>OX459198.1:7442500-7772500 GCA_949775195.1 Diarsia dahlii
CATTACATAAAAATTAAAATTGCATTCATCATCATCATTTCAGCCAAAAGACGTCCACTGCTGGACATAGGCCTCCCCCAGGCATTTTTGGGGGGGTTTGCCATAATCGCCACGCTTGGCAGGCGGGTTGGCGATCGCAGTATGGTTGTTACAAAGACACAGAGAACGCTGCTGCCCATTCTCTGGTAAGTCCCTTAGTCGCCTCTTACGACACCCACGGGAAGATATGGGATGGTGCTATTCTTTACGTCCGACACCACACGGAACAAAAATTGCATTACATTTATATTATATTATTATACGGTCTAAGACAGGCATCGCCGATGTTGGCCTTAAATCTGCCATGTTAAAATGGGACTGGGCGGGTCACGTTTCAAGGATGAAACCGGACAGATGGGCGAAGATAGTAACACAGTGGGTGCCTGAAGACGGCCGACGTAACCGAGGCAGGCCCAAAAAACGCTGGCGTGAGGATCTGGACTAATTTGCAACGGATTGGATGGAGAAGGCAAATTGTAAAAAAACTTGGAAAGCCATGGGGGAGGCCTTTGCCCAGCAGTGGGACAGTGTAGGCTAAGGAAAAAAAAAAAAAAATGAAAGTAACTGACAAAACATGACTACTACTGAACCTACAGATCTGCCTATTTCATTCATGGATACAGCCGTGATTATGTATGCATGTATCTGAGCAAAGAGAGATGCAATTTCCTGGAGAAACTTCGCATAAACTACAAATCTTTGCAATTTCGGGTAAAATTAAATCTTGACCCGACTTTTAGACCTTACCCGTGATCTTTTATTCTCGGGATCTCACTTACGATAAGAAGTACAAACAATATCATATTCCTGAAAGGTCTTCCTTACCTTGATGATGTAATACGCTTGTAAGGCCGTTGTTTTCAGGAACACAAAATCTCAATGGCCCATTGTGTAACATCTAATGGTTGTATATAGGAATAAGTTGTTAAGTATTCATGAGGATAAAAGATAATAGTACCTTTGACAGGTAAACAATTAACACTATAGGCATGTTGTTGACCTTCTTGCAGGAATGTAGAAGATATAGAATCCAACAATAGAGTCTTCATTTATTTTTAACAGACTTCAAAAAAAGGAGGAGGTTATCAATTCGACTGTATTTTTTTTTTTTTTTTTTTTTTTTTTATGTTTGTTCGCTCATAACTTGCGACTGGGTGAACTGATTTTCACGATTCTTTTTTCATTTGAAAGCTGGTGCTTCCCGTGTGGTCCCATTGTCACCATTTCAATATCTGATGATGGGATCTTGTAGAAATCGGGGGAACTCTTCAATAAATAACAGCAGATTAACCGCGATTGTTGCTATAGCATATCTAAGCATTGTTTACGCCATCACACAACATAATATCACGCCTGTACTCACTACAAAGGTTGGTGAACATATTCTGATGAAGTACTTCGGAGATAGACAACGGAACTCCTCAATAAATGATAGCAAATGGACTGGGATTGCTGAAATCTCATGTCTGTCTATTGTTTACACCAGTTCATAACATAACATCACGCCGGTACGTTGTGAAGGGGTAAGCACATGTGAACCACTAAAAAGTGAAAAATAAAAACTTTTTTACAAAAAATAAAACCGACTTCGACAAAAATAAAACACAAAAAAGTGAAAAATAAAAATCAGCTTCAGAAGTCGGTGGCAAAAACATGAAATCAAACAAACAAAAGTCACCGACTTCAGAAGCTGATTTTTATTTTTCACTTTTTTGTGTTTTATTTTTGTCGAAGTCGGTTTTATTTTTTGTAAAAAAGTTTTTATTGTTTAATAATCATGATTGATGTTATTCTTCCTCGCTAAAGATCATTTCAATTAAAATTGTCTTATTATAGACAATAAACAGAAAGATATCTATCGGATTATAGATTTACTCAAAACAACCTGTCGGCCATACAAATAATATTAGTTCCGTGCTGGGATCGAACGTGCAACACGCAGCGCAGCAGCCATTGCAGTCACTCAGCCACTGAACTAACCATGCCAATATGTGCCATGTATAGGAATTTATAAAAGTTTTCGTTACTAAAATCCCTGTTATTGCTGATTTAACGTCACTTTGTTTAGACCCTAAGGTCTTTACTCTAAAACTTTCTTACCGCTTATTCTAACTATGCCTTGGCAAATCATGGTCCCCATGGGTCCTGGTCTCGTTATAGGAATAATCAAGGCCTTTCTATAATTTAATACTAAAACTGATATTTCAGCTTATCTACTCACACTAAAGTATAAGCCGCAGCGCTTAATGCATTTTATTTCGTATTTCCTGCTCAGGGGGTCTAAAACGGCCACTTTAGCAGTTCATAATAGGAATTGCGTCAAAAAGCGTAAATGACCTTTCATAATAGTAACAGCGTCTGGGATCATTAAGGAAAATAGATCATAGGTAAGTAATAATAGGAAAACAATATGAATTGCGTTAAATTCGTAAAATGTTCAAAGACGCAGTTACTATTTTGAAAGGTCAATTCATATTCTGATCTGCTAAAGTGGCCATTTTAGACCCCCGGTCAACGTTTCATTCGTATGTTTATTTACATTTTATAAAATAAAAAATAAAAATAGCACTCCGGGAGTGCCGGCAGAAGTGAAAACTTCAATATTAACTTTCAAACTCGCGTCAGGGTCACGTGATGCTGATCGAAAAAACTTACGATTTTTCGATCAGCATCACGTGACCCTGACGCGAGTTTGAAAGTTTTTACCCATACAAAAAAGTGCTCAGCGCCGCTAAAGAAGTTTTCACTTCAAAAACAAATTGCTGATGCTTTAAAACGCAAGCAGTAGTGAACGTCGGGTATTATCAGTAATTAAATTAGACTTGCAAAACGTAGAAGTATACTATACTTGTGTACAACCACTTCCAAGCATTTATTTCCTTTACGCACAGCGAAAATCCCACGTATTTCACGGAATATTGTTTCCAGTTTGTGCAAGCGCGAATTTATCAAGTTTTGGGTTTCTGAAACATTTTTGCTTTGAGCAGAGCCTGAATGGAATTGTTTTCATCTGCGAAAGATGAGATAATTTTTATTTCAGGGCGGTCTTTGTCCTCTTTAATCAAACTGTCGAGGTTAATAAGATTTCAATAATAGATGTGAAGGTGTCAACTTTGTTACGTGCGGGTCATTCAGCCTATTGTATCGAGTTTACGAGCTTGCGAGATCGTAAAGTAAGTATTGCTGAAGGTTCAGCTATCAATAAACTTTATATTGTTAAAGTTGCAGCCGTTTTCTGGAAAATGAACCACAAACCTTAGATTGCAAGCCGTAAGCTTGAACGTGCTCTTGAATTAATATTTAAACCTGATCAATCTTCACTTTTCATTGTCAATTCGAAGAAGATCCTTTCTTATATATGATTGTTAGTGCAGTAAATTGAAATATACAATCCCCGTAGGGTTAGGCAGAGATGTACGTTAAAGTACACTAGTACACCCACATTTTGCCAGTCTCATATACATGATATTAGGAGGCAAGTCAATTGCCATCAACCGGACAAAACTCCGCGGCTGCTACTAAGAAATTCCTAATAGAAAAAAATCCAATTACAAAACCCGTCCCGGGAATAAAACCTCATGCATCAATAAATTTAAACTTCATTGTCAAAATGTTCTAAGCAACAAACTTCATACACAATGCATGCGAGCATACAAAACTTGTAAATTCGACCATTCATGAAGTCATAATCAATCATGTGTGGGCGAGAAACTTGTGAGTTGGAAACTTGATCTTGTTATATTGTCTATAATAACAGACGTGTGTTATCTATTACCCCACATTGTTTCGAGTTTAGTAGGTATGGCTTTACGATTTTGAGTAAGTTTTAGTTGCATTTAGATTTTAATTTATAGAATTTGTCTTTTCCTCATATTTTACTACTTTGGGCCTTGTTTATATGCAATGAATATCTTGTTTGTAGAGAATAAACAATTTTTCTTTCTTCCTACTCTTGATCTTAATGAAATTATTCGCGTCACCCTTTTGTGTTGTTCCACAGTTCAATGATGTCAAGGCCATGTTTGTGAATGTTTCTGACTTCCAATTTCAATTCTGGGTAAGCTCGTTCCATCGTCGACCTCATCTCTGCCCTTAGGGCAAGATTGAGGTCAAGAGTAAGCCCATATTAAATAAAAAAAAAAAAAAATTAAGATTCATGGCTACTATTGTTACCTTGGGTCGTATCTGTTAAAACAAATGTATGTGTTATTAGATAAAAATTATTGCAACATTTTTCTACTTAAATAAAGGAACAGAAAAACAAAGTTACAAAAGAAAGGAAGTTATCCATATGAGATAGATCAATTGTGTCTATTTTGTTGTATATTATTATGTCAAGACTAGCTCTTGCCAGCAGCGGCTTCACCCGCTGAAACTCGAAAATTATTCCACAGGAGGATAAAATCGGGATAAAAATATCCTATGTGTTAATCCAGGTTATTAACTATCTGTGTACCAAATTTTATCCAAATCCGTTCAGTAGTTTTTGCGTGAAGAAGTAACAAACATACACACTCACTCACTCACAAATTTTCGCATTTATAATATTAGTAGGAAGTAGGATAGCAGCAGTGATTTACTCACCTACTTTTGCCTTTACATGGTTTCGTTCAGTACTTACGTAAGTAAAGTTATCACTTACTCCATATTTGTTCGGTTTCCCTAAGACAACGTATTTGGAGTTAGGCCAAAAGTGTGTACCGTCCCCTCAGCACGCTGTTACTTCATAAACACAACCATATTCGAGCCACTTCGCTCACCCACTGAGAATACTTGTAAAGTAGTTCTCGAAACACAGAAGGTATCGTTGGGGAATACAATTTTCTTTTAGCACACCTAAAACATAGGTACGTAAGGAAAAATCTGAAGTTAACAGAATAACCTTTTAGAGAAAAAGACGTTTTTGACAAGGCTAATACGTCCATATTAATACTTAAATTAGTTTTACGTCTACTTCATACCATTTCTTAAGACTCTTACTTAAGTCTCCAATTTCGCAAGAAAGCCTGGATTTAATACTAATCTTATCTATTGAGCCTGTCAAAGTTTTCGTTAGGTCATCGATTTTTCCAACTGGCCCTCAAGCTGCTAATGACTAGACTTTTCTTGTGTTAAAAAAAGTAAGCGTAGGGACGTCTGTTTTCCCAAAAGGTAAGAAAGGTGTGTACATAACTGACTATGTAGGTACATCCACATTTTGCCAGTTGTGTTAAAGTCCAAATTATTAGAAAGTTTATTGCTAATAACCGGGTACCAATTAACTATGTACTAAGAAAAACTGAAAAGCTACCCGAAAACCCGACAAGAAAATCGAATCTAGAGAACCGCATACTCCAAAGTACCGTTTGCAAAAACCATAACGTTTATCATAATCATATTTCACAACCGGGCCGCTCAAACGCTTCATCAGTTTCATAATCCCTCAAGGCTTTAATCAAAGGACAAGACTTAACTCCGTCTGCCCAGAAACATCTAGGTAAACGTTAGTGGCAACAGACAATTTGAACTGTTCGCCAGTGGCTCCGTGCCAAACTTTGCGGTTGTTTCCCCTGAGTTTTCGGAAGCCCAGTGTATTAACCGTCGCTATCGATTGACCGCTTAACTATTTTAACTACTAAGAGATACTTACGGAAACTTTACAAGAATTTCTAATAACTTAGGATGTTTTAGCGGGAACAATTTGGAAGTGGCCATCTGCATAATAGTTGGGTGGTTTAGATACTAGTGCGCGTTTGCACTTATAACGGTTGAATTTAAATGGATATTTAAATGCAAAAAACCCGACTACGACAAAACACGACTCTGAAAAAGTATGAAACAAGATTTTCAGGATAGAACAAAAAGAAAAGCCGTAGTCACACGGTATTTATTTATTTATTTATTTATTTATTTATTAGGTACACCAACAGCAATACATACTAAAAAGTTAAAAATAAAATATTATAATACAAAAGTGCTGGTATGTAAGCCCATAATAGGTATACATAGCATTCACCATAATGACAACAAAATATAAAAAAAAATCTTAACAAAATATATATTAAAAAAAATCTTAATAATAAAATAATACAATAAATTACACAATTATGAATTTTACTTAAAACTAAATGAAATAATTATTATGAATAATGATGATACTTATATACTAACTAGTAACTACAATGTTTCTAGCATGATTAGATTGATTTTACAAAATTTAATTGTTTGGAGGTATTAAAGTGTTTAGGTTGGTACCTATAACGTGTGACTTCGGCTTTTCTTTTTGTTCTATCCTGAAAATCTTGTTTCATACTTTTTCAGAGTCGTTTTTTGTCGTAGTCGGGTTTTAGTTTTTTACTTTTTTATATTTAAACAATTTTGGTGTTAAATATTTTTTTTTACTCTTGACTTTTTGTCCACAAGAGGGCGTGATTTTAAATTTGAGCAATATTTTGGAAATGTACAAGTGAGGCCCTTTCAAATGATACCAAACACGGCGTATTTATCTCCATTTTTATTTTTTAAGCCTTACTTTTTGTCCGCTAGAGGGCGCCAAATCGCTTTTTGTGACACGTCACGTAGCCTATGTTCAGCGGAAAATTAAGACGGTTCTAACGATACCTCATACGTCGAGTTCCGATAAGTAGATTAGAAGCTATGAGGGAACAGATGAAGATACACACATACATACATACAAACATACATACATACATACAAACATACATACATACATACAAACATACATACATACATACATACATACATAGCCAGTCAAAATCATAACCCTCCTTTGGCTTTGCCGTAGTCGGGTAATAACCCTCCTTTGGCTTTGCCGTAGTCGGGTAATAACACTGTTGAATTTTCAAAGATTTGTTCAGTTGCCAGTTGTACCTAATACCAACAGTTCAAATAATATTATATTTAGCCTTCCATACAGATAGCTGCTAAGTGTTAGTTAAAAATGGTCATTATAAGTAATTTTGTGCATTTTCCTTTGATTAATATTCAGTCTTCTACATGACTTTTTAAAATTATTACAAAAAACTGGTCAGTCAAAAGAGAATTTGAAATGAGCACTAAAATTTGCATGCCACCAAAAACAAAAATAAGTCCAACGTACTTGGTAAGTGAGCGTAGCGCAGAACGAGCGAGCTCAGAGCAAACTTATATTACTTCAGTTTTTCTTTGCGAGGCGCGAAACCCTTAAAACTTATAATAAACTTACACACATTCAGATTTCTGTTTCCACCTGACACCTCTACCGGGCACATTGATCCCCAAGGGTAAAATACCCGGAAAAAGGTTTCCGACGACACACATACATACAAATAGATTAACAATATCAATGGGGACTTCGAACTGTCAGGACTTAAAAGACCGCAAGGGATGCTACCTTTTGACCCGCAAGTTTCAAATCTCGAAGTTGTCCGATAAAAGAAAAAGTAAAGAACCGCCACCCTATATCCCTAGTGGGTTACTCCGGGATACTTGATAATCAGTCAGTGACGTAACTTCTGCGATTTTATCTGCGGAAGAAATGCGTTTCTCGATTTTTTCTTCTTAACGCGTTGATAATAGTGTTAGGTATCTTGATAAATAAACTCAATGATCTTTTTTAACAGTACTAATTAGGTTAATGATGAAGCATTTCTAATGATCACCCATGCAACTCAGGATTGGAAAATATTTTACAAAATCTGTATAGGTCATCATTTTCTGATTAGCCTTTTTCCCAACTGTGTTTGAGTCGTCTTCCAGTTCAAGCGGAAGCAGTTGAATACCAGTATTTTATATGGATGGACTGCCCGGTGCACCCCGTTCGTTACTGGGTAATACGATGCCCCTTGGTAAGATTCGTTGGCAGAACTTCAGCCCACCGACTACCGTATAGTAAAATCCGTCTAGATATTATTTTAGCCTCACAAACACAGACAAGATAGTGAACTCAATCAGTAGTCAAAATACTAAGTCGTAGCTGGCTGGATGAATAATATTATTTCATAGGACACTGGCGTACACTGCATCGCTGGAGTTTGATTGTGTCATTTGGTTAATTGGTACGATCTTCGCTGGACGCCCGAAGGCACCCTAGGGTATTCGGATATACGGAATCGGTTATGTTCTGGTCAAACCACGAGTGACAGCGATTATAGTATGTATAAGCGATTTACTTCTGTGTCTTTCTCAGCTACAAAAATGTATCAGTTTCCTTTCATGAGGACGTGAAACTCCTGCTTTCTTGGTAGGAGCTTAATTAGAATAGACTTGTTGAATAATTTTATGTTTTACAAACTTAGGCTGGAAAGACAATCTTCGAATGAAAAAGCTTCATTTTTATAAACTAGTTCATGGCTCAGCTCAGTGGACAGGCCTAAAGTAAACCCAGTACCACAATCTACACGCTAACCATCACTTCGCAAACGAGGAGATGAAGTTACAGAATGTTTATTCAGTTATAAAAAATAAACACCGTATTTTTTGTTGTATGCTTTCCAAAAAATCTACAGCTCAATTTTTCAGAACCACTAAAATAAAAAGTACGGGCAATCGTACCGCCAGATATTTCTGGCTGGTTGGTGCATAAATCATTTTTTAATACCATAAATTTAATACACTTGGGCACAGGGCAAACAGGGCGCAGAATCAGAAGGTATCTGTTCAGTTTCGTCCCAGATTCTCCCCAAGGAATCTTGGGAAGGAAAACTGTGGATACCTACATATGGCGGTTTTATGGCGAAATGCGGTGTGATTGATAATAGTCGTAACGGCTCAACGATGTGAAAAATCATTTCTGATCGTACGGACTGGTTTTTAAAAAGTTTTGATCGATGATTTTTCCGTGATATGGTGGAGTGCCTTTTAGTGGTAAGGTAAGTTTTAAATGGATGTGGTGTCTAGATGATGCATTTGAAGTTCGTATGAATCCTGCTACTTTTGTTTTGAGCGAAGGCATAAAGAAAAGATTCACGTCGACAAAAATTAATGTTCTGAAATAACACGAAACCACTCATCTTCATCCTATCAACTTCAGCCTTTTTCCAACTTATGCTATGTTGGTATGTCGGCTTCCAGTTTAACCGGATGCAGCTGAATGTACTAATCTTCTATAATATAAAAATGTTATGTTGGTTTGTGTACGCTTCAAAAACTCAAAAAGTTTTGCACCGATCGAGCTGAAATTTTAGAATGATATATAATCCGCATCAAGGATTGTTTTTACAGTATCCACGCGGGCGAAGCCGCGGGCATCAGCTAGTATTTTATATAGAGCGACTGCCTATCTAACCCCCACAACCCAGTTTGTTCAAAGTAATACGATACCCTTTACTGGTTGTGTTGAAACCAATCTACTTAATATTGGAAATCAAAATGGTACATTTATACCTGTAAAATACATAACAAAACTTTAAATAACATGAAAGGTTCAAACCTTGTTCACCCTAAGAACCCTAAAACTATAAGAAGTCCTCTTCACTACTTCCGTACAATTTCACTACGGTCACTTAAAACTCTAATGGACTTGCTAAGGTAATCTGACCAAACAAAAAAAAAGAAGGTCCGCCAACCCTTTGTGCCGAAAGAATCGAAAGTAAGGTACTACAAGATTACATATCCCAGATGTTTTACCAAGATTTCCCCACGAGTAAGTAAACTTTGGGCTTTTAAGTGATTTCAGGGACAATGTGGACACACAATATGTACGATATATTATGCTCTACCCACACGATTCCTGTTTGAACATAATTTTCATATTGTTAAAGGCAAAAATATGGATTTAATCTATAAACAATTTTCCGGGTAGCTTGTATTTCTTGATACTTTGTTACGATTATACAAAGGAGAAACGTATCATAAGGAATGGTATTGGGTTATTATCGAAGTAAAATACCTATAGCTGGGTTTTCGTTATCCTTAAATAAAATTGGTAGGCAACTTTTTTGTTCATATTATTTTAAAACATATAAACTTTCAGTTACCAAGTTTCAATTCCCAAGACGTTTTCATTACTTTCCTCATCAAGCTTTTGAGTTAAATCTTTCAAAGTGAGGTCTTAAAATCTCCTCGCCGCAATTGCACACTTTTCATAATTTCTATTTAATTTGCTAAGCTGTGAGCAAATTAATTTCGCACCGTAATTTGAATGCACCGTAGGTATTTCCTGAAAGCGGTGAAGGAAGTTGTCGTCGGAAGTAGTTAGGTGTAGCGGAAACAATGGCGGCTGGAAGATGGCGCGCTTCTATGCCGAATTTGTAATTTATACACGTGTGTATATTGCTCACTGCGCTCACGAGTAACTATTAATTATAACTAAGGTGTGATGCAAAATTAAACAAAGAAATTCAGGTTGTTTTGTTTTTAGATTGTATTCTGCTTGTGAGAGAAAATAAGATTTATCGTTGTTCGGATTTTCAGTAAACGTTTTTAAGGATACTCCTACTTTGCTGGTTTACTCACGGACATTTTTTCCTAGAAACATTTGTAATTTTGAACTGACATTTCCTCTTTCACTTTTCGGTCAAAGAACAAAAAAAATATACGACTTTTTGGGAGTTTAGGAAAAGTTACACCTAAAATTTGGAAAATGTCTCAAACTTTTCTCGTTGGTGAATGACAAATCACCTTCCGATTGGTATTGCAAATCATGAATGGGGGACGCATCGAGTGAATGTTCCACCTGTAACTGGTGGATTGCGGGCTTCATAGTTCCTAGGAACCTTTAAGCATACCTAAAGCCCTTTAAGAATGTCCCGGTTTTCCAAAAGTTAGTGCTTTTAAAAGTCTGAGTCCGGTATAACTTGGTTTGGATTGTCCCAAAGAGGTATAGGTCCCCCAGGATACGAAAGGTACTTCTATGAATGTTGAGACAAAACATCAATTTATCTTATTGGAACCGTTTCATACAACAGTTAAATAATGACAGGTGTAATTTAAATTTAATACAGTTGTAGGTATTCAATTCGCTGAACAACTTACATCCCTGACTTTATCTACCACTGCATGTTAGACGGAGAACCAACCTCAACAAACTTGGGAAAAGGAAGGCTCCTGATTGCTGATAAAACTTTGCCTGGACTTGGAGCTGCCAAGACAACTGATAGCCAAGACTTCGGCAGCCAACTTAGCACTTGATGGCTTCCTGGATCAGTTGTAGACTAATGCATAGCCTGGTACTTGCCCTACTTGGGATAACGTACGTTCATTAGTGGTATGTCTAGGATTTGCACAGAGTATCCTCTGCATTCTGCATTCCGTGGCGATTGCCTCTGAGGCAATGGATGTGGCCACAAATTATGTTCCCGTACATACATGCAAATTGCTTATTGTGGAGTGGAATTACGAGAGTGCCAACTGTTGTGTAGGAGTGAGTTTATGTTGAATTCATGTGATTATGGCACTTGATGTGAAATAATGATAACCACGGAGTCTGGATTTGTACCCATATATGGCAATAGGCTCGCAATAGGTTTACAGGCGTAATGTAATGTTATGTGAAATAAAAAGATGTCGATGAAGAATTTTCTCATTTTGGTTTAAAACCAAAATGAGAAAATTTGTTAGTAAAAAATGTTTTGATTAGATTTTTTTTTTTTTTTAAACGTTGCCCCACTCTAGGAATTTCTCCTGTATCGTGGGTGCGTTCACAAACATTTAAACTCACATACACAAATACCCAGACCCGGAACAACTATCTGTAGGTCTTATATATTTTTTCCGTGCGGGGATCGAACCCGCGACACGCAGCGCGGCAGTCCATTGCCTGAGCCACTGCGCCAATCGTGTCGTTTTTTTTATTTTGTGGTTGATCGATTGGACGACGCAGATCTATATTATTTAGATATAATACTGCTGTTTTCACGTTGAAATAAAGTACTCATGTATGCTTTACTTAGTTCCTTAAAAACAAACACAAAAAAGTGAAAAATAAACTTTAAAAGAAAAATCAGTTTCTGAAGTCGGTGACTTTTGTTTCTTTGATTTCATTTTTTTGCCACCGACTTCAGAAACTGATTTTTCTTCTAAAGTTAATTTTTCACTATTTGTGTTTTTTTTTTTAAATCGGTTTTATTTTTTGTTAAAAAGTTTTTATTTTTCACTTTTTAATGGTTCACATGTAAGTTCACATGTTTATGGGTCATAATGTGGACAATGTAGCTTTTTTTTTTTTGAGTTTTGTTGATTTTTCAAAAACCGCTTGTCCGATTTAAAAAAATATGGGACCATTTGGGAAATATACCCTTCCCAACAAAAAAAGAATTTTTCAAATCGGTTGGCAAGCGACGGAGTTATGCCCGAACAAACATAAAAAAAAACAAACATCCGAATTGAGAACCTCCTTCTTTTTTTAGAAGTCGGTTAAAAAGACTTGAAAGACCTATGAAATATGTAGGTATATGAGCACAGAATACGTGAATAGTGAAAGGGTTTTTAGGATTTCTCTACCGACACCATTTTGATACCGACTTTTTTCTTTTCTCCAAATTTCTAAAAAGGCATTGTTGTACCTGTTTACGTATAGTGATTCGTCCACGGTTCACGACCACTGAAAAGAAAACAGTTTATTATTTATCGGAATACTTCAAAGGTTTCAATATAAACAGGTAAACGATTGTGTACCGGTACAAAGGTAAGGGCGGGTGTTATTTTATAATGTAACGAAAACATGACCTGAAACCACAATTACAATAGGTACTTTTTGTATTGGGTTTATTTATTTAATTAATAGACAGTTAACAGCATACTTCCTAAATCCATTTGACAGTAGATAAATGTTTGATTAAAAGTTTAAAAAAATACAGTAAAGTGGTTTTAACCAATAAAACCAAACGCGACTTTAACGACAAATCCATGGAGTTTCTTGCCTATTCTTCTCCATAAATATCTACGGTCTGGAATTGTAGTACTTTCACAACAAGTTAGTATAGGTCGTGTATAGCATTGCTTATTTTGTTTGTTTGGTATTCAAAAGTAGGTGTAATGGTCTAATTTAAATAGGTAAATGCTTTAAGTTTGAGTTCAGATGTGCTAAAACTGCTATATGCATTCAATTACATTGGTGTTTTTATTTCTTCTATAATTTTCATTTAAATGTCATCGTTAGTGACATAATTAGCTCCAAACAGTTTTTCTTTATCTTTACCGTCTTAACTTCCAAGAGAGCTCCGAAGAACAAGAAATGGTTCACAAAGGCATCGTTATATTAACATAATGTGCTGTATAGAAGTACGAAATGTACTAACTGGGGTCCGAATACAAACCAACAGAAATAATAAAGGTGTACAGTAAATGGAACTCTTTCAACAAAAGTCCTTTTGTCTTCCGAGTATACTGTTCAAATTAAGTGAAAAATAATTTTGGCCGTGTAAATTGGTTGTTGGGGAAACTCACTGGATAACTGATATTAGACGGTAGAGAATTATCCAACATAGCCATTCTTTACTTTTATAGAACGGAAAAGTTTAATAATTATTCTTTTATCGTTGATGGAAATAGTTGCGGAATCCATTTTGTTGAGTAATTATTCGTTAACCTAGGCTATTATTTTAAAATTCATTTGCTCTCAAAATGGGGTACATAACATCACGCCGGTAATCCCTGAAGGGTAACACAGATTCAATTTTGGTTAAGTTAAAATGAGGGCGAAATACAATATGACTTTATAAGCCAAAAGTGTTAAGTGGGGCAAAGTATTTACAAACTAAAATCAATCTTGAAATAGTGTTAATTATACTTTTTCTGACGAAAGGCCTGATTAACGAATGACCTTAAGAATTTTTCTTGTCATCCTGTTAGTAATCTATAAATTAGTCAGTTGATGATATCTTAATTATAAGAAGGTAGGTATTTAAAAATAATTAATTACCAGATAAAATAAGATTAAATTAATTTATGAAGAAATTTCACAATTATTTTCCATCGGACGAACCAATTGCCATCAACCGGACACATCAAAGAAATTTCTGAGGGAAACACCCCATAACACTGCCAGACCCGGGGAACGAATACTCATCAGTCGTGTGTGCGACCACGAGACCAACAAGGTAGTCAAAGAAATGTGTCATAAACACTTATGCCTGTAGCACACCTCCGCTGCGAAACTCAAAGGGCGAAACCGCAATAGTTTCGTTGTGAGTTGTAAGTTCTTTGGCGGCGAAACAGGAGCGAAATTCCCTGCTCTAACGTACAAAACTGACTATGATGTTGTCTCTTTCTAACACGATTTCGCTCATTTGCTCAGGCGCCGTCTACATCTCCGCCCGTTGTCCGCTAATAGTTTCGCGTAAGTGAAGTACTGCTGTACAGCGAAACTCGCGCAGCGGTTTCGCAGTTGTTGTTTCGCAGCGGAGGTATGCTACAGGCATTAGGGCTCGTTTACGGAGACGCGGAGCGTCGCGCGGTGCGTGCAGAAGGCTCGTCTCGTGCTTTTTTATTAATTTACTGAGAGACGGGTCTACAGCAACAAACGCTGCATTTTAAACTAACGAGCGAATAATCGCTTCTCGTAAAATCAACGTTTGAAATCGTTAACTTTTTCATGTCATCTCCATGTGTTTGAAGTAAAAACGCAGCACGCGCCGCGCGACGCCCCGCCTGTACGTAAACATGCACTTAGAGAGCTTGGTTGTTGTGTATGCCTTTAAACTGTAAGTTTATTAGTGAATAAACTTACAGGCAATTACTTAAGTACACGTGCCTAAGTATTACACGCCTACTTTGTTCATGAACTACTTTCATTGAAGACAGTAAAAAAATATTAACATAAACATTTTAAAGTACCTATTTGATAAGTGAAATCAGTCAAGTGCGTTTTGAATTTTGCATCAAGTTCCTCATAAATGATAAGTCACGAAAATAATAATCGGCTGGTTTCCAATTTCTATATTTCCAAAAATATTGAACACATATTTTTCGTTTTGAAAACTCGTGTTCGTGAAAACAAGTGACGTATCTTTGACGCGTTATATCTACGTAATTTTTTATTTTATTAATTTGATAAAACAAAAAACACGTATTCAATATCAGTCCGACCCCTATTGTTACGAGGTCAACACGTACCTATCTGTTAATGGAACTACACGTATTAACGAAAACCTATCAAAATATAATCTAAAGTTCTAATTAAATTAATAGATAACTATCGAAAACAAATGGGTTGAAAAGTACCTTATCTCAACTTGATAGTCGGGGTATTACTGTCAGGGGATCGGAAAATTGTGATGTTATGTTATATTGTTTGAGCTGTTTCTAACCGGGGACTTTACACCAGATACAAGTTGTAGAGTCTTCTGACAGAGTTGTTAAAAACATGAGGATATACATTGTTTCAGACATGTTCACTATTAGAAAGTTATAAAAAAGTCTTACAAAAATTATTTCGGTGTGTCACTACTGAAGTCTGCCGACTGACTCTGCTTATTGGATAGTCTTAGGGGTTTTTCAGTTTCAAAAGGAACCCCACTATAAATTAACTATTCAGCTCCACACCCGTCGGTGTTTTAGGACTTATTATCAGGACCACTAACAGCTAAGCAATTTCCGTTCACATAGCACTATTCACCGATACTAGCGAGTACTTACAGAAATAAATAAAAATTATTTTAATCGTAGTCACAGTTAAACGACCAGATACCGGCGCCGCCGCTTTTTGTCGCCCCAATAAACTATCGGATTCACGTGAAAATGGTGCACAAAAATTTATTTGCAACCATTTTTGTATTTGCGTGTTTTTTGACCTGCAGAGGCGAGGACTGTGAGTCCTACGATGAAATGGGATCGTGTGAGTTTAAACTACGTTTTATTTTATTGATTTTTTTAGTATAGTTAGTCTATATTGTCACACTGCTGGGCAAAGGCCTTCGCATTTCTTCCAACGGTCACGATTCTTTGCAACGTGTCTCCAATTCTCAAGGAAGACATCCAGTTCATCCCGTCATCTCCTTCGTGGCCTGCCGCGACCCCGTGTCACTGTTTCAGGGAACCAATCTTGAGTTTTACGGGCCCACAGCTCGTTCGGCATGCGACAGACATGTCCTGCCCAGTCCCATAACAACTCAGGTCGACCGTGTCAATGGGTGACCACCCGCCATACCGAGTTTCCTTCGTACCTCAGAAAGCATGGTTGTCATTTGTAGATCCTTGACGGTCGTTACAGGTAGTCACTAACTCGAAAGTATGACCACCAGTCTAACCAAGGGGTATCATACCCCCGTCGGGGCTGTGGATTATCGAAAGGATAAAGCGGCTATGACACAAGGGCGAAGAAGGAACATGGGTTTGGTTTTTAGTCAGGGGATCGGAAAATTTTGATGTTATGTTATATTGTTTGAGCTATTTCTAACCGGGGGCTTTACACCAGATACAAGTTGTAGAGTCTTCTTACAGAGTTGTTAAAAACATGATCGCATATACATTGTTTCAGACATGTTCACTATTAGAAAGTTATAAAAAAGTCTTACAAAAATGATTTCGGTGTGTCACTACTGAAGTCTGCCGACTGACTCTGCTTACCGACATAAAAGAAAACGAATAGCGTCAATTTGATTATCATCAATACATAACGAGATAACATATTATCACATTAGGTATGTTAATAATCTACTAAAACTTATTAACAACATTGCAGATGTTAAAAAGAGGGGAAACAAATGTTAAAGACACAAGGGCGAAGAAGGAACATGGGTTTGGTTTTTAGTCAGTAGAAGTCTGACACTCCCCTTCGCTCTGCCCAATAGCGGGGGCAGCAATAAAAAAAAAGGGGGTATCATACCACCCAAGATTAACTGGGTCGTAGGCAGTTGCTCCATGTAAAATACTGGTATTCAGCTGCATCCGGTAAGACTAGAAGACGACCCTAATATGGTTGGGAAAAGTCTGGGTAGATGATGATGACTATTTGTTTAACTTTCATCTTTGTTATTTTGAGTTGCTCTCCTTTAGGCGAATATGGCCAGTTATTTGATATCAGTATTTATATTAACCGCGATCTCAAAAGCTGACACCAACAGTTATTGAACGCCGTTTAAATGTGTTAATCGCAGCTATACTTCATAATTTGTTTGATATCTAGTAAGTAGTACAGCTACTTTTCATTAAGTACTATAATAATATTTTTTATTGTAGATACAATAAGCAAACAAAGCATTATATTGTTATCCGTAAATAATTATTATCCACGCCATTATTTAAATATATTAGGCAGATTATGTAGCAGGTAGATAAATTTATGAATCTGGTTTTAAATATGAATTTGGCTTTCGGAGTATCGCATTGTTTAAAACGTTACAAAATGAGATAAGCCGGCACAAGTTAATTTTAAATAATTTCAATGCAGCCAGTTAATAATTATGAAACTACGCTAAACATTTTGTTTTCTGTTGTTTAATTTTCCGCTCGTAGTAGAATATGTAACAACTTATAATACCAGCCATAATTAAAGATCTTTGGCAGTCGTTACAGGTAGTCAGTGACCTGAAATTCTGACATCCAGTCTTACCAAAGGGTATTGTATTACCTAGTATTAACTGGGTTGTGGAGGTCAGATAGGCAGTCGCTCCATGTAAAATACTGGTATTCAGCTGCATCCGGTTCGACTGGAAGCCAACCCCAATATAGTTGGGAAAAGGCTAGGCAGATGATGATGAATCGCATGGAGAGAAAAAAAAACACTATAATCTATCGCTGTGCCAAATTTTATTCAGACTCGTTCAACCGTTCTGGTATGATTGTAATAAGTCCATCCATCATTAGCACATTTATAATAGTCATCATCATCATCAGCCTATAATGTTCCCACTATAGGGACTCAGGCCTCCTCTCTAGGAGAGGGATGGGCTATAATCCACCACGCGGGCCAGTGCGGGTTGTTAGATATCACATGTCTTCGAATTTTTTGGTTTTAAGACATGCCTTTATCATTTTGAGAGCAGCGGGTAATGAAATAAATTATACAAAGTAATGCGCCTGCCTGGGTTTGAACCCACAATTTCATGTTCGTAAGTCGGGGCCGCCACCACCGGGCCACCGCTGCTCTATATAATAGTAGTAAGATTTATATGAACAAAATGCTTTCATAAAAAAGTGGTAGGTTCAGGTCCCGCGTCGGCCCCTGGTTTAACACCGCTGATGTACTGCATGGTAGTACAGTTATGTATGAGTAGCGATCGGTTAGTTTCGGATGATCCATTTCGCCGAACGAGTGTGATAATAGGAATATCTGGTGACCTGTGAATCAGAATGCGTCATGCGAGACGTGTGCACGAAGCCCCAGTTAGTTTGTGTCGTATGGTTACTAAACGTACTATATTGTCCATAGAGTGTAGTCCAAAGGCAGTCGTTTTCAAATTGTTATGTTTTGCCAATACCTGCAACAGGATATCGCTACTCTCTACTTATTATGTCAGTTGTATACATTTTAAACAGATTGTGATGGCATGACATTGGCAGGGAATTTCACCTCTTGCCAGTGCGCATAATAAAAGATGTAGCAAAGCACTTCGTGCGAATATTTGCAACACAAGTCATGCTTGTTTGCCCTTATAAAATCTAACCAGTGATCTTTTCAACCTCTCCTTTGTGATAGTACAAACATTTTTTTTCCATTCAGGTGCACCACCATGTTCCTCTGACATGGTGTTATACAGCGCCGGCTGTCTCGACCCAACATTGTCAGAGCGTACGTGCCGTCACCCCGAAGCCCGCTCTTTGGGTGTCCGATGTGACTACTCAAGGTGCGAGTGCCCCGACCCGAAGGTGTTCGACGAAGCCGCTAAACGATGCGTGACCGTCGACGAGTGCTCGGATCAATCGGATGTGAATAGTACCAGGAGTGACTGATAAATGTGTTTTATTTATGTGTGAATAAATGTTTAGGTGTTCGATTTGTTTCTTTAAAATACCAACCTGACTGACTATCTTTTGAATGCCTCTCTTCTATGCAGAGGAAGAATGAGGACCACTATGGTTTTCATGGTGTTTGATCATTCTACCTCGTTAGTCGAGGGGTCGTGATAGCTAGGAATCGTGACTGCTGTGCTCAACAGTCCATGCATGAAGTCCTCAGTTCGATTCCCGGGTGGGGCAAAGTGTTAGTATGTTAATCCATCAGGAATTTCTCAGAAGTAACCACAGAGTCTGGTGCCCGCTTGCAATTGGCCCGCCTCCTATAACATGCGACTTGACATATAACAGGCGAAATGTGGGTGTAGGTAGGTACTGTTAAAGTTATTAGCGTAATGACACGACATTGAATGAACCTCCCGAACTGCCAAGGGAAGAAATAACAAATCTGATAGAAGCTCAAGCGCTGATTGCAGATTGACGAAAAAGGCAAAAAAATATTCAATGACTTAATTATGTTTTTTTTTATTCTTATTTATCTTCGGGGACGCAGGCAGACACCAGGCGGGTGATCAGTCCTTTCGTTGTGGATTATTTCGACCAGTTTCTTTTATATAGGTACCTTGCCTCTTTATTAACTGCGTCAATAGTCATTAAATCGTTACAATTAAAGTAAATTTTCAAATCAATGATATTTCTTTGAGCTATTTGACCATTGCAATACACAATTTCACACCGAAATAAGTAGAGCAATATTCGGACGTTTAGTCAAGTGCACGCCCCATTCGAGATAGTTCGTATGGAGTCAACGGGGTGTGAACGGCATTCGGACGGACCGTAGAACTGGCTGACGTCTCGTGTCGTGTCCGTGACAAGTCCACTCAGCCTTTGATAAATGAAATATAGAGGCAGTCGGGTAAAAACCCCAGCAAAAACGAATATCACTTTAAAACTCAGAACATTTATTTCAAAACCTACTAAAATTCAAAGCTTCCTTTCTATTTACTACAATAGCCACTTATGTAAATATTTTGGCAAAGAGTCGGTACCTTTTTTTTTTTTTTTGGTGGGTGGAAAATCATCAAATGACCCCCCCCCCCCCCTCCGCTCTTGGGCAGAGCGAAGGGGAGTGTCAGACTTCTACTGACCAAAAACTGAACCCATGTTCCTTCTTTGCCCTTGTCGGGCCGAGGCCACGTCATCTAGTACTAAAATCCGCGGCCCCGAAAATTATCGAAAATAGCATGTGCTCATTGAAAATCGTATATACCCCATCATTCTCTTGCCCTTATCCCAATTCATTTGGGGTCAGCGCAACATGTCTTATTTCTTCCATACTTCTTTATCACTCGTCATCTTATAAGGCGCAGTTCATCCATCATTTTTGTCCATAGAAATGATACCTCTCTAAATTCATATTATACTCAAAATTATATCCTCATATGGAGAAGAATTGAAAAGAAAATGCTTACCATTTCCAACCCTTTAAATACATCGTTATCCTTTCAAAACCATTAACAATATAAAACCGTATCATTTTCACTCAAAAGTTAGCTTTTAGTTCATTATTGTAACGAAACTTGAATTCGCAAGTTAAAACGCTTTTTGATCAGGACCGGGCATATTTACCCGGCTATAAACTCCAAACCAGGTCAATTAATTATTCTTATTTGAGGAGATAGAATAGTTTATCTACCTGCTCGGACCTCTGTTTACTTTTTCAACAGAAACTAGAAGTCTCTGAACAAACGCGCGACGTCAACGTTACGTAATTTCGAACGATTTTTAAATCTAACATACCATCATTGTAAAGTATAATATTATGGTTTATTTTTTACGACAATCACAATTAACATCAACCATAGATAAGCACAAAGTTTTACAAGTAATGATAAGAAATACCAGTGCTGGAACACACGTCTGCTCTCGGTGAGAAGTGATGGGCGACTACGCAGGTACAGTACCCCCTTTTTTTCAACAAATGACTCCCCACTCTCCCGCTCTGGGCAGAGCGGTAGGGAGTGTCAGACTTTTACTGACTAAAAACCACCCATGTTCCTTCTTAGCCCTTTGTGTCGAGACTGCGGTATCTCTTTTAAAGAACCCGCAGCCCTGTCGGGGGGTAAAGTGCCCTTGTCGTTGTCTTTGTTCTTTCAACATTTTGAGAGCAATGGTGATGAAATAAACTACATAAAGTAACGAGGCCGTCTGGGTTCGAACCTACAACAGACAACTCGTAAGTTGGAACCATTACCACAGACCTACCACTACGGTTGAGACTGATTAGTTAAATAATAAATAAGTGAGTATTTTTTCAGTTTTCCATATCATCATCTTCGCGCGTTCGTATCAAGCCTATAGCCGTGCGCACACATCATGACTGAATTGGACGACTATAGAGATACCTTGACTGGCCTGTTGGTCTAGTGGTTAGTGACCCTAACTGCTATGCCGGAGGTCGTGGGTTCGATTCCCACCCAGGACAAATGTTTGTGTGATGAGCACGATCATTTGTTCTGTGTCTGGGTGTAATTTATCTATAATATGTATGTATTTAGAAATATATAAGTATGTTTATCAGTTGTCTAGTACCCATAACACAAGCTCTGCTTAGCTTGGGACTAGATGGCGTTGTGTGATAGTTGTGGAATATAGTTGTGGAATAATACCTAATAAATGCCACAAATGAATATTCATACAACGGTATTGCAATGTAGATCGAACAGTGTTTTTATTGACAGGAATTTTAAACGAATGGAAATTGTATACGTAAACAAAGTGAAAATTTAAATACTCAGTTCACCCGCAGTGACGCCTAGACTGCCTATTTTCAAAGGGATTCTCATCAGTCACCAGTAGGTATATAAGTGATCATAGACCTTTACAGCTCATCCTATGGAAAGTGGTTACCGAGACCTGTTCTCACATCTGTTCTGCAATATGACCTTTTATGGTTTGTTTGTATCACACACCTTATGCCCTAAACAGCGACGCCTTAGAAAAAGAAGAGAGAAATGAGCCAACACAATTAAACTTTTTTTCTGGTTTGTGGAGTGGTGCTGTACCATCCCACAACCCAGAAAAAAAAGTTTAATTTTGTTTCGCTCTATATAAAATATTGGTATTCAGCAGGATCCGTTTAGACTAAAAGCCGACCCCGACATAGTCCGGAAAAGGCTTATATGCAGGTAATGATGACTGTCCTGCTATTGTTTCTTAACCGATGGCAGGACTGTCATCATTACCTATCATTATTAAAAAATACTTCCTAAGAATTACATTGCTGCATGACTTCCAAAAGTCATCTTTTGGAAGTCAGAAATGTAATTCTTAGGAAGTATTTTAAAATATAAAACCTCTATGGTTTTATGTAGGTACATCATTAGGTAGGTAGTTGTGTATTCTACAACTATGTTACGCGGCACGGTAATATTATCATACAGTAGTTTGACTTCATACAAACGGACGAAGCGCGAGCTATGCCTACGCGCCTCGATTGCGGTATGCGCCTGGTATGCAGACAGTCGCGACTGTGCCGCAGTGACGAACGGACGGTGTGTTGTTTTTTAACAATAAATGCGCGATGTTTTCTCTAAAAATAAGACAAGTACATATTTAATATGACGAGTAGGATATATTGTGTTGTTTTTGGTTTTATGAATTCGTTAATAACGTATCCAGAGATATCATTTTTAATTACCTGGAAACTTTGAAAGAAAAGACTATAAAATAATTTGACTTACTAGTAGGTAGGCATATAATGTGTGTCTTTTTAATGGATAAGTATTTCTTTATATGTCCCGAAAAAAAAGTTTTTTTTAATTAAATCTATCAATCAAAAAACAACACGCATGTTTATTGAACACTTTCTATTAAATTCACAAAGTATTTTATTTGTTTTAAAAAGTATATTTACGATCACATAACTAAATGGAAACACAAAGTAGGCAAATGTAATTAAAATACTGGAGGCGGGCAGCCCTTTCGCATGTTTACGTACCGCGCGGCTGTAGGCATTTATTTCAAGGACACGGCCGAGTCATACTACTGTACATATACTGTGGTTACGGCACCGAGTTGCTGTATCTGGCAATCTTTAATAATTTTAAACCAAATCTTTATTAATAAACAACAAAAAAACCAGCGACCCGAATTAGTGGTTTTTTTTAATGCATTTCTTTCTGTAGATGCATTCCTTTTGAAAACTGTCTTATCCAGTCATGCAAAAGCCATTACTGAAAGGCTGCAGTGAAATCCAAGAGTACCAGGGTCTCATGTGATAGGACAGCTATCTAGTTTTCCTCGACAGGAATACGACATACCAACCAAACGTAATCTATCCAACTATTTTCACAAAGAAAACCGATCTATCAATCATGCTTTGTTCAATAACAGTCACCGCAAATAGGAAAAAAAAGTAATATAAATGAGACGTACGTTTCTTGGAGTGATCGAAGATATTTGATCGCATGTCAGTGGCTCAGTGGCTGGTGTGCGAATGTGCGTGGCATTCGATATATATCCGCAGTTTATCCTGCACTGTTGTTGTGTCAAACGTGACAAATAGGGTGACGTTTCGCATTCGTATGGCTCTTGTACTCAATGGGCCAGCGTGTAAACTTATCACTGTACAGTGCTCTATAAAACTGTTTAAAATAAAACAAAAAATGGATCAAGCATGTGCAAGGACCTCTACATTCCTTAGGCCTGCTTTTGGCCCATTTTTGCAATTAATTCTCCAATAGTCTTTCACCTGAACGATAAGTAAGAGATATAACCATAACTTCGGCGCCTACATCGAGTCGAAAGCTCAAACTGCGGCGAAAAAGCTGGGCATCCTAAACAAGGTTAAGCGGTACTTCAAGCCTGGACAGCTTTCAGTATTATATAAAGCTCAAGTCCGGTCTGGCATGGAGTATTGCTGTCACCTTTGGGATGGCTCAGCCAAATACCAGCTTGCCATACTTGACTCTGTAGAGCGCAGAGCCAGGAGGCTAATTGGTGACGATAAGCTGGTTATCAAGCTACATAGCCTGGCCCACCGTCGCAAAGTCGCATGTCTGTCGGTCTTCTACAGACTGTACTTCGGAGAGTGTGCGCAAGAGCTCCACGAGCTGATCCCGCCATCTCCCTTCTTCCATCGGGAGACTAGACGTACTGCAGGGTATCACCGATACCTAGTCGACATTCCACACATTCGAACGAAGCGCTTTGCTGGGTCCTTTATTATGCGCACAGCCAAGGAGTGGAATTCCCTGCCTGCGTCGGTTTTTCCGAGTTCATATAACCCTAATCTGTTTAAGTCGCGAGTAAACAGGCTTCTTCTGGGTAAGCTCGTTCCATCGTCGACATCATCTCTGCCCTTAGGGCAAGATTGAAGTCAAGAGCAAGCCCATTTATAATAAAAATAAAAGTATAAGTATAGATTTCTTAAGGAGCAAATTAGAATAATAAGAAGACTCAGAAGAATCTTGTCCAGTTGTTTGTTACAAAGCTTCAACCTGGTTCAGACAACTGGCAATCGCTTTAAGTTTTAACACTTTTCATATTTATCCGATAACTCTCAGGATTGACATTCAGTTTTCGATTGCTTATGTATGTATGACAGTCCCAAATGTCAATAACAACGTCCAAACAGCAATAGCCAGTTACGGCTAATCAAAACCGCAGTGGTATTGTTCTCAGGGGACCTTATTAGCCCAAACATCGTGTGTACATGAACCCAAAATTCGAGGCCATATGATATCCACTACCCTGCACTGGGCCCGTGTGGAATAAGCGTTGATTCGTCTGATAAGAGCTGGGCGTCTAAAATGGCCATTTTGAGACCTGTGCTATATATAATATAACATCACGCGGCACGCCTATAATCTCCGAAAGGTGAGGCAGAGATGTACCTTATATTTAGAAAAACTTAAAAAGCTCGCCAGTTATGTTTAAGTCCCATGAAATAGGGGGCGAGCAAAAATCAATAACACTTTAAGAGTTCGTATTATGCTGTTTTGGTGATATTGGGCGATCTAGATCTCGGTATCTATATGACCTAAGAATTCGGTATTTGGACACCATTAAACTTGGACTTATAATCTTTAAATCTGTACAAGCGAAAACACGATTGGATGAAAAAACCTCGATAGAAAAAAAATACTAAAACAACTCGGTTTGCACTTATTTAGAGTTGGATCTCTGAAACCTTTAGGAATTTAGTGACGATTTTTACATAATAGATAGGTAACTATATTATCTCAAATCGTGCAGATTTTTTTTTTTAATTTTCTACGTGGTTTTCTCGTAATTAGCATTCCTGTGATTGGCGCTTACGTTATTTTATTCTAAGCGAGCGCACATTCTTTCTGTCTCACGTTTGGAACGCGGTAGTAATAGCGCTATCCTTTTCAATTTGTTCAATTCAGTGACATTCAGTCTGCTGCGGCATCTGTTGCGAGACGAACCTATGTTTGGCGACATTACAGACAGCGGACTATTTTCTACGCAATTATTTTGTTTAGTGGTAGGCAATATCGGTACCTATAATAAAGTTCAGGGACAGTATTTACTGTAAAAAGGAGTTGAAAACGTTTTGTGTAAATATATTATATACCTATCTTTTAATGATGATTGTCACCCATCTGATGATGGACTCCGAAGGTAGGTATTAGGATCTCGGTGTCGACACTACATAGAACCATCGTGTTTGGACTCATTTGAAAGGTCTAACGGAGATCTTGTTGACTAATGATGTCACCCACCTGATGATGGACTCCGAAGGTAGGTATAGGATCTCGGTGACGGCACTACGTAGAACCATCGTGTTTGGACTCATTTGAAAGGTCTAACGGAGATTTTGTTGAATAATGATGTCACCCACCTGATGATGGACTCCGAAGGTAGGTATAGGATCTCGGTGTCGGCACTACATAGAACCATCGTGTTTGGACTCATTTGAAAGGTCTAACGGAGATCTTGTTGACTAATGATGTCACCCACCTGATGATGGACTCCGAAGGTAGGTATAGGATCTCGGTGACGGCACTACGTAGAACCATCGTGTTTGGACTCATTTGAAAGGTCTAACGGAGATCTTGTTGACTAATGATGTCACCCACCTGATGATGGACTCCGAAGGTAGGTATAGGATCTCGGTGTCGGCACTACATAGAACCATCGTGTTTGGACTCATTTGAAAGGTCTAACGGAGATCTTGTTGACTAATGATGTCACTCACCTGATGATGGACTCCGAAGGTAGGTATAGGATCTCGGTGACGGCACTACGTAGAACCATCGTGTTTGGACTCATTTGAAAGGTCTAACGGAGATCTTGTTGACTAATGATGTCACCCACCTGATGATGGACTCCGAAGGTAGGTATAGGATCTCGGTGACGGCACTACGTAGAACCATCGTGTTTGGACTCATTTGAAAGGTCTAACGGAGATCTTGTTGACTAATGATGTCACCCACCTGATGATGGACTCCGAAGGTAGGTATAGGATCTCGGTGTCGGCACTACATAGAACCATCGTGTTTGGACTCATTTGAAAGGTCTAACGGATATCTTGTTGACTAATGATGTCACCCACCTGATGATGGACTCCGAAGGTAGGTATAGGATCTCGGTGACGGCACTACGTAGAACCATCGTGTTTGGACTCATTTGAAAGGTCTAACGGAGATCTTGTTGACTAATGATGTCACCCACCTGATGATGGACTCCGAAGGTAGGTATAGGATCTCGGTGTCGGCACTACATAGAACCATCGTGTTTGGACTCATTTGAAAGGTCTAACGGAGATCTTGTTGACTAATGATGTCACTCACCTGATGATGGACTCCGAAGGTAGGTATAGGATCTCGGTGACGGCACTACGTAGAACCATCGTGTTTGGACTCATTTGAAAGGTCTAACGGAGATCTTGTTGACTAATGATGTCACCCACCTGATGATGGACTCCGAAGGTAGGTATAGGATCTCGGTGACGGCACTACGTAGAACCATCGTGTTTGGAATCATTTGAAAGGTCTAACGGAGATTTTGTTGAATAATGATGTCACCCACCTGATGATGGACTCCGAAGGTAGGTATAGGATCTCGGTGTCGGCACTACGTAGAACCATCGTGTTTGGACTCATTTGAAAGGTCTAACGGAGATCTTGTTGACTAATGATGTCACCCACCTGATGATGGACTCCGAAGGTAGGTATAGGATCTCGGTGACGGCACTACGTAGAACCATCGTGTTTGGAATCATTTGAAAGGTCTAACGGAGATTTTGTTGAATAATGATGTCACCCACCTGATGATGGACTCCGAAGGTAGGTATAGGATCTCGGTGTCGGCACTACGTAGAACCATCGTGTTTGGACTCATTTGAAAGGTCTAACGGAGATCTTGTTGACTAATGATGTCACCCACCTGATGATGGACTCCGAAGGTAGGTATAGGATCTCGGTGACGGCACTACGTAGAACCATCGTGTTTGGACTCATTTGAAAGGTCTAACGGAGATCTTGTTGACTAATGATGTCACCCACCTGATGATGGACTCCGAAGGTAGGTATAGGATCTCGGTGACGGCACTACGTAGAACCATCGTGTTTGGACTCATTTGAAAGGTCTAACGGAGATCTTGTTGACTAATGATGTCACCCACCTGATGATGGACTCCGAAGGTAGGTATAGGATCTCGGTGACGGCACTACGTAGAACCATCGTGTTTGGACTTATTTGAAAGGTCTAACGGAGATCTTGTTGACTAATGATGTCACCCGCCCGATGACGGACCCCGAAGGTAGGTATAGGATCTCGGTGTCGGCACTACATAGAACCATCGTGTTTGGACTCATTTGAAAGGTCTAACGGAGATCTTGTTGACTAATGATGTCACCCACCTGATGATGGACTCCGAAGGTAGGTATAGGATCTCGGTGACGGCACTACGTAGAACCATCGTGTTTGGACTCATTTGGAAGGTCGAACGAAGACCTTGGTCACTAATGATGTCACCTATCTGATGATGGACTACCTACCTACTACCTACCTACTACCTACCTACTACCTACCTACTACCTACCTACTACCTACCTACTACCTACCTACTACCTACCTACTACCTACCTACTACCTACCTACTACCTACCTACTACCTACCTACTACCTACCTACTACCTACCTACTACCTACCTACTACCTACCTACTACCTACCTACTACCTACCTACTACCTACCTACTACCTACCTACTACCTACCTACTACCTACCTACTACCTACCTACTACCTACCTACTACCTACCTACTACCTACCTACTACCTACCTACTACCTACCTACTACCTACCTACTACCTACCTACTACCTACCTACTACCTACCTACTACCTACCTACTACCTACCTACTACCTACCTACTACCTACCTACTACCTACCTACTACCTACCTACTACCTACCTACTACCTACCTACTACCTACCTACTACCTACCTACTACCTACCTACTACCTACCTACTACCTACCTACTACCTACCTACTACCTACCTACTACCTACCTACTACCTACCTACTACCTACCTACTACCTACCTACTACCTACCTACTTACTACCTACCTACTACCTACCTACTACCTACCTACTACCTACCTACTACCTACCTACTACCTACCTACTACCTACCTACTACCTACCTACTACCTACCTACTACCTACCTACTACCTACCTACTACCTACCTACTACCTACCTACTACCTACCTACTACCTACCTACTACCTACCTACTACCTACCTACTACCTACCTACTACCTACCTACTACCTACCTACTACCTACCTACTACCTACCTACTACCTACCTACTACCTACCTACTACCTACCTACTACCTACCTACTACCTACCTACTACCTACCTACTACCTACCTACTACCTACCTACTACCTACCTACTACCTACCTACTACCTACCTACTACCTACCTACTACCTACCTACTACCTACCTACTACCTACCTACTACCTACCTACTACCTACCTACTACCTACCTACTACCTACCTACTACCTACCTACTACCTACCTACTACCTACCTACTACCTACCTACTACCTACCTACTACCTACCTACTACCTACCTACTACCTACCTACGACCTACCTACGACCTACCTACTACCTACCTACTACCTACCTACTACCTACCTACTACCTACCTACTACCTACCTACTACCTACCTACTACCTACCTACTACCTACCTACTACCTACCTACTACCTACCTACTACCTACCTACTACCTACCTACTACCTACCTACTACCTACCTACTACCTACCTACTACCTACCTACTACCTACCTACTACCTACCTACTACCTACCTACTACCTACCTACTACCTACCTACTACCTACCTACCTACTACCTACCTACTACCTACCTACTACCTACCTACTACCTACCTACTACCTACCTACTACCTACCTACTACCTACCTACTACCTACCTACTACCTACCTACTACCTACCTACTACCTACTACCTACCTACTACCTACCTACTACCTACCTACTACCTACCTACTACCTACCTACTACCTACCTACTACCTACCTACTACCTACCTACTACCTACCTACTACCTACCTACTACCTACCTACTACCTACCTACTACCTACCTACTACCTACCTACTACCTACCTACTACCTACCTACTACCTACCTACTACCTACCTACTACCTACCTACTACCTACCTACTACCTACCTACTACCTACCTACTACCTACCTACTACCTACCTACTACCTACCTACTACCTACCTACTACCTACCTACTACCTACCTACTACCTACCTACTACCTACCTACTACCTACCTACTACCTACCTACTACCTACCTACTACCTACCTACTACCTACCTACTACCTACCTACTACCTACCTACTACCTACCTACTACCTACCTACTACCTACCTACTACCTACCTACTACCTACCTACTACCTACCTACTACCTACCTACTACCTACCTACTACCTACCTACTACCTACCTACTACCTACCTACTACCTACCTACTACCTACCTACTACCTACCTACTACCTACCTACTACCTACCTACTACCTACCTACTACCTACCTACTACCTACCTACTACCTACCTACTACCTACCTACTACCTACCTACTACCTACCTACTACCTACCTACTACCTACCTACTACCTACCTACTACCTACCTACTACCTACCTACTACCTACCTACTACCTACCTACTACCTACCTACTACCTACCTACTACCTACCTACTACCTACCTACTACCTACCTACTACCTACCTACTACCTACTGATGATTAATTTAAGGTTTATAGATTGAGTACCTACTTACTTACCTACTTTTATCTACGTGAGGAATGATAGATCAGTCTGGATCTTCGATCAATAAGTTTCGAGTCCACGAAAAAAAAAAACCTCTAAATTTCGAAACTTGAGTCTCGGCCCTAGTACCTACCTATCTATTATTTTACCTACTATTATGTATAGTGTTTAGGTGTGTCATTAGTTTGTACCTAGGTAATAATAGGGTTATGGACGGAGCTTCAAATAAGTATACCGACAATAATTTATTATACTCGCTTGATTGTCAGCTCCGATCCGTCGTCGTACCGTGAAAATAGGTACTTCCATGAATTTCAACTATATTTGAATGATTTTTTTACGAATACGTTTTATATATAATTATATAATATGAATCAAGCTGTCGACCAGCTGGGCGGTCGGGGCACCGTAGTTCAAACTCGTACTCGACTCACACTCGATCGCGGCCTGTGCGCGGAGCGCGCCGCGCTGCCGCGCCGGGCGTCATGCCACCGCGTATTATGGAAGAGGGGGCGCGGGCGAGAGGTACGAAATCGCTCGCGTTGGGCTATAATGCGCGCTCTTAAGAACGTCGTAGGTTGAGATAAAAAAATTGCCTGATTTTGCAATGTTCTAAGAAGAAAATAAAAATTCACACAGCAACAGTACATACAATAATACATTAATTAACAAGCGCGGCCATCAAACGCTTGCTAATCGTTTTAGTTATCAAAACAAAACAACAATAAGGAATTAATTCCTATTTCCCAGGTCATAGTTCCAATGATAACCCTACAGTATATTATTGGTCACTGACGCTTCCCAGCATATGTACTGAACACGTGTTGATTGCACTTAAGCACGTTATCATTTTCCGATAAGCCACAATGTCATATTGCATCTATTATTGTCCTACAACGGGTAATAACAATCATTTAACTGGATCGGGGCTTATTTGGGAACAGTACCACACCTCGGACACTCCATACAACGCCCGCAAAATAATTACCTATTACTACTACATAAACAAATAACGTTTGTGCACGACGTGCACGTGCAAATGTGTGCGTAAACTCTAGTAGGGTTATCGTAGCCTAAAAAATGGCGCGGAAAGTGCAACGGTCTGCGTCGCGAAAGCCGAGCGGCGACTGATGCGAGCGCGAGCCATTGCTCAAGTGGCGACGACGTATACCTCGAAGTGCGGGGTGAGGTGCGGTATTTAATATGAGCGCGGGGAGGTGAGTGTCCCTTCTGTACGTAGTACTATTATGTATTCTGTGACAGTACTAGTAGACCAGTTCATTGTAGGGCGTCATCATCCCCCTCCCCGTGGTGTCACAGTGATCGGACGTGCTTTTTGTTCTCGCCGCATTTAAAATTACAAAACAGTGGAAAAAGTCACTAAACTGTTGAGAAAATCATATCATTATAAAGCTAAGATAACAAGTTACAGACTGTGAGAAAATTATAGTGAAAAAACAATTAAATCGCCTCCAAAACACAAATAAACTTTACATACAACAACATTCTAAATCAGTGGTAAAAGTGGTCCAAAACTATTGAGAAATCACATCATTATAAACACAAGTGAACAAGTGACAAACGTTGTGAAAATATAAGTGAAATAACAATTCTATCACTTCCAAAAATACAAACTTAACTTTACAATAGATAAAGTTTTAAAACAGTGCGAGGTTTGGACTTTGAACCCATTAACGTACACAAACGAGACGAGCTACCGCGCACCGTATAGTGACGAAATCCGTGTGCTTTGCTACTAACTGTTATTTTCGAACATCGTTGTAACGCTGTCGTGGCACCGCGGCGCGGACCGTCAACTTGGAAACATATGGTTACGGGTTCAAATCCACGATCTCGAAGGATTAAACTTTTTATTTTTGGATCTTTTCTAATCTTCCTCTAATATTATTGATGGAAAAAAATTATATTATTAAGTTGAATACATCTTAATTTTACTTAAGATTGTTTTTCTAAATTAGTATCGATTTTTAAATTGTTAGACGCGCAATACAGCGTAATAAATAAAACAATAAAAATAAAGAAATAAAAATAAAAAAATTATGCCGCTACGAGGCAGTCCACCAGCATCACCGGCCGCAATGAGTGGGCAGACTCCTGTGCTCCATCAATTTGAGCCTAACATTAGTGTACTTTCGGAATTGAGTCGCATTAAGAGGAAACGAGACGATCACGGACTTTATGTCAACATGTGCGAGTTCAGGGACGAAATATCGAACACACTTAAAGAACTGAAGAAAGAGCAAACATTGTTTCGCTCAGACATTGAAACGACGCTGATGGAAATTAAAAACCAAAGCAGTAAATTTCAGGAGTACGTTGATTTTTCTGTTGCCAAATATGATGAGATGCTGACAAAAATGAAGGAATATGAAGTGGAGAGAAAGGAAAATCGGGATTACATATTTAGACTTGAAGAAAGAATCGACCACCTAGAAAAACAATCAAAACTGACTAGTCTGGAAATTAAAAATGTCCCTAAAATTGGTGATGAATCGAAACTTGATCTATCTAACGCAGTTAGAAATATCGGCAACGTCCTTGATACCACCATTGTTCAGTCCGATATTAAAGATGTTTATAGAATAAACTCCAAAGGCTCCATGAATAACACCATCATCGTGGATTTTACTACCGTCATGCTGAAATCAAAATTACTTCATTCGGTCAGGACCTTCAACAATATTAACAACAAATTAAACACAGCGCACCTACGAGTTGACGGCCCCAAGGTGCCTATTTATATATCTGACAACCTACCAACAAAAACCCGAAAGATATACTTTTTAGCAAGAGATTTCGCTGCTCAGAATAAATATAAACATTGCTGGTCAGCTTATGGCAAAGTCTACTTACGCAAAGAAGACGGAGCGCAGCGTGTCGCAGTGAACTCTGAAGTAGACTTGGCCAAGTTAACTCAAACCTGACTATGTAGCCATTACGTTATTATAACAAAGACGTGCATGTCCACTTTGAATTATTGTTCTTATTTACTTATATGCAGCATGCCTAATTTTAAGTATTTCACTGATTTTTGTCACTTGATGTTGAGTTTTTTTGGTTTTTATAAAACACTTATTCACGCACACACTTTCATACAATCATACTGGCACAGAAACACACACCATATTATACAACACATAATACACAAAATATTTACAAAATTTACAAATTCCCGATCAAGAACTATACTTAGAGGTGGCTCTCGCATTTCCTTGAAACACTGTTGTCACTTACATGTTACTACAAAAATTATAATATTGAGAAATCTGTACTTTGCCCTATTAGCTTTAAACCGTAACGTTCGATAATTCAAATAATGTAAATGAAATGTTAGATAATTTGGATAACGTAACTTTTTCAAATGCGATAACGTGTAACCCTGAGGAATGTTCCAAGCTTGTGCCCTCCAACACATGTTTAACTATTTTATCCCAAAACATTCGCAGTGTAAATGCTAATTATGCGGGGCTTTTGACTCTACTACAAAGAATTGTGGTGCCTAGTGACGTTATTATTCTATCAGAATGTTGGCTCTCCCGCAACCCCGTCGTTCCGATTCTGCAGGGATATACTTCTCATAAGTCCTCAAACATCTATAATCAAAATGACGGAGTAATTGTATATGTCAATAGTTTGCTGGCTAATGTGAAAGTTAAAGAACCCGTCGTTTCCGAGGCGAACTGCTTGACAGTTACGATTGGGGCGGAAACAGCCATAATTGCTGTGTACAGGCCTTATGCATTTAAAGATCCCTCAAAATTTATAAAATCTATGGACAATGTTCTACGTGAGCTTAAATCGTTTAGAAACGTCGTAATTATGGGAGACATAAATATTGATATTTCCAGCAACAATAAAGATGCATACTCACTGGACTATTTGGATCTACTAGGTCACCACGGACTTTTCCCAGGACATGTGTTGAAAACACATGGATCTACATGTCTTGATCACGCCAACATAAAGACTTCTTTCTCTAGCACAGTACTGGTGCTAGAATCCACTGTCACAGATCACTTTGCAGTTTTACTCTCTTTGTCACCAAATATAATTAAAGTAATTAACTCACGCCAAATGACAAAAATAAATGAGGATGAGCTTGCTAATGACATAAGTAACATAAGTTTCGATGCCGTCTATGCAACGAAAGATCCCAATTTGGCTACTACATATCTAATGGAACCACTTCTCTTAGCTTTATCTAAGAACACAAAAACTATTACAACTTCACGTAGACGCAGGCCGATTAAACCCTGGATTACTCAGGGACTACTAAAATGTATGCGCCACAGAGACAACTTGTATAAAAAGCTTAAAACAGATCCGTCAAATGAAGTCCTCGTGGTGTCCTACAGAAGGTATAGTAATTTCTGTACAAACCTTCTACGAAAAGTAAAAATAGATTACGAGAGACTTGAATTTGAGAAAGCAGGTAGAAATTCCAAGCAGCTATGGCGTGTTATCAAAAGTGTCACAAACATAGGACAACCGAAGTCTTCAGCCCATGATCTCATAGCGAATAATGATGATAAGGAGGACACTATAAATCAAATTAATGATTATTTCGCGAATGTGGGGAGATGCCTGGCTGATAAAATAAATAGAGACCCTCGATCTTTTTCGCTACCCTACCCCCAGAGGGAGTCTTTTGTACTGCTTAAAACAAATGATCAAGAGGTGGAACGCTTAATCCTTTCACTTAAGAGTGATTGTGCAGTTGGCTGGGACGGTATTTCTTCTACTTTTCTAAAACGACACAGAAACGTTATTGTACCTCCATTGACACATGTTTGCAACCTGTGCCTTGAATCTGGTGTCTTCCCTAACTGGTTCAAAAAGGCAATTCTTCACCCTATTTTTAAATCTGGAGATCGTGACCGTGTCGAAAATTACAGGCCCATATCAGTTCTGCCTGCGATGTCCAAGATACTGGAAAAGATAATAAATACAAGGCTGGTCGCATTCTTAGAGGCACAAAATCTTCTGTCGATTAACCAATTTGGCTTTCGAAAAAATCTATCCACTGCTGATGCCGTTCACAAACTGGTTAATCACATTGCTCAGAAACTTGACAGCGGTAAGAAATGTGTTGCATTGTTCCTGGACCTCGCGAAAGCATTCGACACGGTCTCGATTCCCATTTTAATAGCTAAGCTCGAATGCCTGGGTATACGAGGCACCCAGCTGTCCTTGTTTCAGAGCTATCTTACAAATAGAACACAGAGTGCCAAAATTGGAACTTACTTCAGCTCTGACATAAATGTGGTTTTTGGTGTTCCACAGGGTAGCATTCTTGGCCCCAGTTTATTTTTAATTTACATGAACGACCTGTGTGGCCTCAGCCTGGAAGGCGGTACAATATTTTCCTATGCGGACGATACGGCACTTGTATTTGCGTCGGATAACTGGGAAGAGGCATACCGCCTTGCTCAGAAGGGATTCGACGCAGTCAGTGAATGGCTTAAGAATAACCTGCTCACCCTAAACATATCGAAAACAAAAATAGTAGACTTTTCGATTCGAAATACTAATGTGTCAATTACAAGCTCACTAAGCGTTGCTGCCCAGTCGACACTATCCAATGGCAGTAGTGACGACAGTGGCACTCATGATCACTGTAAAATTGAACGAGTCACTTCAATAAAGTATCTTGGCATAGTGATTGACTGCAACCTTTCATTCAGAGAGTACATAATACACCTATCAAATATAGTGCGCAAACTAATTTACATTTTTAAGCAACTACGCAATTCAGCAGATGCTGCTGTCATGAAAATGACATATCAGGCACTGTGTCAATCAATTCTGGTCTATTGTATCTCGTCCTGGGGTGGGGCAGCCAATTCCCACTATATTCAGATTGAACGTGCGCAGAGAGCGGTTCTTAAGGTGTGCTGTTTCAAGCCAAGACTTTATCCCACCGTCAAACTCTATGAATATTGTCAAGTCCTTACGGTCAGGCAATTGTTTGTACTGACCACTGCTATTAAGCAGCATTCTATGTCCAACTATTCTCAGCAAACAAATCGCCGTAACCGCATAGTTGCCCTGTCTACTCCTCTTAAAACTTCTTTTAGTCAAAGATTCTTTGTTTTCCTCGGACCCTATCTTTATAATAAATTAAACCAAATTCTTTCCTTGCACTCATTGAACAAACATAATTTTAAGGTCGCTTTAAAGGCCTGGCTACAAAGCCAAACATATACTGCTACAGAAGCTCTCTTTAACGTATTGGTCTAATCAGACTCATTCACTTACACTCTCTCCAATTCACACACACACACACACACACACACACACTCACGCCCACACGCTCAGACACACACAAACTTACATTCATAGAAACCTCTCAACATACCTTAACTTTTTAATATTTTTTACTTACATTACTATTAATGTCTCTTTTTAATAAACTCACAAATTGTCAAAAAAAAATGTAATTTGCTGTGATACCAGATGTATGCTATCAAATATGTAACTTTAAACAGGTGGGGACCTGGTGACCTGTATTACAGGTGTTACTACCTACCACAGGCACCAGCGATCCACAACCAAAAATCGTTGGCTACTTTTTGTGTATAAATTATTATTTGTATTTTTTGGCTTGTGGTGAGAAATAAACATATATATTATTATATTATCATCATTAGTAGCTTTGCTTCACAAACTGCTTAGGAATCATAGTAGAATAATTTTTAGTTTGCAGAACCAGTGAATGTGAACAAAAAATCTCGCAATTGGAAACGAAAGCTATCGCTATCGATACTAACACCCGTATTTATAAACAAGTAATTAATAATAATAATAATATTCCACAACTATCACACAACGCCATCTAGTCCCAAGCTAAGCAGAGCTTGTGTTATGGGTACTAGACAACTGATAAACATACTTATATATTTCTAAATACATACATATTATAGATAAATTACTATTACTTGAGTAAATGTCATTGTTTAAGATACGATTTTTTCTTTGTAGTTTAGTAATTCCTTAATGTTAGAACTATCAAACGTTAGAATTCTTAGTTTTGCTTTCATTGACGGTTCTAACTTCGTTTAAATTCTTGCCCATTGCATAAAAATTTTACATAAGTAATTACTTAAGTTCAAGTAATTACTTTGACTTGAATATAAATACGGGGGTTAGTGTCGCTAAATATAATATCACATGTTTGTCATCAGGACTTGTGTATTATGATATGCATGCGACTGTAAGGTTTTGTTAAAAATAATACAACAAAATATCTAAGATTTTTCGAGGCTTTTATTATCAAGAGTTGGTTTTACGGGAAAAATCTTTAACAGTAACATAGTATTGATTATTCAGCCACATTTAATCACTCTGAACGCCAGCACCAAAACACTGAGCAAACCTTTAAAACTAAATCTGCCTCTAAAATGCTTAAAAGCTCATTCGCTACGTAAAGTAGCCACTTCACCTAATCATGTTTAGTGGTTTCAGCTATCCGTACTAATATTATTAATGCGTAAGAAACTCTGTCTGTGTCTTTTTGTCTGTCTGTACGTTATCTTCTCTCTGTCGGTACATAGTTAGAACATAGTATACCTACTTTTCCTGGTTGTGCGCCCCCGTGCAGTAACCGATTTCCACACGGAAGCCACGGGCAAAAACAAGTACAGTCACGAGCAGATAAATACACTTGGGATACTTCAAAAGCGATTTACTCGTGAAATAACAGTGTACATATTGGTGCTCGTGATTGTACAAATTAAAAATATTATGTGCCCTGGCCACTAACTTTATAATTTTGCCCTTGGATAAAACGACGATGATGGATCCAGAAACAAATGATAAATATTAATTATTAACTGTCAAAACTATGTATCATAGATACATTTGTGCGCCATACCTAGTAAGCAAGGTAAAAGTCTTTCGCACGCGAAGAAGCATTTATTAAGTAGGTACTAACTTTCTATAACAGTTCCGTCTATAAAGTGGTAAATACCCTCACTATAAAACGTCTGATTGGGTATTGGAATGGTCTAACTTTTCTCTTTTTACGAGTAGTTTGACCTAAAACATGCTAAGGTATAAGTATAGCAATGAAAACTACAATTCGATTCATACATTGTACTATTATGTACTAAAGTTTATCTTGGACATCGCAGGAATTGGTACCTATTTCGAATAGGTCTCATTCCAGTAGGTGTTTCCATCAGGAATTTCTCAGTAACAGCCACGGAGCCTGGATTTGTGCCCAGTTGATGGCAATAGGCTCACCCCCAATTACATAAGACTTAACATAATGCATTATCGGGTACACCTCTGTATAAACCTTCGGGGATTGCAGGCGTGAAGTTATACAAAAGAAAAGTTTTTGAACGTTTAAATAAATTGAAGAATGAATGAATTGAATAATTGAGGAATGTTAACTTTTTTTCTTCTTTTATTAGGTGTCGTAAGAAGTAAAAAGGCCAATATGTCTTATTCGCCTACTTACGAACGACAATAGATTTCCCTCTTTATTGTTGCCCTTTTCTAAAAAGGAAAGTGAATCGACTGTCGTGGAATGGGCATGTGATGATTAGCGATGAATATAAATGTTGATGGATGGAGAGGGAGAAAAAAACCAAAGAAAAGATGGATGAATGGTGTGAAGAATTATGTAAAAGAAAAAGGAGTAAGTGATAACGTGACGATTGACGGGGAGAACGGAAGCAAAAGACGTGTTGTGACCCCAAGTAACATGACAGGAAGGTGTCGTTGCTCTTTTCTGTGGAAATTGCATCCAAGGATTGCCAAACTTCCTTGTCAGTCATCCGTTCGTTCGGCAAGACTGTCAATGTTGGGTTGCGGGTTGTTCGAAAGAGATACCGCGGCCTCGGACACAAAGGGCTAAGAAGGAACATGGGTGGTTTTTAGTCAGTAGAAGTCTGACACTCCTACCGCTCTGCCCAGACCGGGAGGAGTCATGTGATGATTCCTGCAAAAAAAAGAGGCTGTGAATGTTTTAACCCTTAAATTGGCAGAGTACTCCACCACAGACATACACTTTGAAAACATCAATTGTGGTAGTAATCTAAAAAAAATACCTGTTAATATCATTTTTAGCTTGCAATAATTGTGTATTTTAGTAGATAAAATATTAGGATGTGATAAAATCAATAATTATCCGTCAAATTCAAAATATCTTCGAAGCGGTCTGACGTCTCAGTGTCACATGAAACCTTTTTAAGTTTTTCTGCGCTTTTTTGGTTAGGACTTGTGGTTATTAGGCTTTACATTGCACAGGGACATTATAAACAACATCAATCGTCCATAATTTTATGTGTCAATTACGTAATTGCAATTTTATGAGTTTGAAACTTTGTGTGTACTTCCTGAATACCGTTGCCAAGTACGCGCAAAATAGACTTCGGTATACACAAAGTACATTGCCAAGTATACAAAGAAATACAAAAGGGGTTTTTTTGTTTGTTTTTTATATATAATGATATCGATTTTATGTCGTATAGCATGTTATTTTCTCTTTTCCTGCAGCACTTGAACCTGACACAATCATATAAATTCAAGCTTTGATCCCGAAAGAAAATGCATGATCCGATGACAGTTCTTGTTTTGATGATGAATCACACTTCCTCCACCAAGCTCAATTCTCACCCACTATGAATGTTCAGTCTTTCAAAGTCAAATACACATACAACGTTGTAACGTACTCCTTACACCAATGCTTCAAGAGGTTTTTCCGTATTCATCCATCAATATTATAATGCCACGCCAACATGGAATTAAGTTCAACCATTATCTACTCCATCTGTAGAACTTCTACTGTCACCAGTTCCATAGCACATTGGAATCTTCACCTGTGCCGATATCTAGATCTAAACGCAAGTAGCTTTCAATCTTCACTTTTTGCTCCATGTAGTACAAATACAAGAAAACATATTTCACACTATAGTTGGCAATGTGCTCCCGGTAGTACATCGAATTTCGCGAAAACTGTAAAATTCAGATTTTTTTCACAATTTTTTTCAGTCTTCCTGGTATCATAATAAACCAGGAAATAACAAAAAAACATTAAATTTTAGAAATAATTTCATTTGCCAATTTAAGGGTTAATCAGATGTTTCCTAAAAACTTTACATCCATCGTACACGTAAGTGTATCCATAGTAGGTACGTTATTGAATACTCGACACCGATAATCGTCCCTAACGTGTATGATAATGTTTAGATTTTCATTAGAGATAATTTGAAACACATCAACAAAGCGTTTCAGTATTTAGCTTACAATGCGTTGGAAAATTTCTCGCGGCCTTTTATCAGTAGTGTTGATGACCCGATAGCTTGTAGTGTAATAGATACTTATCTGTTGGCTTTAACCTTTACATTAACTTTATGGGCAATTAACGCATTATATTAATAATAGTTTATGCATTATTGAAGCGCCATTGCATATTGATATTTACACCGGGTAAGTCGTTTTGTTCAACTATTTATAGCGAAGTAATCACAACTCTTGTTATGCTTTCTCACTGGAGCATACGCAGCATCACTCCGACTCACTGGAGCTAATATGCAGCATCACGTCGGGGTCACCAGTTTGGGGGCAGTTAGCCCGCCGGACACAACACCCGTCCGGTCGGAGGATCCTCCCTTTTCAATGGTGGATGAGGAGCTTTACACCCTGTTCCTCAAACTACCCCCAAAAGTGTAATAAGCATAGTTGAGTTCAATTGTTCCCTCTATTGTTTCAGCTCCAGAAAGTCAAGATGCTGTGTAAAATGAAAATAGCAGCTTTGCTAGTTCTGGCAGTCGTAGCTCCAAGTTTCGAAGACCCAATTGATCCCAAACAAGAAGAGTGTAAGAAAATATCTTCGTGTTCGGCGTGTATAACGAAAAGTTTCTGCACATGGTGCGTCACTAAAAGTAAATGCACCAAGCAATCATGCGGCAACGATAACATCATTTTCCCCAAAGAGTACTCGGCCATAATGGCGGGCCCGCAGTTCTGCCCCAAAGTTGTGGAACCGGAAGAAATATTGACTCTAAAGAGTGGAGCGAAGCAAATTATTGTTGTGAAAATTACTCAGATACACTTTTATATGGCATTCACTCCGTGGAAATGTAAAATAGATTATAACGGTGCGCAAATGACAGTTGTAGCAATGCTGCTGGGTGACAAAGTATATTGTGAATCTGTGGAACTCAGTAACGAGACCCATGAGCCTCGCACAAGTGGCAGTATATCGGTATTGTGGGACTACAGCAAATCCTTTGATGGATCTGTTCCATTTCAAGTGTGCCGCTGTGACTTAGACCCTACTTGTAATGCTTGTAATAAATTAACTTTAGCGGACTAGATTAAGTAGTATGTTAAGTGCCTATCTCTTAATTACAAAGTGCATATTAAATAACTATATGCAAGTTATGTGCAGTGTCTAATTTAAAACGTTGAGATTTCACTTAATTCTGATTCTGAAGCTAGGAGAGAAATTCACAAACCGAATTTTAATCAAAGTTTCACGTTTCAATGGTGTATTTTTCTAGTAAAGAAACAAAGGGAATACTGTAACAAAGGAGATAGTAGCGGGGTGGAAATACGCGCAGGAAAGCGGGACCACCCGTTACCGGTACATTCACAAGCACTAATTTGTATACACGCAGCAACTTTGACATTGCATTTTTGAATTTACTTATTTTTTTTTCTATAACTTAATTGGGCACATTTTGATGACATGTTAAACACAACAAATAAAAGATAGTAAAAAAATTTAGGTACAAGAAAGTAGCGCTAGACCCCACACTAAGATACAGTCGTGGGATCTTATAGTTATTTCAGCATTTATGATAAAGAACTGCGCTAATGGATAGTTCAATAATCGTTGGTAACTTTACTAAACAATATTTTAACTTACCTGACTAAAGGAATCGTGCAAAATTACAATTATACTATTACGAAATAGGTGTTATCTTAAAGTGGAAACGGTTGTTTCACGAGAAAATCGGGTTTTCATTTTGCTGCATGCATACATATTAGTGCTCCTACACTGTAACTCGGCAAATATACTCAATAAAGTTTCCACAAGCACTTGTATCTCCTATAAACATTTAAATTTGATCAGAAACTTGTTCAAAAGTTCTGCAGAGCAATATCATTAGCGCAGTTTTCGCTTCGAAGAACAAACAAGTGGTGAAAGCCTTTGCTTATTATAGGTACTGTAAGCAACTTAATTGCTGGTGTAATAAGGTTGTCAATAGGTGCTGCGGGTTGTTCGAAAGAGATACTACGTTCTCGGACACAAAAGGGCTAAGAAGGAACCATGAGTGGTTTATGTCAGTAGAAGTCTGACACTCCCTACCGCTCTGCCCATAGCGGTACGAGTCATTTTATGATTTCCCACCTTCCATAAAAAAAGGTTGTCAATAGGTATGTGTAAATCTTTTAATTGGTTTAAAACTCAGTGCTACTGTTGTTTTCTGGAACTAATCCTCTCATAAATATTTAAGGCGAGGTTGCAGTATTTTGTTTTTTCTTCTTGAAGAAAAATGATAAAGAAATTGTACAATATGTTTACAACATTTACTTCAGAATAAAAAGTTATATCTACTGATATAACTTTCATATAAATTCATGATGAAATGTCTTAGCAGTACACGTTTTAAATTGTGATTTAGAGTCATGTTTGATAAAAAAAATGATCGAGCCGATCATTCTAAATCGCGTTTCTATCTTTACGATTTACTTGAGAGTATGTTAAATTTTTATGAAATGATTTTTATTTATTAAAAAACTCATATTTAGTTTGATTTTCAAAGGTTAAAAAATCTTAATAAGTACTGCAACCCCGTCTTAAGTGTGGACTGCATTATTATCATAGAAGGAGAAATCTTTCTTCTTTTTTTTTCATGTGGTTAGTGCCCAACCTGTTGCCAGAGTTTCCGCCTATGGGCCTCTGATTTGTCATTTACATGCCGTCGAGAAATCTTCCTTCACTGAAGCAAGTTTTAATTTTACAATACGCACACAAATCCGAAAAATCAGAGGAGTGTCTTGAGTTTGAACTCAAGATCTATGACTTGACAGTCCGACAGTCACACTATTAGGCTATCATTGTTGCTGTTGCTGCTTAAAAGGAGAATTGCAAAACCAATCGAATTGAGAACCTCCTCTTTTTGGGAAGTCGGTTGAAAACGTGATGGTCAACTAGTACTTAGCATAGTTATATAATTTTTTTGTTTTGTCTGTTTTTAGAGAACATGCAAACTAAATAAATTTAAAATAATTAGGTTCCTAGATAATACTCCAATCAAGTTCAATTATCCTTACTTTATAATTGCAAAAAAAAACAGCCCTAATTGCACTGCGAAAATTAGTCAACGAGTGGAACATGCGACATTTTTTTTACAGAAATTCTCGGTAAGTAAGCACACAAAAAAACATCAAAAATACGTATATCTCAAAACTGAAATGTCTGTCTTGTCTGAGTAAGGACAGTTTTTTTTTGAGGGCGTGTGATCTGTGAATAGTATTCAGGTAAATACAGAAACACTGATCCCAATAGGGGATCGAACTGGGTCAAAATAATATGATTCTGTTTAGTCCGTAAGTTAGATTATCGAAAAATATTGAATACGTGTTTTTTGTTTTATCAAATCAATAAAAAATGACGAAGATAAAACGCGTCAAAGATTTTGGAGTCATGGAGTGGGGCTTGAAACGTCACTTGTGTCGTCAAAATGTACTATCATATGACGTCACACGAGTTTTCGAAGCACTGTATCGTCTTCATTTTAAGTTTACGTGAAAAAAGAAAAAATACGTGTCCATCAATAATTTTTGGAAATCTATCTGACGGACTAATTAGTTTTTTTTTGTCCGATCCCCTAATTGGGATAAGGGCAAGAAGATGATAATTATCTAACTAGGAAAATACAGAAACAGTAGTAGGTATGAGAAAAACCCCATTAACGGTTCCCCACTTTATAAACAAAATCAATATCAAAGGAGGTATAACGTGAAATATAACTATCAACCTAGAATCGTATCAGAAAATGATTTAAAACGGTTGAACTTTAATTTCCTGTGTTGGTTTTGAGACGACCGTAAAAGTGATACTGCGTATAAAGGGCGCTTATGTGTTATGTGTATTGTGCTTATGTATCAATGGAATTTATTTTTGTGAAAGCTGAATTGATTTTCTGTGTCTCTCTGTGTGCTACGCAACATACGACAGTCCCATGGCCAGCCGTGGACTTCGGTAGGTCGAGTTTATTGACGGCTGTCTATCAATTCATGTACTAGTCACAGTTTTTCAGCTGTCACTCTTTTGAACCAGAGATTAGGGAAACTATTGGACTATCTTATATCTCACAAAGAACGTCAACACTGTCCTCATTTATCTTTCTTCTCTCCTTATCAAGTAGAAAACCCAGGAAATAATAAAAGGTTAAAGGTACAAGGAGATGTTTACAACAACAGACTGTAACATGAGCATTGTTAGTAAACACTGGGGTGTTAGTGTAAATTATACATTTACATAATATTTGTTTTCATCATTATCATCATGGACATCTTAAAAAAAAAGACATTCAGTACATGAATATTTTTTGTAAAAGACAACAATAGTACATTGTTACCTTAGGGGTGAAAGGAACTTATTTAGTCCCCGAGACGGGGTTTGGCGCCTGAGCGCAGCGAGGGCGCTAATAGTTCGAGGGACTAAATAAGTCTTTAACCCGAGGTAAACACTGTGCTTTTCATTACGAATACAAGGAAAGTTGATGGGAATAGGCTTGCGCCCAATTACCTAAATCGAAAGAAAGAAGAAAGAAAAAACAAATTGACAAAAAAAAAAAGTAAACATAAGAGAAACACTTAAAATCGGTTAAATCTAATCGGTGGATGGCAATAGGCTTGCTCCTAATTACATCGGTTGGAGGCAATAGGCTTGCCCCGAATTACATCAATTGATGGCAATAGGCTTGCTCCCAATAACCCAAATCGGTGGACGGCAATAGGCTTGCTCCTAATTAAATCGGTTGATGGCAATAGGCTTGCTCCTAATTAGATTGGTTGATGGCAATAGGCGCACTCCTAATTACATCGGTTGATGGCAATAGGCTTGCTCCTAATTAAATTGGTTGATGGCAATAGTCTTGCTCCCAATTACCTAAATCGGTGGATGGCAATAGGCTTGCTCCTAATTAGATTGGTTGATGCCAATTGGCTTGCTCCTAATTACATTTATTGATGGCAATAGGCTTGCACCTAATCACATCAGTTGGTGGCAATAGGCTTGCTCCTAATTACGTTGGTTGATGGCAATAGGCTTGCTCCCAATTACATCAAATAATTTGACAGCTGTCAGTAGAAAGCGATTCTCCCTAGGGCTGAAAAGTAGTACTTTCAACCCGCTCCGCAGGCATGTCATGACCTACTTTCAGAGTATGAGTAATGAAAAAATACTTTTTGGTGGTACAAACATTCAAAAGAACAAACTCGGGTTTGCTAACGTGCAATGAAGCGCAGAACCCTAGGCGTTAAACCGAAAATGCAATACGCACACTGCGCTTCAAAACACAAATTACTGACGTGCGTCAAAACGCCGCTAAGCTGAAGTGGAACTGGGCTGGCTATGTCTGCCGCATACCCGACGATCCGTGGGCCAAAATAACTACGTTGTCATTGGAGGAGACCTTTGCGCAGCAGTGGGATGACACAGGGTAATAGTCCTCCTGACCATTTCGGCCACGGCGGCCAATCTCAGCGGAGATTAGCCATCTGAGCGGGAGATATTATAGTGCACAAGTGTGTGCGCAGGCACAGGTGCACTCTCTGTTCCCTTTTCTCTCATAGCCCGATGGGACAGCAGTCCGACACGACCGGAGAGAGATCAGGCGCAGGACCAACGGCTTAACGTGCTTTCCGAGGCACGGGGGTATTATACCGCCAACTTCCAAACTCCGGGATACTACTGGGAAATTTCTAATGAAAAACCCAATAGCACTTTTTGTCCGACCTGGGAATCGAACCCAGGACCTCACGCTCAGCAGTCGCGCTTGCGACCACTAGACCAACGAGGCACACAGGGTAACAGTAACAGGTCTCATTCCGAATCGCACAACCCCGGTTTTTTGGAACATCCATATCGTTGGCCTCATTTTGGCTTTTCAAATGATAACTACTAACCAGTGCCAACAGACTTTTCACATAAAGTGCGTACACACACATTATCCGAGGACATAAAATAAATGTCCCTCAATTATAACTTCAAATAACCTCGTTTTAAAACAATGGCTTGATAGTGCAACCAGAAATAGAATAGGCTTGCTATTCCTATTGTTAGGCAGTATGAATTGATGCCGAGTGCTTAATTAGCGTAGGTAGGGTAGAGCTTGGATTTCCAATGATTCCATATTCATATCGAAATGATTTTTCTACTACGAGTATAAGCGAGTTCAAAACAAGGAGTTTATTGACTGCCTTATGTTGATGTGGTGGATGAAAGCACGACTGGTAAGCACAAATGGTCCTGACAACGATTCTCAGGTCGAACAATGTGTTATTGAGTTTTTCATCAGGAATTTTGCAGTAGCAAGGAAGTCTGGTTTTGTGCCAGTTGATGGCAAAAGCCTCGCCCCCTATTACCTACATGAGACAACCCAATTGTTACCCCTTTTAAAAAGACGGCACATAACATAGCTTGTGAAATGTGTTTGTACTATTTAGTAAACCTCTGCCAGACTTCTACTGACTAAAAACCACCCATGTTCCTTCTTAGCCCTTTGTGTCGAGGCCGCGGTATCCCAACCTCTGCCATACCTTTCGGGGGTAACAGGCATGACGTATTGTCGTGTGTCTCATGTGTTTTTTTTTATAGATCAATTCATACTACATAGCTAAAGGCAGATGATGCCATCATAATAACGTTTTTCTTGCAATCTATGTCAGGAAATAAACACTTATGTAGGTACATAGATAAATTATACATAACTTACGTATTATTATGTTTATAATTCAGATGTGTTTTGAATTATATTATTATATATCGCAATGTTTACGAACCCTCTGATTGCCTACAATTGATGTCGCTACTATTACCAACAACAAACTGATTACTTTTTTATACAACACACAATCGTGTTTTAACATCATAACATCACGCATGTAATCCCCTAAGGGTTAGGCAGAGATGTACACACGGCTACACATCAAGCTATACATTTCCAGTATAAGCTGGTCTCGCATTGTATAGGATTTCCGTACAGTGGGAGATCAGCGTAAACCGGAAATATACCTAATAGTATATTTGGCCAGTTACGATTAAGTCCCATGTTAAAGGGGGCGAGCCTATTGCCATCAACCGGGCCCAAATCCAGACTCCGTGGCTGCTACTGAAAAAGCCCTGATGAAAAAATACAATAACATTTTGCCCTACCCGGTAACCAAGCCGAGTACTTCATGCTCAGCAGTCGCGCTTGCGACCACTAAGTCAACGAGGCAGTTTTAACATCATGTTAGTAATAAAAACATTATTGTAGGTACCTGTAACTTCAGTAACATTATAACTGTAGCAACCTGTTTGAGGGAATGTCACGTGTGTTGAAATTAACAAACATTTACGATGCTTGTCAAAGGGATGTTTCGGTTTATTCGCAGTATTTACTCGCTGGAATGTGACGTTTAGTAGTCAATAGGCTTTACCAAGAATTAGATACGTGGGGCAATAATATGTTCGGTGAAAGTATCATGTAAACCTACGGTACCTACACTATCATCATCATCAGCCTATAATGTTCCCACTATAGGGACTCAGGCCTCCTCTCTAGGAGAGGGATGAGCTATAATCCACCACGCGGGCCCAGTGCGGATTGGCAGATGTCACATGTCTTCGATTTTTTGGTTCTAAGCTAAGCTAAAACGTTTTCTTAGATTGTTCAGTTTGGCTCAGCGTGAGCTGAACGATGATATACAGAAGTATGGTAGTCGTTAGTGTTACTGAAAACGGGCATAAATACTCATGTTTAACTACAGATAGGTTTTTCTCCCTTAAACTGAAGAAATCGCGAGTTTTTCAGTATGCTATTGAAAATCAGATCAAACGTCTGACTAGCAAACTAGTAATTGTCTAATCAATAACTTGATTACAATCTGACCAAAATAAAAACCAAGCTACTTACTTGCCACATATAAGATACTAGCTGATGCTCGCGGCTTCGCCCGCGTGGATACCTACTGTAAAAACAATCCTTGATGTGGATTATAAATTTCAGCTCGATCGGTGCAGAACTTTTTGAGTTTTTGAAGCGTACACAAACCAACATAATTTTTTTTATATATATAGAGATGAATGAAGAAATGTTCTTTAACATTCATATTTCAGGTTTATTATTTCTCCCATACAAAACTGCAAGAAACTACCAGCCCGCCACTTCTAAGTATCTGAAACTCGTTTTTTTCTTACATTGTGATCATGTTATAAAAGTTAAGATCTTTGTAACACTAATATAAATTCGATCAGGAGCTCAGAAGGACTTATGAAGGATCCTAGACAAATATATCGGCCCAGAAAACATACACTTGGGACTAGACGGACCCTAAGTGCTGTTAAGTTGCCTGTTATTTATTTGCGAGACTTAGTCGGTAGTACCAACTTAAAGAAACTGATTTTTGAAGTGGGCTCTTGTAGTATTTAGCTAAGTATTTGTACTACAACGATATCATGACACGATGATCCTCTGACGTTTTTGCAATTTTCAGTGGCAGGTTGTATGTTGATTGAAATATAACTTGCGACCGTAACAAACATGGTTTTACCGACTTAGAATCAACCCTCGCAGTTAATTTAATGATTTTATCATGAAAAAGTAATTCAAAGAGTTGCCGCGGCGCTTTTACCTTAATCAGACTGTAACGTCCCCTAAACTGGGAAATAGACTTCCTTTTTACCCGTCTACGGCCAAGCCAAAAGGAAGGGTAATGATTTTGGCGTACCTATGTATGTTCCACCGTAGCGCCTAGACTACTGAACGGATTTAAATAAACGAGGTGTCATTAGATTCGTAAAAATAACCCGGGTAACATAGACGCTATATAACTTTTATTGTGAGAAGGAGAAGTCACAATTTACCACACTCCAGTGTGGGTTGATGATTGCCACAAATATTTTCAATTTTTTTTTTTTTTTGTGATTTATTCTTATCACGATATTTTCTTTAATTGTTTTAAGAGCATAGTGATGAAATAAACGACACAAAGTCAAGTGACTACTTGCGGATTCAAATCCACGACCTTAGGCAAAGTAAGTCAACACCACTGCTATCAGCTGCTAGATAACTTTTTTTTTTTTTGTTGGGTGGAAAATAATCGAATAACCCCCCCCCCCCCCGCTCTTGGGCAGAGCGAAGGGGAGTGTCAGACTTCTACTGACTAAAAACCAAACCCATGTTCCTTCTTCGCCCTTGTGTCGGAGCCGCGTTATCCTTTCGATAATCCACAGCCCCGACGGGCAGCTGCTAGATAACTTCAATAACATAATTAATGAGACAATTATTTTTATTTATTCAGTTTTACTGCTTCGTTGGTCTAGTGGTTGCAAGTGCGAATACGAAGCATGAAGTCTTGGATTGCATTAACTGATTGGAAAAAATGCTATTGGGTTTTCAATCAGGAATTTCTCAGTAACAGCCGCGGAGTCTGAATTTATGCCGGGCTGGAAGCAGTAGGCTCGCCCCTGCTACATTGGACTTTAACATAATTAGTGATATGTAGGTTTACTTACCCACTATTAGGCACCAACTCAGCCTAACTCTTCGGGAATTACAGTCGGTAACAAAACCAATTAAGACCGACCATTTGCTTATAAAATCTTAGAGGAAAACTCTCCAGACAAGTAATTTTTTACACTTTTAATAGAGTGTTTTCCATGTAGGAAGGTCGGTAATTTGACGCTTTCCTTATTTTTTCTAAATTCGTGGAACAAAGTATCATAATTATATTGTGTTGAGTTTATTTAAAAGTTCAATTTTCTGACGCGACGGGTTTTCCCTTCGGAAAAAGGTACGATACAAAAGGTCTACACGCTTTTTACCGCTTTTTTAATTTTCAGAAATCTTCATTTAATGCTTCGACAAGAACTCAGCCACAACAATAATGCCTTGAGACACGTCACAATTTTTTATTTTTTTTGGTGGTTGGAAATCGTCAAATAACCCCCGTTCTGGGCAGAGCGGAAGGGAGTGTCAGACTTCTACTGACTAAAAACCACCCGTGTTCCTTCTTAGCCCTTGTGCCGAGGCCGCAGTATTTCTTTCGAACAACCTGCAGACCCAACGGGAACTATAGTGCGTTGAGATTGAGACACGTCGCGGAGTAGCACAAAGGTTTAGGATGAGGCTTCACAATCACTTCCTGCTTTATCAGAATACGCCTATGTTCTAAGAAGAAATAATACTTGATAGATTTTGTGGAGTTTTTTTTAATGGAGCGCAGCTTACTCAACGTTAAACTTACCGATCGTATAATAAGGAACACCCACTGCGCTCCAGAACTCAAATTGCTGGCGTAGCTCATAAAGCTGCCAAACTAAAATGGGACTGGGCAGGCCATGTCTGCCGGATGCCGGCGTAAAGCTGTGGGCCAGCATATCTCAGAACTGGAGCCCGGAGGCAGCTAGACGGCGGCGCGACAGACCGAGGAGGAGATGGCGGGACGCCTTGGTTGGCTTTCCCGATAGGTAACAACAACGAGAAAAGTGGAAGGAATGTGGGGAGGCCTTTGCTCAGGAGTGGGAAAGATTAGGCTAAAAATAAAGTCTACTCCAAAAGACCAACCAATATTTTACTTAAATAAGTCCTATTGCCGAATTACTTTTAATTCATTATTTTCTCTTCATGCTTTCCAAGTATTGTCCAAAACAAAAAAATCCTAAATTGATGGCCATTCCATTTATAAGTAATCCTAAATTCTGTGAAATCCAATTTGTGATAGAACTGAAATCATTTATTTATTTAACAGTGAGCATCTGTGTTTCGTTTTTTTTTTATTAATTGCTTTTTGAGAGGTTTCAATTGCGAATAAATAATAAAGTCCATTCCTACTGCCTACTAAATACCAACAAGAGCTTTTTATTGATTAATTATCTATAGTTATATAACAACAACATAATATAACGCCTGTAATCCCCGAAGACTTAGGCAGTGGTGACCCAGTGGTTACGGCCCCGACTTACGAGCAGTAGGTAAGTCGTGGGCTCGAACCTAGGCAGGCGTATTACTTCGTGTAATTTATTTCATTACCACTGCTCTCGAAACGGTGAAGGAAAACATCGTGAGGACACCGGCATGTCCTAGAACCAAAAACTCGAAGACATGTGACAACTACCAACCCGCACTGGGCCTGCGTGGTAGATTATAGCCGTGGGAACATAATATATGCTTACTTTGATACACTTAAATTTCGCCAGTTATATTTAAGTTCCATATGATAGGGGGTGACCCTAATAACATCAACCAGGCACAAAGCCAAAAAATATATAATCCAAAAAATACTATACTACTTAAAAGGACTTACTTTTACGTTATCACGTACATTATCTACAGAAAACGTGTAGGTGTACTGAAAAACCGCTTTTTAAAATTCTGCTCCTGAATTAAGAATTTATTTTCAGACTTGAAAAGCAATGTAGTTTATTTATTATAAGGTTCAGTCTCTCGCTTGAAAGCCACCCCTGCTCTATCTATATCTAAGCGTTCTTAGCTATCTGCTAATCTAGCCGAGTAAGTTGCTCTTTTCAATTAACAGACGTCACGGGCAATTTTTCTTTCTACTAAGAATACTTTCTGTGAGAAAAAAAGAAGAAAGGGAGTGTTTTCTGATTAGTTTTATTTTATGACTGGGAGGTTTTATTTCAGAAGGTAATAATTAGTTGTTTGTTTACTAAAAGTCTTACTAGTTAATAATGTTGTTCACAAATATTGCCCAGTAGATATTCAAATCATTACATAAGGCCCCGGAAATAATTCTTGACTGAAATGAAATTGACTGCAACTTGCATAGCCTGTATTGATATTCGATTATTTGGCATTCGATTTGGTAATTAGTCGAACCCGCAACTCGAACCGAGACAATGTTGTTGGTTATAAAAAATAGATAAACCAAGGCGAGTTGAAATGAAGTATCAAATTACTTCCGTTGATATCTTTAGCAGGCCAGCTGCTATCCTGCCAATCTCATATCATCAGCTGCTGCCCTAGTGCTTGTATTAATATTAAAGTTTACGTAAATTCGATTAGTGCGTTTACAAACTAAAACTCATGCTGCATGTAGGTATAACATCGAAGTACATTATATTGCTGTACTGAAACTAAAGTTCATCAAGTTAGGCTTCGAAGTTAGGTAGTTTATGGTAAAGTGGCTCATAGGTACTAATTGTTTTCTTCACTAAAGATTCTAATAGAGTAAGTATTGGTCCTAGCAGTTTTAGTTTTAGTATTTAGATTGTTAACAACAATTAATACAATAAACTAACACATATCACGCCGCATTCTCGGTAGGGCTCGGCAGAAATCTCGCCAAATGCATCTCGTATGGCTCCATCACTTTTTCATGCAAACTATCAAAAGATAATTCTTAAAACCTTTTCGATCTCTTACTGTAGGAATATTATGACTATCTATTACACAAACCTAGGCTTCACGGTGACCTTAAAAGTCCTGGTGAAAAAACTCAATAACATATTATTGTATAACCTAGCAACCATGACCCCACGCGCACCCTGCAGAATTGACTGATAAGCACATTATTGTTTTTGGATTTATTTAGTACATGACCTTGAATGATAAGTACCTACTATCAAAAAAAAAAATGATGATAAATATATTTATGAGTAGCACCGATAAGTATCAAATTAGATCCTATCGCATCCTTATCAAAGACTAGTGCACTGTATTTTGATCTGTTCATCTTATTTTCGTCACCATCATGATCTTTATCCTACATTCTCCGCCGAGCACTTATTACCTGTACTTTGTATGCAGATATTATTTTAGTAAAAGCGTGTTCATCTATATAATTATTTAAGTGCTTGACATATATTATGGTTGCTTTTGCGTACAATGTTGTACTTTTCGCCTATTGTATCACCATTATTAGTATAAACGTCTACGTTTTGTAGGTATCTGTAATTTGTAACTTGTAGATACATACTAACAAATGTTCTATCCTTCTGGTTATGTTCATGGTCACTCAGTAGGTAAGCAGGCAATCGTCAAACTCAAACTCGCTAAATGACCACTGTTGGAGATTAATCTGCGTAAGATTGCACCAAAAATACAGAGAAGAAGAAGAGCGTAGCTTACTGACACTGCCCTGTTGGTTAAAATGTGTAGGCGAATACCGGATGATAGATGGACTTAGAGTGAAGACCCAGAACTCGCAAACCACATGTCAGGAGCAGCGACGCCCTGATCACATTAGCATTCAACGCTGCGAATGACCCAGGATCGAACAAATATGCATTCAATGGCGGAAACCTACATTTATAACAATAAAAAAATATGCCTTTCTTCAATTCCATAATTCTATCATTTATATATGAAAGGCATATGTTAATAATGTTCTCGTGCATAGCTCTTTGCTTATTTCAAGAATTCAATGTTATTATTATGGATCAACTGATTCAATTTGCTACTCACTTATCAACTCCATCTCTTGATGATAAAATAATTAGGTTATCGATTTATCTGTTTCGATAACAAATACCTAAATTATACTTTCTATCAACATTCCGTGTTTGTTAATTCCTTGAAACAATTCACTATTGATCTGTAATCTCCACTTGAGAATTCACTAAGCGTGCAATAGCCGGGTATTGACAATGTACTGAGCTTACTAAGCTTGCTAGCACCTGTGTCCAGTCGACAGCTCTCTAGAGTATGTTTGTGTATATGTGCCTAGCGCATATTGATGTGTAGGAAGCAATCTCAACGTGAGAATTCTTGTCCAATATCTAGTTGTTGTTGTGTTGTGTTATTGCAAACTGAACCTACACAGAGTAACTGTCAGTTAGGAAGTCATTTAAATTGACTTGAAATGTAACAAATTAAGCCACCAAATGCTCTACCGATATTCAGTTATTTTTGATCATCGAATGATTAAACAGTACAATCGTCTGTTTAAGTAATTATTATAATCATAGCTGATGCCTTATCAGACCTATGTTTATAATTAAAAGTTAATAAAAAATGCCTAAAACTTCGGCCTAGATCAATAATCAAACATGTTCTTTTTTAACTCCATTATTTACTTCATAAAAATATTGCCTAGTACAAAAAATTCCTAGGTTGCACAAATTACTAAAAATCATCATCATCATCATCATTTCAGCCAAAAGACGTCCACTGCTGGACATAGGCCTCCCCCAGGCGTCGCCACATTGACCGGTCCCGTGCGTCTCTCATCCAGCGGGTTCCTGCAACCTTGACCAGATCATCGGTCCACCTAGTGGGAGGCCTTCCAACGCAACGTCTTCCGATTTGCGGTCGCCATTCCAGAACTTTTCGGCCCCATCGGCCATCCGTTCTGCGAGCAATGTGCCCTGCCCATTGCCACTTAAGTCTGGCGATTCTTCGGGCTACGTCGGTAACCTTGGTTCTCATGCGGATGTCCTCATTTCTGATTCGATCACGCAAGGAAACTCCGAGCATAGCCCTCTCCATTGCCCTTTGGGTGACATTGAGCTTTCTGATGAGGCCCATTGTGAGCGTCCACGTTTCGGTCCCGTATGTAATCACTGGCAATACACACTGGTCATGACCAGTGTGTATTACTAAAAATAAATTGTTATAATTGTAAAAATCCTGGCATTATCTAAGTAGCTGACATTTTTGTTTGTTTGATTTGGCTTTTTCGCCACCGACTTCAGAAGCTGATTTTTCTTCTGAAGTTTATTTTTCACTTTTAGGTGTTTTTGAAGTCGGTTGTTTTTTTGGCAAAAAAGTATTTTTCATTACTCATACTCTGAAAGTAGGTCATGACATGCCTGCGGAGCGGGTTGAAAGTATTACTTTTCAGCCCTAGGGAGAATCGCTTTCTACTGACAGCTGTCAAATTATTTGATGTAATTGGGAGTAAGCCTATTGCCATCAACCAATGTAATTAGGAGCAAGCCTATTGCCACCAACTGATGTGATTAGGTGCAAGCCTATTGCCATCCACCGATTTGGGTTATTGGGAGCAAGCCTATTGCCATCAACCACTGTTATTAGGAGCAACAACCGATGTAATTAGGAGCAAGACTATTGCCATCAACCAATCTAATTAGGAGCAATCCTATTGCCATCAACCGATGTAATTAGGAGCAAGCCTATTGCCATCCACCGATTAAATTTAACCGATTTTAAGTGTTTCTCTTATGTTTACTTTTTAAATTTTTTGTCAATTTGTTTTTTCTTTCTTCTTTCTTTCGATTTAGGTAATTGGGCGTAAGCCTATTCCCATCAACTTTCCTTGTATTCGTAATGAAAAGCACAGTGTTTACCTCGGGTTAAAGACTTATTTAGTCCCTCGAACTATTAGCGCCCTCGCTGCGCTCAGGCGCCAAACCCCGTCTCGGGGACTAAATAAGTTACTTTCACCCCTAAGGTAACAATGTACTATTATTTTTTCATTTTTAGTTGTATATCTTATAGAAATATTTACTATGAAACCTATACTTGTATAGCGTCAGAAAAAGCACGTAACACGTAATACGTGCCTTTGAAGTTTGAGGGTTGCCCTCGATTTCTCTGGGATTCCATCACCAGGATCTGGTTTCCATATCATGCTACCACCCTTGAAATATCTTTGTTCCAATAAAAAAAGAATCATCAAAATTGGTTCATAAACGACGAAGTTATTCGCGAACACACATAAAAAAACGAACAAAAAATGTTCATAAATTATAGAAAAAATTATCATAAAATGAAAAGTACTGGGCCAAACCATGCTAAATTTTTATGGGACCAAATGGCAACTATTCCGCATCAAACTAAAAAAGAATCACGTAAATCGGATCATAAATCGCAGCGTAATCGTTGTACATACATAGAAAAGAAAAAAAAAACGTACCAATCGAATTGAGAACCTCCTCCTTTTTGGGAAGTCGAGGTGTTAAATATACAAAGCCGTGAACAGACTTACAAACATCCGTTCTACAACATTCATTCATTCATTCAACTTTGACATTATTATTACATAATAGTACGTAAGAATAATAAATCTACGATAAGTTAACTTACTTACGTTTGATTCAATCTTTGAAGAGAAAATAATCTCAAAACCCTTGACTAATCTTTCTCTAGTTCAAACACTGAGTTTACGGAAAAAGTTTATATCCACATGTTTCTTTCAATCTTTATACTTGGTCATAAGTTTTCAAAGTATAAAACTGGTATCGTTAGTCGTGGACTCAACTTGAGTCGAACTTGACACGCCTACATTCCATCCCATTTGAAATATTGACAGTCACAGTTTGTTTATAATTTGACATAAACGCCCATTTTTCAATAAGAATGTCATTATAGACACCTTTAACATTGATTATAATGGTATTTGACATTGTCAGCATTGATTGAAGCAGAATGCAACTATGGATTTGACAAGGATGGCTGATGTAGGAGGCAACGTACATACACGGAGGAACTACTTTATTCGAAGATCCGCCAATTGTGGCAAAGAAAATCTAGGATTGATTCGCAGGACGATGTATCCATGTTGTAATGACAACGAAAGTCGACCCAAGTTCAAAACTAGACTTGAGTCGGCACTATAAATATGGGTGTAAGTCGTTGACAATGAAGTGAACAGCACTCACACGGGCTCTTCTATCGCATCTTTTATAACAAACTTGTAAATTGTGGTAGATAATTATCAGATGTTTTACTATAAAGTTTCACGAACACAAGTGTTCTGCATCAGATTGGTGTATTGCAGGTCCGGGGCCTCCTATGTCATGTACTAGTGTTAGCCTGTATTTTACGCAGACACACCAGTGTTTTTTTAAACGTTGGCCCTTACTACGAATTTCACATGTATCGTGGGTCAGTTTTCTAACAATTAAACTCACTGCCAGAACCGAAAATACTACCTGTGGTTCATTCAAATATTTGTTCCGTCTATGGTTCGAATCCGCGACCACCAATCGCAAGATTCAGTTCAGAATGGATAGATTGAAACTGGTTAGGACAACGGACTAAAACAGATTTGAAGTATAGTAAGTATCTGTTTTAGTCAGGTAAACTAATGATATTAATTAATCTATCTAAATAAAAAGAGAAGTCCTGACTGACTGACTGACTGACTGACTCATCAACGCCCAGCCCAAACCGTTGGACCTAGAAAGCTGAAATTTTGCACAGAGGTTCCCTTTAGAATGTAGACAAGGAATAAGGAAGGATTTTTCGAAATTCAACCCATAGGGGAGTTAAATAGGGGATGAAAGTTTGTATGGAAAATCGTCATTTTCACGCGGGCGAAGCCGCTGGCAAAAGCTAGTTATCTATAAAAGTCCAATGTTCGGAATCCGTTATGCAATCCGTCCCGTTTATCCGTACCGGTAGGTAATTGGTTTCTTAATGTGAATATAATTAGTATATACTTTTGTAGTGTATATCTATTTAATAGATATGTTAACACTGTCTCACAGCCACAAGTGGTTAGGTACGCTGTCACTAATGACGTCTGTCAGTTACATGATGGCGCGAAGTTATGACGGTGGGGCGGCCCGGACCGGGGACTTGGTGGTGTTGTGTGAGCCTGTGATATAGTAGAAAACAGTGACAACAACCTATTAGGTCTACCACAAGAGGATACCACAAGTGGCGACGAGGATAAATTTACATATTAATACTTAGGAAAAGTTTGCAAGAAACTGTCCACAATGTTGAAAAAAAAAAATATTATGTTGTTATTTGAGTGTAATTAATACTAATAATTAATGATTATTGTATGCCACACGTACTGGCATTAAGTATTTCAAGGTAAGGGAAGAGTTCTGTTATTGTTTTATCACAATGGGCTGTTTTACACTATTTTGAAGAGATAGATCACACAGTAATAAATGAATTCTGTGAAGTGAAGTGATACATGGCGTCTAGATATTCAACTTGTTGGTAAATTATGAACTTAATTAAGTATTTAGTAAGTCGGAACTGGCTCAGTTGCCATACAAGGAGAAGAAAAAAAAAAAAAGTATTTAGTACTTACTGAACGTCAAACTAGATACTAGGATTCTAGGATATCAATAGAATAAATACAAGTTGATGACAAATGATTTAATTCATAACACATTGGTTTTAAACTTCACTTATCTGTTATAAGCAGACTGCTAACAATAGGTTAAATTCTTAATATTCCTATAGCTGTGAACATGTTGACTTACTTCCTAGTAAGTAAGACTTTGTATTAGAGTGATGATTTATCACAAACCATTTCCTATAGTGACTAATAATAACCTTGATTGTATGAAGTATATGTAAGTAACCTAGGTACTTATTATTTTGAAAAGGTCCATTATTTGACGTCACCTCAAACAGTCCTTTTATGGGAGAACTGACATTTGTTGAAGACTAAGCATCAAGTTATTTTGATGATTTTGAGTAGTCTGATTTTGTTGATACCTTCTCCTAAACAATATGAGTACAAACTTAATAGGTACTTATAATTAAAAATATACCTAGGTAATTGATATGTGTTTTTATTAGACAAAATAAACATTGTATGGAGTATAACTTCAAGCCCTACAATTTAAATATTATGTACTAAGAAAAATATAGGTATGTAGATATGTAGACCTAAAGAGCAATGGAAAGAAACATGTCGAACATCAGGCTTAGTGACGGAATCTGAAATTTGGAAATAAGAAAGAAGACAAAAGTAACGGATATAATAGCAAATAGAACATCTAAAATGGAGTCGGACAGTGCATATGCTATGTTGCAAAATAAATAATGGAGTTTCTGGAGTTTATTCATAACCTTATAGTATCCAGAAGCGGACATTAGGAAACAGGGGTGTCCGAAAACAAGATGGACCGTCGATATCAGTCTAACCCTAGGGCCATACTAGACCAGAGTTGCAGATGACCGAGTTCAATGGAGAGAGCTGGAGAGGTCAATGCCAAGAGGCACGCGGAACTGAGAGAGATATTATAAGAATAAAGAAAAAACAAATTGTGTGTATTTGGTATAGCTATGTCGAGGAGATATCCAGTTTTGTTTGTTTTGTTTATTAATGTGATGTCCGGCCTATGAAAATGGATTGTTCAGTCTGTAAAGATACCTCTGTCAAAATACAATTTCGAAGTTTATTATTATTATGTAGATACCTGGTGTGTCGAATGAAATGCAAGTATAGAGAAGTATGTAAGGAGGACATGCTGTGGCGATCCCGAATGAATTGGAGTAGGGGCAGGAGAATGTTGACACTATGACTCACTGGTTTCAGGCATGGTAGCTTGTTGTGCGGTCCAGGTTTTGATCACAGGTTGAGGAGAGCTTGTTGGGTTTAACTCCTAGAAGCCAATGGGTCGGGATTACTGTATGATTGATGGTATAAGATTGCCCCATAATGCAAGCTTGATGTTATGTAAGGTTATGTTAATAATATGCAAGAATATTAATAATAGAATAATAATATGTGCAATTTAAAGTGAACATTCAAATAATAACAGCCTATGACTGAGGGGCAAGTCTCTTCTTGTACAGAAAAAGAAGAAGAAATTAAGTGTTTGAAAAAAAATATATACTTAAGCATGGTTGACAAAGGATTAGCTTGTGGCTTGATAGAGTTAATGCTCGATTCGATCTTTGGATTGAACTGTGTTGCCTGGATTGGTTCGAGGTCCACCCATTGCATGCCGACTATCCTCAATGCCTCGGAGGATACGTGGCAGTGTAGGTGGTTAGTGTCCTGAAAATCTGACAACCGTTTTTGCCAAGGGGTGTCGTGCTACCGGGTACTGACTGAGTTGTGGGAGTTGGATGGGCGGTCGCTCCGTGTGGAGTGATGGTGTTCGGCTGCATCTGGTTGGACGGGAGGCCGGGCGGCATGACTGAGAAAAGGTTAGGCAGATAATGATAAGTACTGTTGTACCACTCTTGTGCATGAAGTTTAAATAATTAAAATACTGTTTGACAAAATTATAGTTTGAAATAATTCATAAATAAATATAGTTACACAGGTCACTTAGTTCAGAGTAGGGAACCGTAATAATGGTGGTTGTGTAATGGTTTAACTGAAATATGAGGCTAATGTATAAATGTCGGCATCGAATCGTATTCGGTATTATATTAATATTGTACCTACAGGGTTATTCGTGCCTACCCATGTACTGTGTTTCTAATTCGTCTTATTGTTTGAGTGTATTGTTGTACGAGACTGTTTTCTTCATCCAACTCTACCCACTGGTTAGCTGTGGGCACAGCTAACCAATGATTAGTGCTAAAAAATTATCCCTTCCCGATATAGTATAATGTGTTTTAGTAATAACTATCATACAAATCAAAGATATTAAATAGTAAACGCACGGTTGGCGCAGTGGCTGAGCGATTGGACTGCTACGCTGCGTGTCGCGGGTTCGATCCCCGCACGGAACAAATATGTGTATGGCCTACAGATAGTTGTTACGGCTTTGGGTGTATTTGTGCATGTGAGTTTGATGTTTGTGGACGCACCCGCGATACGGGAGAAATTCCTAATATGGGGCAACGTAAAAAAAAAAAAAAAAAAAAAAAAAGATATGCAGCAATAACACATATAAGTATCTCATGTATTATATTAAATTTTGTAAGAGCGGTGATGGCCTTGCTCGACTTAGGTCGTGGGTTCGAAACCAGGCAGGTTTTTTGTGTTCATTCACTCATCACCAGGGAACGCTCTTAGTATTGTATTAAATTTATTAAGAGCGGTGATGGCCTTGCTCGACTTAGGTCGTGGGTTCGAAACCAGGCAGGTTTTTTGTGTTCATTCACTCATCACCAGGGAACGCTCTTAGTACGGTGAAGGAAAACACTGTGAGGAAGACCGGCATGTCCTAGAACCAATACTTCTAAGGCATGTGACATTTAACCATCGCACTGTTTACGCGTGGTAAGATATTTAAGGCAACCATTAAATTGGGATGCGAATATCCATAACATTTGTTTTTAACAAGCAATAAAATTGGATGGAGCAACCGCTGAGTTGGCTCAAAATAATCCATTACATTGGCTGGACAAAGGCAATTAAATTGGATGGAGCAACCATTAGGTTGGCTCATGAAATCCATTAAATTGGATGGAGCAACCATTGGGTTGGCTCATGATAATCCATTAAATTGGATGGAGCAACTGTTACGTTGGCTCGTGATAATCCATTAAATTGGATGGAGCAACCATTAGGTTGGCTCATGAAATCCATTAAATTGGATGGAGCAACCATTGGGTGGGGTGGCTCATGATAATCCATTAAATTGGATGGTAAATATCCATTAAATTGACTGATGAGAAGAAGTAACTAAATTTGACGTGTTCACTGGAGGGTAGCGGTCATTAATCCTCACGGTGACCAGCCGGCTTGGAGAAATATGGTGAACATAATAGAAGAGAAATTAAATCCACTACTTGAAGAAAATCCCAAACTTAACAACGAGGTGATGATAATGGAAAACAAAGTTGAGAACCTAGTAAAAGAAATGCGGAGAAACAATATTCAGCTACATGGGTCAAAGAAACAGAGACAAATAACACTGAGCTCATGAATTTAGTTGTGGAATTCCTAAATGACATAGGAAAAAAGTGTGGAATATGAGAATTTGAGATGTGGGAACTCAACCAGATAATAAGAGTCAACATAATGATGTTACAAAGGATTTCCCTAAAGAGGTATTACAATTTAGAAAAGAACTCAAAATTACAACAACAGGAAGAAAAGAAAAGAAGAAAGGATATTCGATATGATAAAATTATAATGAATAAATAAAATGTAAAAATCTTTCTCTACATCAGAAAATGTACGAAGATATATTATTATCCAGGTATAGAAAGAGAGAAGTCTTGGTCTTCTCTGGGTCATCAATAAAAAAGAAAAAACAATCAAACCACAAAGTTTTTGGAAAGTTCGCTTTATTTAATGTATTTAAATTCAACCCCATGATCGGTTACGGGGCAGGGACCATTGGAACTTTTCTTTAGAAGATGTCATTGAAAAAAAAAATATGACCGTTAAAAAAAAAAAACATGACCGTTAAAAAAAAAAAAAAACAATGAAAAAGAAAGGAATATGGAAATAGGAAGAGGAATATGGAAATAGGAAGAGGAATATGGAAATAGGAAGACGAAATCATACAGACCCGCAGAGGTTAGAATAGACGATGGAGTTCATGAAAATAGTCTAATAAACTATTAACCTTAATCCTACTCCACACTTAGTGGAGGCTACTGGAGGTAATGTGCAAATGGGGTAACTGGGTAAAACCTGAGAGGGTACATTGTACATGCATTTAGAATTGGTTGGTATATAATTGGCCAGTGGCAGTCAGTCTTAGATGATAAAGTACATCTGATAACAAAAACATGCTAGTATAGTGGAACATTTTATATTCCTTAGTTATTGAATTAGCTTGATTACTGAATGTAATTGTGAGCGTATTTGGGTAAAGCATTTTGATTAAAACAAATATAATAAGGAAGGGATGTAGTGTATATCTATTTAATAGATATGTTAACACTATCTCACAGCCACAAGTGGTTAGGTACGCTGTCACTAATGACGTCTGTCAGTTACATGATGGCGCGAAGTTATGACGGTGGGGCGGCCCGGACCGGGGACTTGGTGGTGTTGTGTGAGCCTGTGATATAGTAGAAAACAGTGACAACAACCTATTAGGTCTACCACAAGAGGATACCACAACTTTGATTAACACAATATCCAACACATGAGCCAATATTTGTAAATAATTTAACTGTTATTAATTATCTGACACCCAGTTATTTACTTTTCGATAGAGACAATTATAAAATGTATGCAAAGCGTTCATTGTATGTTATTCTATTTAATTTAGAATAGTCAACAACTAAGATTTGTTCGTAAATAGTTAGTAATTAACTAGGTACCTATCAAACTGTAATTACGAAACAAATAGGTACGTTTATACATACCAAAGTAATGTTATTTGGAAACTATAGTGTCCATGAATAGTAACAATTTTTTTTCTTCTTTACTTTTATTTATTTATTTAAACTTCATGTACAATAGTGATACATAGGGGACTTAATGCCACAAGGCATTCTCTACCAGTCAACCTTAGGGTCAAACAAGATAACATTGTGGTAGGGTACAAATAAACAATATCAACTTTAATCAAAAACTTAAAAAAAAAGTATAGGTATACTTATATTAATACTAATACACATATAAAAAAATAAAATAAACTAATAAATATTTAAACAAATAACAAACTAAATAACGATTTATTATGTGGTTGGTGCCATACCTGATGTCAGAGCTTTTATGCAACCTTTGGGCCTCTGATTTGGCTCCCCGAACATATCTCTCAGGTATGCTGGTTTCCTCGCGATGTTTTCTTTCACCGAAGCAAGTGATTATTTATTATACATGTTTTGGGTCGAGCATGAGACCTATGACTTGGCAGTCCAACGCTTACACCACTAGACCCTTCCTTCCCTTTTTACCCGACTACGGCGAAGCCAAAAGGAAGGGTAATGATTTTGGCCGTCTATGTATGTATGTACAGTCGCCCACACAAGTGCATGGATACCTTAGAGCCTATTTTTCTGTGAAGGTAGAAATCAAGTTTTCGATAATAATTAATAGATGGCGTTTGGTTTCTGCACAACTGTGATATTAAACTCTTCAATCCCCAGTGTCACTTGTAGGTGGCATAAGTTTTATTTCTGTTTCTACCTCATAGTAATTTTATTTGTAATTCCTATTTAAATAACAATAAGAAATTAAACCTTTAAAGTTTTAACTTTCCGCAATGACAATATCCGGATTACCCGGTGTCACCTGTAGGTGAAATAAAAAGGAGGTAGATTTTTATAACTTAGTCCTAACTAAATGTAACCTATTTCTGTTGAGATATAGGAAAAAAATGAACTTTGACTTGGGAATAGGTTAGGTAAGTAAGAAGTTAAGAAACTCGTAATAGGTTGGATTAAGTGAGAAGTTAAATGATAAAAAGAAACGATAAGGAATGTTTTCATTAAGGGTAAACAAGCCAACGACACGAACTAGTTGGTGGGCGGGGCTAATATGCATGCTATTTCATCCGACATCACGAGCGAAATGCATAGAGCGAAAGAGACACAACTAAAACGGGCGCGCGAAATTTTCTATGCAGACCTTTGGTATATTTGGTTTCATGAAAAATCTATTGAATGTATCTGTTCAAAATCAAATTATTTAATTTTTTTAATAACTAATCTATGTCCGTATGGTTTCACTTTTTTCTTTTTCATAGTATATACGTTACTTATTTACGCCAAAAGATGAGTTAAAATCAGTGCTAAAATATGAAAGTTTTGACGTTCATAACTTCCAAATCAATATTTTTTTTCCAATTCTGCTTCCATACAGACCTAGATAATGATAAGACCAGTAGATACAATTTTTAATTTTGAACCTACACCGTCAAACAGAGGAGTAATCACCTTCATAAGTTTGTATGGAAGAATGACTGGCTTGTTCAACCTTAAGCTAACAAGTGCGCATAGCATTCAAAAATATAATATTCGAGTTCGTAGTCAGTTAGCAACAGGGATGAACAGAGACAAACAAATTATACTATCACACAAATTTTAGAGGTTAATTTCTTACAGTTTATTATTCAAAAACAGACATTTATTATCGTTCAACATTAATAAATTATATAAAACTTCTTATTGAGGCCATGAGCTTAAGTATTCGTTTCCAAAATCGGAAAGAGGATTGAAGCTTTTGTAACCTCAACAAAGATAAACAGGAGACCGGATTATTTTATCACAAAAGTGAAAAGTTTAATGAATTAAATAGGTAGGATAACAGCTATGCAATTGCACAAAAACATACGAAAAGGTTATAAAGTAATGTAAAAAAAAACATGTTGTGTTTGACTTTTCAGTTATTAAAAATACGTAAGTTATCTAATAGGTTATAATAACCCGATCTCTAGTTATTATAACTAAAAACTGCTAAAGTAAAGTAATATTATTTTTGAGTATTATAAAATACTAGCTGATGCCCGCGGCTTCACCCGCGTGGATGTCGTTCAAATTATATACTAAAACCTTCCTCTTGAATCACTCTATCTATTAAAAAAAACCGCATCAAAATCCGTTGCGTAGTTTTAAAGATTTAAGCATACAGACAAACAAACAGACAAAAATAGCGACTTTGTTTTATACTATGTAAGGATAAATCCTAGATAGGCAACACTTTCACTGTAATATGACCAGATTGCATATATTGGACACTACAAACAATTGTTTATCACGAATTATTTTAGCACCACAAACATAAGCGTCCGTGCTCACTGGACTTAAAAGTTTTTTCATCTGTTAAGATGACATTACTCAAATCAAAGCTAACGTAATCCAAAGCGAACTGTAATCTTGCCCTTTTATGGTTTTCCGTGGGCAAAGATAAACTTGGCTGAAATGATGTGGGCAAAGGTTTCCTCCTATAATGCAGCTTTTCACTTTTAAGAGCACGACGGGCAATGTCAACACTTGTGTCATATTATAAACCAGCATAGTCGGTCATCGGCAGGAATCCATTTTCTCCATACTCTCATAACACGGTTTGACGCTGTAATGTGTTTATAAGCCGTGATTTGGTCTACTAGTTCTTTGAAAGTGTTGTAAAGAACCCTCTTCTTCAAATCGTCGTACCAATAGAACAACTGTTTTTCTCTGCAACAATAAAATAGCAATATATAATCATTATTAAGAAGTATAGTCGTAACTAAAACATAATTAATTTTTTTTTTCTATAAAAAAGTTTGAAATCAAATCTACTTACGTAAACAATAAGATAAGTCGATAAGTCTACAAGTTTCGAGTGTCGATTATATTTTGCCTTGATTATGCAAATCAATTATTTGAGCTCTTGTAACGAAAACAATTTTACAACGCGTAAATAAGAAATAAGTTAATTCACATAAATAAAAATAAAACTGAGCTAAACACACTCGAATGAGGTAATCGAAACGAACTTAGCGAACAATCAATTGAGTTTAGTCATAACTCATAAATCTTCAATCTAATTATTTCTATTACCTACCAATTTATTTATAAATCCATATTCAACATACCCTCAAGTTTGAAAACTAAAACATAGATAATTAAAATCAGATAGTTATAAAATGATATTTAATATAAACACAGTTGGTAGTTAGAAATAAATTTATTAAATAGAAATTATTCATTATAAATTATTTGAATGTTTAAACAAAAAAAGAAACTACATAAACATTTTATACAGTGTGAGCGCCCTCTAGTTACTGTAGCATCAACAACATAATCAATGTTGCTCATCGATAACTTATTACGCCAGGTGGCGTCATTTCTCGCTTCACACGATGTTTTTTCGGAACTGCCCATGCATTATTGTGGGTGATGGTACGTATTATGTATGTATGTATGTTCCACCGTAGCCCCTAAACTACTGAACGGATTTTAATAAATTAGGTGTCAATAGATTCGTAAGAATAGCCCAGGTGTCATAGGCTATATATATTTTTTATATTCTTTTTATGACGGAATTTAAATGTCAAAAATTTACCTCAAAAAATAATTAATTGAGATAATCATAGCAAGTTTGGTATCAAATGAAAGATCTTGGCGAGCACATTACAAATATGTATTATATTATAGTTTAAGTACACACAAAAATAAAAATCAAATAAAATAAAATAAATAAGTTCAAAAATCTAAAACCCGACTACTAACAAAATCGCGGTCTTAAAAGTAGAAAACAAGAAAATAATTCTTGTCTGATATTCTTCGTAGTCGCATGCCACCTTGCTAATGGCAATTAGCAGCTGACATCTGTATCAATGAGAACGCCATGAAGGAGCATCCAGGTATCAGTGGCACCAGTGGCCGCGATTTTGTTAGTAGTCGGGTTTTAGATTTTTGAACTTATTTATTTTATTTTATTTGATTTTATTTTTAATAATAAAAATTTTTAATTCGTGATTAGAAATCACGAATTTATTGTAGCGCTACGATAAATGTTAAAGGTAGAAGAACTCGTTTACTGACACAAGGTAACAGGGTAGTTCATTAAATCGGTCTAACACGAATCGCAATAATTACCATAGAATAAAAAAAAGCAAAACCTCAAGTTCAACAACATTTATAAAACTCGACTCACAGCGCCATATATGATAATATCCTAATAAACTGTTGTGGGTACGTTGCAGTTGAAAAGTAACAGATATGAACAGCCCTCGATCACTTAAGTCTGCCTATAAAATGAATGATTGTGACGAACTATGATTGAAAAAGGACAGACCGATGAAGACCACAAAATACAAATGCCACTGAAAGCTCTTCCAGTAACTATTTTGGCTAAACGACATTATATCCCTTAGTTGTTTGCGGTTTTGCGAGAATTATTGTTGTGTCAATAGGGACCTATTTGTGGTGATGTAAATAGATATTGTATCAATACAGTAATAGGAATTTGCCGATCAAGACGTTTGTTGGAAATAATATAACTAAAACAGTTTATTATTATCGTACAGACCTACTCCTGGAACTTTGCGGGACAGTTTTGTGAGAGTAACGTTCAATGTTTTTGATTTTGTTTTTATATTGTAATTTAATTAGCGTATTGATAATAATAATCTATAAATAAATACCCAAATATTACAAGAAAATACAGCTAACCAAGATTCACCAGAAAGAAAGAAAATAATGGCACATTCCATGCGAATTTCCCCAAGATGACAATACACTGTCCTTTTACAGAATCTATCTGTATTTGCCCAATGTGTAACGATCATCGTGAATAAATGTTATGCAAATTATTAGACTTGGATGCAGGACGCAGCACCGCCTTCATCATCTGCCTCAGATGATGAAGGCGGTGCTGCGTCCACCAACAGCAATCCATCGCCTTCAACAGCAACAATATTGTACATTGGTTTTAGTGCATGGCAAGCTCATTACTGCTCTTCCTGCATGTGCATAAAATTACGCAGGCATACTGCATCCACCGCCTGAATCTTTTTCGCGGAATTAACACTAAGGGCCTACTTCACCACCTGTGATTAAATTCCCGTTAACTTACACTTAACTTTTAAATAAATAATATTTTAACCTACGAAACAAATAAATATAATTTATTCAGGACCATTTTCTTTATTTTGTTCACCCACCAGATGTATGACTACACACATGGATCTATCTTAACCGTTAAATTAATAACACCTGATTTCATCAGATCATCGTGAAACTAAAGTTTGTCACCCCTATTATTCACGATTCAGGCTTACAAATAGTCTCCCACTAGTCCCTCTCAAGAGAGGTCACTATAATATTTTCGCCGCTACAGTCTCCGTCACTGTAATCTAATTTCAGAATAACGAGGTTTCACAAAATATCGTAGCCGCTTCGCATGAAACTTGGGCTTCTTGTCGTTGTATTTTTACACTAGCTTGTCTCTGCGGCTTCATCCGCGCAGAGTTGAGAAGTCCCGACATTCATGGAAAGGTATGACCGGGATTAAATTTATACAGATCACTGTCTATCCGTGTCCCAACTTATATCCAAAACCGTTCAGCGTATTTGATTGAACGTATTTTTGGATGTAATTTTGTTTTTTGCTGTTCAGGCGAAAATGGTAGAAAAGTAGAGAAGTATGGAAGAAGATGCCATGATGCGCCAACCCCATTTTAATTTTGATAAGGGGATGAGAATTATGTTGAAGGCGTGAAAAGATAACAGACAGACACATTTTTTCTATGCAAGTATGGATACTTGGATAGTCATCTCCAAGCAAGGCTGTTGTTAGTTCTTGTTCAGTGTATCTAGAAGAACTTTATGGGTGTGTCTTGTACGCTAACGTGCTGCGGTCGCGTGCTCGTAAGTTGTGTGGCATATGCAAAATTATTATGCAAGGTTTTCTGTTACAAAATCTTTCGACTACACAATGCGATGATTTGAAATTGAAAATGAAATGATATCCCTGTAACTTTCGTATAGAGAGTCCAGAGAAACGATAAATGGATTGTGTGAAGAATGATATGAAAGAAAAAGAAGTAAATGAAAGCGTGACGGATGTACTTTCATGCATGCCTGCCTGCATTTTAATTATTTAGTTACACAGTCAACATAACTAATCATCACTGTTTAATACTAAATATAAAGAAATATCTTAATATTACTTTTGAATATTACCAAAGCTTATACACAAACACATTTTTCAAGGACTTCGTTACATACGAATTATCCAAAAAACAAGGACCAAAAAAAGGCGCCTTGAAACTGAATAAAATAAGCATAGTAGTTAAGGATGAGCAAACAAAGGATAAGCTTCTAAGACCATGATAAGGTTTTGAGTTCGGCTCAGTTGAGCGTAGTATGCCGCCCGCTTAAAGCCGTCTAGTCGCGGATTTCATCGTATGTCACGAACGTGGAAGGAATTCCTTGCAGTTTTGGCGGGCCTTTGTTTTGTGTCTATTATGTCGGCATTAAGCCTCAACCTCCGCCAAAATTTTGAACTGTGAGATTTTTCGCGTGTTTCTGGATAAACGCTAATATGCTACACCTACGCGAAATTCATTGCTTTACTTTTAGTGTTAACTAAACTTTATCGTATGAAGATTTCTAACTTGACAAGCTGTGCGTCCTTAATTGATAAACTTTAATTTCTGCCAATGAGTAAGTAAATTAAGTAATTAACGACAGATTTTTATATTTTAAGAGGTATGTCTAATAAACAGTCAAGGAACCGGAAAAATCTACAAGATTATAGCAAGATTAAAAACCCTTAACCACTGCTTTAAGTCTGCCAGTTCTCCAAAAACAAAGCACCGTCACAAAAATCCCGTTTTACGATTTCAACTCCAAAATTAGCGGTTCAATTTGTAGGAGTGCTTAATAGACGTGTTCTAAGCCTCCGTACTGGCATGGTGGCCAGAGTAGCTGGCAGGCTGCAATTAATCAGGTCGCCACTTTCCCCCAGGATTATACATAATGGCCCGGATTAGAGTCGCCCGCGTTTTTACTCCTAGATTTTTAACACACGATTTATCGCGAACCTCTCCGGGATACAAGCTGACAAGTTAATCTCCGCAATCAGCTACTTAATGTACCAACAGATAGTCGAGATATTTGTGTGGGAGATGCAAACGTCAAGATGTTTGTGAGTCGATATTTGTATCGTAACGACTTGGTGGATTTATCTATATGAAGAATGGCACAATAGTAGAATAGAAAATTTACTAGAAACGCACTGAGAAAGATGATAAAAATAAAATATTGGTATTCAGCTGCATCCGGTTAGACTGGAAGCCGACACCAACATAGTTGTGAAAAGGCTAGGCAGATGATGCACTGAGAAAGATGATAATGATCTGCTGGAGAACAACTTTTTGTCTGCGACTAGGTTTACTAAAAAGATCGGTAAACTGAGTTAAGTAGTTTCGTGGAAGTCTTTTGTTAAAGAAAAATACAATTGTTAGGCTTTTCGGTCAGGAATTCGTTAGTAGAAAGTAAACTGACGTAACATTATCTCATTGAAAGCGCAGCTTTAAAGTCTCATAACTTTATAATTCTTAGAGAAATTTTAATGATCTTTTCACTTTTCTTTCTTCTTAATAAATGATTAAACTTGATCAAAAAAATTGAAACTTCTCCATTAACTGCAGGGGCAAATTTGCTCCTCTCTTCTTTCTTAATCGTGTAGTAATTAGTGCGTTACCAGCGAAGCGGTCAGAGTTCTTATGCCGCCCGTGGGCTTTTGCCTTTGTCGTATGCCCCCTATTACATGGAACTTTACATAAAACCGAATTATGAGTGTTAGTATACCTATACTTCTACTTGCTGGTGTGATATTGTGACAAAATTAATTCTTTTACCTACAAAGCGTGATGATTGTAGCATTAATTCCCACTGGCCGTTAATTTGGGACATGTTTCATCTCCCACAAACACCCACTCAAGACGATAATGTAACGAATGTTCATAAATAAATAAACATGCTTGTCCCTACGTGATTGGTAGGTCGTGTGTGACTATTTATGTTTTTATGGTTTCCACGAGCTTTCGTCCCATCTCCTCTAATAAATATGTATTGCGGTCGTGTTTGTACAAGACGCTACTCCAGGGACACTGCCCTTTACGGGAATTATTTGACCGAAAAGAAGATGGTTGTAATATTTTAAGTACGCTGAAGATTAAATTGTTTTATTTTTAGTTTTTGGCGTGTGGTAAATCATCAAATGACTCCTCCCGCTCTGGGCAGAGAGGCAGGGAGTGTCAGACTTCTGCTGACTAAAAACCACCTATGTTCCTTCTTAGCCCTTTGTGTCGAGGTCGCGGTAACTCTTTCGAACAACCCGCAAGAGTCAATTGATGATTTACCAATCTCCACAAAAAAAAGTATTAGGTACCCTTGTAACTATTAATAATAAGTGTATAGGACTGTCATTCGAAAATACTTTAGATGTTTCATTTATTTCTGTGGAAAACACACTTTTTTATACCCGGAAAGCCGGTAAACTTAAATGGGACCGGACTGGACTTATCAGTCGCATGTCGGATAAACTGTGGGTTAAAATAAAAACTGACTTCACACTCAAGGTAAGCTTGTGAACGTTGGAAGTGACAGGACGAGCTTGACTATCCCAACGTAATAAGTTATTTTATATGCCTCGTTAGTCCAGTACTCGCAAGCACGACTGCTGAGAGTGAGGTCCGGGGTTCGATGCCCGGGTTGGGCAAAGTGCTAGTACTGGGGTTTTTCCATGGGTTGTTCCATCAGTAATTTCTCATTAACAGCCACGGAGTCTGGATTTGTGCCCAGTTGATGGCAATAGGCTCGCCCCCTATTACATGGGACTTATACATAACTGAAGAAATGTGGGTATAGGGTGAACTCATCTAATTCTGTGATTCGCCTAATTCGGTGATATTTGGTTTGAGCGGTATCAAAGGGCTGTACGAGTGCACAAATGCCTTTTATCACGAAGTTAGATGAGTTCACTATACTACGGTAAACCTCTACCGGTAGCCTACCGGGATTACAGGAGTCATGTTATGTTATGTTGTTATATTATTTAAAAATACACAACAATGAAAGGAAGTGAAGAGCTGTTGCAGTTAATCATACAAAGTTGTAATAAAAATGCACATAAAGTTTATTAAAATATGATTAGAAACCTATTCATCTAGGCATATACCTTATGTGTTTGTAGGTATTCAATTCTAATTATTTTATGATAGACTTGACTGTTCGAAAAAGAAAGTGGATTTACAAGTCTTGTAGATGTATGAGGCCATTTTGCGGAAATCAAGAACTTTCTAGAGAGTGTAAACAAAATTGACTCATAGGATTCGTAGGTGAGGTAAAACCAAAAAATAATTAAAGAGATTTTAGGTTGGCAGTTCACTCAATACTATACCTATGATAAACGCATGACTCTATAAAAAAAAGACGGACCTGTTCAATAACAATAATATTAAAATTTTCGACCAATATCGGTAATAAATTAGAATTTTGCAAGAATTTTATTCACAAATGTCTTTTTTTTTATGTTTCATTTTTTCATAACTGACTTATTAGCTGCCATTGCTGTGCTGCTATGGATAGTCTATGAAAGACCAGCCATTACGTACCAAATTTCCTCCGTACCTCGGAAAACACGTCGGTTTGTATTTGTAGGTCTTTCACAGTCGTTAGATGTGTGCATGTGCGTACAGTAGCGCGAAAATCTGACAACCAGTCTTATCTGGGCCTGCAGTCTCTACACTAATAACGACGCTACGAATGTCGTTAAGTCGAGAAATCGTAAACTTTCTGTAATAGATTTTCAGCTTTATTTCAACGGCATAAGGTTGAAAATCTATTAGAGAAAGTTTATGATTTTACGACTTAGCGACATTCGTAGCGTCGTTATTAGTGTAGAGACTGCAGGCCCTGTTATGTTTATTAAGGTCTTATTACTAACTGGGTTGCGGAGGTCAGATAGGCAATAGGCAGTCACTGCAAGTAAAATACTGGTATTCAGGTGCATCCGGTTAGATTGAAAGCCGACAATAAAAAATATTCGAATTTCTATGAATTAATAACTTGGGCAACTGTTGAAGAACGAATTAATACATAACTATATGGACAATGAAACCATTACCATGGCAAACCACTAATCTAGTTAGCTTACATGATTAAAGTATCTCTAACTATCAGTGTTCCCATTTCTTAATAGATTAACTTTCATTTTTGTATAATCTTCGCTGTTGTATTACAAAACGATCTTTGGAATAAATTAAGACCCAGTGGTAGGCCCCGACTTACGAACAGTAGGTCGTGGGTTCGAAGCCAGGCAGGCACATTACTTTGTGAATTTATTTCATCACCGCTGCTTTCAAAACGGTGAAGGAAAACATCGTGAGGAAACCGGCAAGTCTTAGAACCGAAAAATTCGAAGACATGTGACGTCTACCAATCCGCACTGGGTCCGCGTGGTAGATTATAGCCCACTCCCTCTTAAAGAGAGGAGGCCTCTGTCCCAGCAGTGGGAACATTAATAGGCTGTTGATGACGATGATGATGATAAGATACATTCTTTTTAGGCCCTTGAAACCTTCGTTACGAAATATTCTAACAAAACAAGTCAAATTCGTATAAAATTACCATAATATTGACACATTATTATAGAATTCCTTCGCTCAATTTACCTATTTGCAATCTCAAAACCCATTCCATATGTTGCCCTGTTGATAAAACCCCATATTCTTTGTTTTTTAACTTCGAATACCACTCGCGGGTAAAGACATACACATAAATATGTTCGGAACACCATAACAACAAATAATGAATGTAAAACAAAAGTATAAGTGTTCTGTTTTTCTTTCTTATTTATATGTCCATCACTTATGATAAAATCTAAAGTGGGTCTTATGGTGTTGCATCGTGGGTATAATCTTAAGCGAGATATAGGTCCATCCATCTTGTCTAGGTGAAAAAAGATATCTTTGTTATGTTTTCAAAGAGGTTTTCGGATTATGTACAGCCACCAGTACATCAAGCTACTGCAATCTGTCCAATTTCTTTAATAGATTTACAGTTTCATCGCCAAAAACATTAGGTTTAAGGTTGATTGCTATAATTTTACAATTACCTACTGTTAGCTTGATGTACTGGCATCTGTTCGTACACGTACGTACTTACTAGGTGTCTGGTCAATAGTCTAGATGACTGGAAGGTGGTACAGTAAAGTCTAAAGTTTATTTTCCATGTATATAGGTGAACACAGGAATGTCCTGACGTATTATTTACTTTTACATACACGGTTGGTATTCCCAAAAACGTCAATTTTAAGCTACATATTCATTTGTTTGTTTCCTACAGATGACTAACAGAGGTTTTTTTTTTTTGCCCCACACTAGGAATTTCTCCTGTATCGTGGGTGCGTTCACAACTATCTGTAGGCCATACAAATATTTGTTCCGTGCGGGGATCGAACCCGCGACACACAGCGCAGCAGTCTAATCGCTTAGCCACTGCGCCAACCGTGCCGTCGTTCGAAACGAAGAACCCCATTTTATTTGGGTAAAGCAAGCCTTATAAACAACAAGGATAAATAACACATTACATAGCTGAATAAAGATATGTGTTTAAGTACCTACTTAAACACATATCTTTATTCAGCTATGTAATGTGTTGACGATTTCCTTATTCGTCAGTATGCATATACCTATATGCATACTGACGAATAAGGAAATCGTCAATATCTAATTGTGATGACGTACAATAATATGAATGAGAAAGAAATAAATGCCACCTTGACGTCTAACAGGGAAGAACGGAAGAAGAAAACGTGTTGCGCCGACCCCAAATAGAATGGGATAAGGGCAGGAAGATGACGATGATGATGATGATGACGTACAATAAGAATGGATTATTTTATTCAATGAAGACGAACTACAGTAACCAATATTGATATGGCAGTGATGCCGAGCGATCAATTACTTACTATGATAATAGTTGTCAGCAAGATCATGCCAAAACCACCAGGTTTTAGTCTCTCCTCTTGGTGCAGAATCAGCTGTCGTGGTATCATCTCTGAGTTCCTTTCCACCTTGATGCTTATATTACCCAGCTGCATGTCAGTATACCTACCCGAATTGACACAAGCATTATTTACGCGCATTTTACATTTGGCTGCGTAGTCATGTTCAATGTTCAGATATTTATCCGGAACATCTTACGTTTGAACTTCATCATCAACTTCAACATCATCAGCCATAAGACGTCTACTGCTGGACAAAGACCTCCCCCATATAATAATAGTCCTCCTGACCGTTTTTCGGCCACGGCGGCCAATCTCAGCGAAGATTAGCCGTCTGCGCGGGAGATATTATAGTGCACAAGTGTGTGCGCAGGCACAAGTGCACTCTCTGTTCCCATTTCTCTCATAGTCCGATGGGACGGCAATCCGACACGACCGGACAGAGATTAGGCGCAGGACCAACGGCTTAACGTGCTTTCCGAGGCACGGGGGTATTATACTACCAACTTCCAAACTCCGGGCTACTACTGGGAAATTTCTTATGAAAAACCCAATAGCACTTTTTGTCCGACCCGGGAATCGAACCCAGGACCTCACGCTCAGCAGTCGCGCTTGCGACCACTAGACCAACGAGGCAGTTCCCCCATATAACGCCATAAAGAACGGCAGCCTGCCGTTTGCATCCACCGGTTGCCCGCGACTCTCGCGATGGTGGGAGGCCTACCAACGCTGCGTCTTCCGGTTCGTCGTCGCCACTCGAGAACCTTTCTTCCCCATCGGTTGTCGGTCCTTCGAGCGAAAAAGATGGCAAATACAATCAAACACGATTAAAATGTATCGAGCTACATTTTTTTTATTATCTGACGTAAAAGTTCCTTGTAGGTTCATCATCATTAGAATAAAAAAAACCACGATAAAGATCAGTTTATTAAACTTTAACATTTTCCTTAAGTTTACCGTACTTATAAATTGTTACTTCCGAGAATTTGATCCTTATTGGCGGCAGTATCGGATGGTATATTAATGAGGTGTGAGTTTTTTTTCCAATAATATCAGGAAGGATACACAAACATAACATAACATAACATCACGCCTGCAAATCCGCGGTGGGTTATGCAGAGATGTACCCATTAGAAAACCCATACTTCGCTAGATATTTTTAAGTCCCATGTATAGAGGGAACACCCACATTTCGCTAGTAATTTTTTAAGTCCCATTTAATAGAGGGCGACCCTTTTGCCATGAAACGGGCACAAATTCAGACAACGGGGCTGCTAGTGAAAAATCTCGGACGAAAATCCTAATAAAGGTACAAGTTGGTAGCCGACTGCACGCAGCAACAGCAGACGGCATGTTGTCGCTTCATGTTGCCACGACACGTCGTTGCGTCATGTCGCTGCAGTCATGATTTCGAACCCGACTGCAGACGACAACTGCAGATGTCATCCAGTTGGTTCCGAGTGCGTATATCAATTGTTTTTACTGCTCTGCGGGTGTAAACTATGGGCACTACTGATCTGCGGTCGGACGACACGAGCGTCTGCCGCTCGACGACGCGTCGCTAGCTTCATGTCGCTAACTACGGAGGGAATTTCATAGAAATACGTAGAAACCAGTCGTGTCGCCGCGACACGTCGCGCGCCTCTTCTGCTGCGGCTTCGTGTCGTCCGCTACCAACTTGTATCTTAACACATTGCCCGATCTGTGAAACAAACCCAGGACCTCAGGCACAGCAGTCGCGCTTATGATCACTAGACCGTCGAGGCAGACTCCTTTGAGATTTTCTGCTATTCGTTTATAGATTCGGGTTTGTCCATCTAATCGCCCTCGAAAAATGTCCGAGGTGTGACTCTGGCCGAGATCTATAATAATTATACGAGTACGCGCCAAGAAACATTAATTATAAATGTTTCTTGGCGCGTACTTAGACGTGTTTTCGTTTCGGTCTTGCTTTTGTAATATAATAACAGCGACAGGAATAACGTATTCATGAATTTAAAAAAAATGTTGTTATTGATTTTATTTTAAATTTTGTTTGATGTTTGTTTTGGTGTACAATCATTTTGTGTTTTTTAATTATTTATCAGAACATGACATGAAATTTTTATCAATTATTAATAAATAAACTAAACTTACCTAACGTGGTAATAATATGAAACGTTTAGATATTATTACATACAGTGTATATAAACTACTCAACTATGTAATACGTGGCAGATCAGCTGTTATGTCCAAATAATATTGTTGTTTGATAATATTGTAGATAAATATTACGATGTATGTACGAGTATGCATGTGTGAATTTGATACCTTAACTTTACGGTTTCATACACTTACAAAAAAAAAAACAAGTATGTACACACGGCTACACATCAAGTTATACAAAACCAGTTAATCTTGGCCTCACTTTACTAGATCTTTTCGCACAATGAACGATCAGATTATACTGGTTTTGTATAGCTTGATGTGTAGCCGTGTGTACGTTATAGTAAGTACCTATTACAATTTGCATGTTAACACTTATGTGAACACCTATTGTTTTTTAGATACATTATTCGTAATAAGTACACAAAACTATTTGAGGTAAAACAAAAAAACCGTGGCAGTTTTGTTGTAAAGTTTGACAAATAAAGAAAAGACTAGATTTCGTTTAACTTAGCTATACTATTATTATTTCCAAAAAAATGTTTGTGCATTTTTTTTTTTCAATAAATAAAGTAATTTGGAATGATACAATCTGAATGGTTTATTTTATAGCCAGTTTTTATTAAGGCAATTAATAAAATTCAATTAATTGATCATGAAAAATACCGCGTTTTATAAATGTCGCTACTTTATTGAAATACTAGCTGACCCACGCAACTTCGTCTGCGTCACATAAATAAAGCTTATAACCTTTCTCGATATATCGACTATCCGACATAAATTAATCTAAATCGTAACAAACAAAAAATCTTATCTTTCTTCTTTATTATAATAGTTTAGATGGTTTAGATTAGCTTAGATTATATTAAAGTGTGAATTACTATAGGTATCTCTTACTGTTAAATACATATACGATAACACTCTGTACTTGTAAACAATAAGATGCAGTAAATATTTTGAATTTGAATTTCCCGGAAAGAATCTCCCTATATTGCGACGCGCGAATTATTTTGCCGCGCGGATATTTTTACATTGCGATATCTTCTAAGATATTTGTTTAAACTGTTTAGAGTAAAGGGCACAAATATTCTATATTAAATTTTCCTTCTAACAAACACAATTATTTAGATATAGATTAATAGTATATGGGTTAAATAAGCTTCGCAAAAAATAATTATTTTTAACCTAACAGTTTAATAGTAAAAAAAGGTTACAGTGAGTCAATCTTAAAAGATAGATATATGCTGTCGCGGACTTTTTTTTAGAACTTTTAAAGAGGAACAATTCCTTCATACATGATATTTGCGTAACTTAAACCGTTTTCGCAGCGCACGCAGCGGAAGCTCTCAAAAAGGAAATACCTTTTCTCGTTTTTGGAACATTTTTCATTTATGCTCAGCTCCTATTAGCCGTAGCGTGATGTTATATAGCATCACGCTACGCCTTCCTCGATAAATGGACTATTCAACACAAAAAGAATTTTAAAATTCCAACCAGCAGTTCCTGAGTTTACCGCGTTCAAACAAACAAACTCTTCAGCTTTATAATATTAGTATAGATGAAACATAATCAAACAAACTTTAACTAAATAAGAGCAGCCCTAGTTTTCAAAAACAATATCCATTTATTATTCATCCGGATTCCAGAGCTCTATAGCCGTTATTCACAAAATATGATAATAAACAATAATCGGATGTTTTATTGTAGGGCTGAAAACAATAGATAACAGTCGCTCTATCTGCATTAATATCATTTTATCCGTGTGATTGTGCGCCGGAGACATAAATATATTTTTACCTCGAGGCTGACGCAAAACACTCGTGTCCACCGACCGATCAACACCACCACAGTGAATTATTGATCTGCGTGCAGTAAATAATGAGTGATCTCAGTTAAGAAAGTTTACCGTATTCTAACGACGTACGGTTAAACCGAGTTCTGGAATTTGTGTTGTGAAGACGTGTACTAGTGAACAGTTAATATGACAGTGCCACCGCTTCAATTAGTGACAGAACTGAAGATGTCGAGAGATACTGAAGAAGCGAAACAATCCATGGGTTTTTGGTGGGGAACTTCATGGCGACGCATCCTGTCAGAGTTTCTATCCACCCTCATGCTGGTTCTATTCGGCTGTATGGGATGCATTCCTCTGGAAGGAATCAACTCGACCATATATGCGCCCTTTGGATTCGGATTCGTAGTTCTCTTCAACATTCAAATCTTCGGACACATCTCTGGAGCATTCATGAACCCAGCGGTTACATTGGCATCTGTCATCTGGGGGAGTACGTCCATCTCTTTGGGGATTGCTTACGTGATCGTGGAATGTGCTGGAGCATTAGTGGGTTATGGAATCTTATTAAATTTATCTCCGGTGAGTGTGTTTACAGAGAGAGTGTGTGTGACGGCGCCACATCCAGGCATAAACGATCTCCAAGCGTTTGGTGTTGAGACAGTATTGACAGCTGCACTCATCTTCATTAACTGTGGCGTATGGGACCCGGTGAACGCGGCCAAACAAGACAGTGTCCCAATCAAGTTTGGTTTGACGATCGTTGGACTGTCCCTCGTAGGGGGCCCATTGACTGGTGCGAGTATGAATCCGGCGAGGACCTTCGCACCTGCGGCCTGGACTGGCTTCTGGGCCCACCAATGGGTATACTGGGTCGGCCCATGTGTTGGCAGCGTTGTAGCAGTGTTGTTCTATAAGATGGTATTCTTAAAGAAACCTGCAAGTGATTAAATTGAGGCTACTACACACTCCTAATTTATTTTAAATTAAAAACACTCACTGTTTTTAATTTAAAATAAATTAGGAGTGTGAAATGAAAATACTGTATTTTCTCGTTATTCATCTTATTTACACAAACTTACGTTTTAAATTTATTTCGAATTTTTGACGACAATTGAGGGTTCTTAATATTTTAGAACAATTTACTTTTTATTATGAACGTTATAACGAAGATTAGATAGTGATGGTAATGTAAAACAATACTCTTTTAGCTGATACCTATATTTATTTAATTTCGTGATTAAAATAATCCATGATTATTAGATATGTTTTTAGATATAAGTCACAATTATGTAGATTTTATTTATTTCAAAGAAACAAAGTTGTTATCTAATGGATAAACGAGTATTGCAGCAGCTACCTATAGGTACCAAGTAGTTATTAGTAATAACTAATTCTTGAAAAACAGGCTATTAATTGGATTTCCCACGTTGCTGGAATTCAATAGTAATCAAACTAAGAAACCATAGACTGAACTATTATACAATATAATATGGGTATAATTAATTAATATTAATAATTTATAGACACATAATAATTAGAAATGTAATAAGTAGGTATACGGGGTGAAAGTGACACCGATGTACAAACGGTTACCATGTTTTAAGTACAGTCACGTCCAATAATATGTCCATGATTATAGCAAGTTTCAAACGCGAATTTCTCGTGGAATAACTACCTATGAATGGGTTCCAAAATATTAGTTTTGTTACGTAACATGAAAATGAAATCAATACAGTAGCCAAAAATTGTTTCATCGTTGCTAAATGTATACATATTGTTGTATTGTGTAGTCAACAGACTTTTTTTTTTAAATTTTTCATCCGTATTATGAAGAAAGATGGGGATTCAGAGTGATGTACTAAATACATGGTAACTATTTATGCATCGGTGTCCCTTTCAACCTGTATATCCAAGGGCTATTTTAAATGTAGTTTTATTATAATAAGGACAATATTGTGAAAAGACAGAAAATATATTCACAAGTAAAAGTTTTAATATTTGTTTTATTCTTGCCTAAAATTATAGGTTCATTATCGTCATTATTCTATGTATAGGTACGCTAATGACCTCCAAAATAAGGAAAAAGCAAGTGCCAAATGCATAGGTATTACCAACCTGTCTGGTTGTAACACTTTAAGACCAGTTACGTGAGCCCTGAGCAGGTACCTATATTATGTATTTGTGTGAAGTTGGGTGGAGTCAATGACACTTCGCAGCTTGCAACCTATTTATAAAAATACAATTGAGCTTTGTTTTGATGTGTGAAAAGGTTCAACTCGCATCTTTTTGTATTTTAATTGTGCAAGAAACTTTTTATGAATAAAAATTGTTCTAATAATAAAATTCAATTACTTGAAATGTACGCACGACGACTTATCAAGCTATACAAAACCAGTGTATGCGGATCTCTCATTGTACGGAAAATTTAAACAAAGCGAGAGCCATGTTGTATTGGAAACGCAAAGCTTAATGTGTAGCCGTGTGTGACTAGGAGATACTTTTTTATAAATTTTATTTGTTTTTTTTTTATCAATCAGAGATCAAATTAGGAATTTGAGTCCTTAGGTATAATTATAAGAACAAACCAATGAAGCCTCTATTTGATAACGTACATAGGTATAAACTTACAATAACTCAATAGAGTTCACATTGCGAAGCCTTAACACAATTAATTACTAATCTAGGTACTTAGCTGAAGGAGTAATTACCAATCATACCAGATCCTTCTAATTAAGGTACTGATTGCCTAAGCAAACTATAATTTCTGCGTTTCTAGTACCTAAACTACAATAGAAAGAGCCAATACTTTATTTTTATTTTGGGGGTGGTAAATCATCAAATGACTCCTCTCGCCCTGGGCAGAGCGTTAGGGAGTGTCAGACTTCTACTGACTAAAAACCACCCATGTTCCTTCTTAGCCCTTTGTGTCGAGGCAGCGGTATCTCTTTCGAACAACCCGTAGCTCTGACGGGCCCGTAGCGCCGACGGGAAAGAGCAAATACTAACTGCATGTCATTTGCATTTGTACGACTATAGTCCTGTCAGAAATAGCGCGGTTCAATGACCCTAATTGATCTGCATAATTAGTACTGACCTGTAGTTGTTGTCCCCTAAACATACAAAGTGAACCAGTTTATGTGAATCTCTCTTTGTACGGAAAATCAATACAAAACGAGGCCATGATTGATGTGTCGCCGTGTGTCATCATTTGATTGACACCTTGCCTTTACCCAACTTGTTTTGGGGTCAGCTTCCGATCGGGTCAGATGCAGCTGAATATCATTATTTTACGTAGACCAACTGCTTAAGGCGAGGTTGCACTACTTTGTTTTTATGTACGCACGACCTCACCCCCCGCCCTGCCGCGCGAGCGATATAATGCCTAAATTTTTACTGTTTTTTCTCTCTTGGAGAAAAATGATAAAGAAATTATACATTATGTGACCCGAAATAATACACATTTTTTACGACCTTTATTATGATATAAGTTTTATTTTTCAAAGCCTAATATAACTCAAGTAAAACGATTATTTAGCCATCATTTGGACATGTCTTTGCGATTTAATTGGATGCAGTGAAGTGTAAGTAATCGTGTATCGCATGCCCGACATATCATGATCGAAGAGTCAACTATGTAATACATTTTTTTCAAAATTTAAATCCGTTCCATGTACGAGTAAAACGCTATTGTTGACGACGTTTATCGGGGTAACATCGCCTTAACTGACCTTCACAACCCTGTTAGTATTGGTTAATACGATATCCTTTGGTAAGACTGGTTGTCAAACTATCGGGCAGTCTAGCTGTAACGACTGTCAAAGACGTGACACCGTGAGTACGAGTGTTAAATTATGCAATCATCTATGGATAGGTATACTCGCAAATACAAGGTGCGACAAGGTCAAGGTAAAGGTATCGTGTTTTTTTTTGTTTTGTAAATAAGGCTGCGTACAGTTGCAAGCACTTATATGTATAGGTACACTTTGGAAGATTCGAGAGTGATTTTCTCGCGGAACAACTTTGATGAAAGAACTATTTTTACCCGACTGCGGCGAAGCCCAAAAGGAGGGTTATGTGTTTGACGTGTATGTATGTATGTCCGTTTCTTTGTTCCCTCATAACTCCTAAACGGATGAAGGGATTTGAATGAAATATACATCGTTAGATTCGTCTTGATGGCGCGAGTGTTATAAGCTACATTAAAATTAAAAAACAAAAAAAAAATGCGGTTTTTGGGGGCCAAATCGCGGAGTTCAAAAAATTTTTTTTTCCAAGACCATCGAGTAGGATATCAAAATAAAGGGTTTTAAAAGGAGATTACAAAAATATATATCACTTATATGTTTAAAAGAAATCCAAAGTGACAAATCCTATAAACAAGCACAAAAGTTAAATCATTTACGAAGAATTTTTTCATATTTTTATGGGTTCCATGATACTACTATGTTCGTAACTATAGTTGCTAACTGTGAATAAATGTCAATAGCGGTCATTGCCCATTCCCTAATATCTCTTCACCAGCACCACCATAATTATAGATATTGATCAGAAAAAATCTTGAAGATCACGAATTCACGATGGATGACGATTCAAGACACGAACAGACTTATTTTTGGATTTCACTGTTTTGGATTTCACTTTTTTGGATTTCACTTTAATTAAGGTGAGTCAATGACCGCTATTGACATCTACCTGGCAGCAACTATACATACAAATAAAATCAACACAATACAAGAGGAGAAAAGCACTTTTTGCTCGTGACAGTACATTGGCATATGCGTAGTCAAAGAAAACCCGTTGTGTTTAAATGTTTGGTGTAGTTTTGCAATAATTATAAGGAAGGCCCGCTGGCACCACAAATCACTATTTTATAGTACAGCCCTAAACGTGTTTTAAATATCATTTTGTTGTTTTTTTGTTTTTGTTGTGTGTTTTTTATCGTTTTTTGCTGCCAATAAAAATATTGTAAGTTAACGGAGACAAAATTATATTTTCTATCAGCGTAACCAAGTTCTCGTTTAAAAATGCACTCTAAAAGTCCCTACGTAATGTCCATAAAATTATATAATAAACTACCCGCATCAATAAAAAAAGAAGAAAAAATTCACATATTTTTAAAAAACCTTAGAAAATTTTTGATAAGTAAAAGTTACTACTCGGTGAACGAATACTTAGGTGATAGACTTATAAAGTCATAACTTAAGTAAGTACTCGAGACTTAAAATTATTATTTTATTTATTAATGACTACTACTCATCTCTCAATAAATACCTGTTTTATGTACTATGTTTTATACTATTAATATCTCAGAAAATGCCTACCTATATTTTACATATCAACAAATGCTTCCTCTCTCCTAACTCACTTTTGTTTGCTGTGCCCGACAGGGTCCATGTGATCTAATTTTAATTTTTACCACCTAAGTTTTTACATGTGGAATGCAATAAAGTATTGAGTATTGAGTATTGAGTATTGAGTAAACCCTGAGCTATGTGGTGCAATCGGCTCTAATTGAGCCAAACATTATTAAGTTCTGTTATCATCAACTATCGTAATCCGTTATATCAATTAAATATGTTTTGTTCGTATTCTACAAATATTTCATAATCCACGAGACATTCATTGGTCTGGGATAAGCATGATTATCTGTGAATGACCTCCACGCCAATGTACTCATCACTTTTTACACTGTTCTTATCACCTCACTTCATTCGCAATATTATCAATTGACCATATTGAATTTAGAAGACAAAAGGTGCGTACCCGTACAAATTATGTAACATGTCGTATAACTTGTATTTTATAACAAGTTATAATTATTATACCATTTGTAATATGACATTCATATTATAAATGCGAAAGTTTGTGAGTGTGTGACTGTGTATGTTTGTTACTTCTTCACGCAAAAACTACTGAACGGATTTGGATAAAATTTGGTACACAGATAGTTTATAACCTGGATTAACACATTGGATAGTTTTTATCCCGATTTTATCTTTCTGTGGGATAATTTTCGAGTTGCAGCTGGTGAAGCCGCTGGCAACAGCTAGTGTTATATAACAACGTTTTATAACATGTTACATTATATGATTTTTACGCAACTTTGTGGAGTTGCGCTGGTATGTTGTTCAGTGCAAAGAGCAAACGTATCTGGTGACCAATCCTTGTACCTTGTACACACGGCTACACATCAAGCTATACAAAACCAGTTAATCTTGGCCTCACTTTACTAGATCTTTTCGCACAATGAACGATCAGATTATACTGGTTTTGTATAGCTTGATGTGTAGCCGTGTGTACCGTGCGTTCCAGTATCATCATAAATTTAAAACTATTCTCTGAAGGAGTATGGTCCACAAGGTATAGTGGACTGTGGTCTAGGGTGGTCATTACCCATCATAACTTCTTCCCAACTGCAAACCGCGAGTAAACCGAGCTCGAACCTCAGCCACAGGTGTGAAAACTCGCTATCTGTCAATAAAGAAGTAAAACTGACGTGAAAATATTGCTGTTATTCGTTATTAATTATTTTAACGTACATGGGGAAACTTCAATACACTGACTAATTGGTGTCACCTGTGCAAAATAATCAAGAAAATAAATCTAGGTAGGCATATTATTACAAATAAATAAAATCGTAGTGTCTGTTTGTAATCTCCGAATAACAACTCATTAAAACAAAAAAAATATATTGTCTGTCTGTTTGTTCCGGCTAATCTACGAAATAATAATAATAATAATAGTTAATAATAATAATAATAGTTTATTAATGCTTCAGTGTACATAATTGAGTTTAGTGTTTGGAGCCTCCTTTTAAGCAAATAATGCCTGTGTTAGGAGACTCCGCTCTTCCATAACATAGCAATAATTACACTTAGTAATGCTAGAATTGATTACAATTTAAATACTTAAAACTAAAAAAAATAAAAAATAATTTATGGAATGTTGAGAGTATTCTCGAGTAGGAATTGTAGCGTGTGCGTGTGTGTGCGTGTGCGTGTGTGTGAGGGTGGATGTGGGAGTATAGGTGAGGGTGTGTATGCGCGTGTGTGAGTGAGAGTGTGTATGGTGTTGTGTGTGGCGTACTGTATTTGCTAGTGTATATGCTCTAGAAGTGCCTCCGTGTCATCATAGGTAAGTGTCTTAATATAATTGGTTAAGATCTTTTTACATTCAAAAGTTGTTTTATTGAATAGCTCAATTTTTTTGTTTAATTTATTATAAAGTTTCGCTGACCTTTTATTAAATTGCCTGGTGGCAAATATAGTTTTTGTTTGTGGGATTTGTGCAACAATATCAGCCCTTCTTTTCTGCAATAATACTGGATCAAAAGGTAGGGTTTTATGTTTTTTTATGACTGCATGGACAATATACAGCTTTCTAACGGAAAGAAGATCACTAATCTTATACAAGTTCTCGGTGGGGTATCTTTTCGTTTTAAAAAGCATGATTTTTATCAGAGCTCGTTGGGCTCGCTCGACATATATAAAATTTGTTTTCACTGCACCTCCCCAAATAGAGATGCAGTATAGCAAGACTGACTGAACCAGCGCACTGTAAATCTCTGTAAGAACATTAATTCTTGGGGGGTCTCGATTATTTGTAATTTTTTTTGGCACAATATGCCGAAGAGTTTTAAAAATCCAACTCAATCTCCTAACTCTGTTGGCAACTTGTTCAAGATGCTGAAACCACGATAGCCGCTGGTCAACAATTACGCCAAGATACTTGGTGTGAGTCTCTTTTTTAATGCTTGAGCAAATACAGTTTTTGTTTTTTGCATCTCCACATGTGTGTATTTTTAAATTTAGATCCTCACTAGGTTGACTACTTTTGCTAATGCTAAAACATATGTAGTTTGTTTTGGATGTGTTTAACGATAGTAGGTTATTATTTAGCCAGTTAGCTACTTGCGCCATTCCCACCTCGGATTTGAGTTTAACATCCTGCCAAGAGGTTCCAGAGAAAACGATAGCGGTGTCATCAGCGTAGGAGAAAATGTTAGCGTTATTAATGTGCATGTTGCAAAGATCATTTAAATAAACGAGAAATAATGTCGGTCCGAGTACGCTGCCCTGGGGAACACCGTACGTGACCTCAGCATCTCCACTAATCAGTTCTCCCACCTTAACCCTTTGCTTCCTAGATGTGAGATAATCTTTGAGTAATTTTAGTGGAGTATCTCTTATTCCAGCTTTTTCAAGTTTACTAATAAGGACAGGGACAGAGACGGTGTCAAACGCCTTTTTTAGGTCTAGGAAAACAGTCAGGCATTTATAACCAGAGTCAAGCTGTTCAGTTACTAGAGAACTCAGTGCCGTGACTGCATCTTCAGTGGATAAACCCTGTCTAAACCCAAACTGCGAGTTGGAGAGTAAATTAAATTTTGTAATGTAATTGGTTAATCTAATGTTAATTAATTTTTCCAGAATTTTTGAAATGGCAGGTAGAACAGATATAGGTCTATAGTTGTTCACGTCATCTCTGTCCCCACCCTTATAAAGAGGAGTAATAATTGATTGCTTCAGTAGGTTCGGGAAGATACCGGTTTGGAAGCAAAGGTTTGCGAGATGAGATATTATAGGTACTACCTCCTGTCGTACATGCTTTAAAAGTTAAGTCGGAATAATGTCCCAACCAGGGGCACTATCGGACTTTAGGCCCAGCAGTATTCTATCAATTTCGTTGGGGTCAGTATCTAGTAGGACAAAACTATTACATTGTGAATTTTGTGTGGTATGCTGAATTATAGGGTGATTATTATTAGATGTAATGTTCAGAGCCACATGTTTACCAACGTTAGCGAAATGTTCGTTTATGAAGTTAACCGATTCAAGAGGAGATGACTTAATATTTAAGAGTTCGATTTGTTAGAATAAAAATGATGTTTTTTATATTTTTCCAAAGAATTTTATTATTAGTAACAGAGTTTGCTAAAAGTTCCCTTTCATATTTGCGTTTAAGTTTTTTTATTAAATTATTACAGTAATTCCTATATCTAGTGTAAGTAATTTTTAAAATGTCATTATATGGGTCGGATTTATGTTGTTTTTGTAATTTGTTTCGATTTCTTACGCAGCGCAGAATGCCTTTGGTAATCCATGGTTTAATAATCTGTTTACTATTAGATAAATTGCGAGTTGTGGTAGTATTTTTTAAGGTATCTGTGAGTTTATTTATGAGAAGTTCAGTCAGGAGTTTGGGATCGTTACAGAATAATAGTTCAGACAGATTTTTTTGTTGCAAGTCCTTCAAAGCTGCATCAAAGTCGATAACAGTAGTGTTTTTTTTTGGTTTATGTGTGTATTTTACTTTAGAGAGGGATAAGAATGTAGTAAAATGGTCAGTTACAGATGTATGGAGTATCGCAATAAATGCTGATATCTTTTTATTATTAATTTTGAGCATGAAATGATCTAAGCAGTTACTATCTCTAGTCGGTAGCGTATGTCCAGGAAGAATTCCATGCAACGACAGCATATTTAGGTAAGTATTCCGGTTTTTATGGTCATGTGACGACTCGATCTCTTTAGGTTTAATGTTTATATTCAAATCTCCCGCTAAGATTATGCTTTTGTTTGATTTTAATTTGTGTAAGTGATTGTTAAGGGACTCTACGAAGTTATCAGTGTTTGTGTTGGAGGGGGAGCGATAAATACAAAACACCGTGTTATTTAGGACATCAAGTTGAAGACAGGACGCTTGTGATAAGGAAATTTCCTCAACCCTAGGTTTTAAGCATTGTTTTACATATACCACTACCCCATCATTTTGGTTTAACTGCCGATTGGTAAAGAAAGCTTCATAATTGTTCAGTTGCGGAATGGGTTTGCCAGCACTTAATCTACATTCAGTCAATATAATAATGTCAGTTTCAGGAATAGTTGATAGGTTGATCATCAAATCGTCAAAATTACGATAAATGCTCCTTATGTTTTGTGAAATAATGGTTAGGTCATTTTTATTAATATTTATGTGTCTACTGAGCTCTGAGATCCCGCATTCGACTGTGCGGGCAATTTCAATATTATCGATTTCGGATACAGCTGAAAGTGCGTCATCCATTTAGTCTTAGGAAGTCGAATAGACGTTTTTTCGTGATAAGTGTTTGATATACAGTTATAGGTAAGTTGCATTAGGTGACACAGCTGGATGATTGAGCACATATTTGTAAGTTTTAGATGAATGTTTGAAATGGCTGCATCGATTTTGACGGGAATTTTATTGGCCGATAGGTTATAGTTTTCTTATGATTAAAAAAATATATATCTTTATTTCAGACCTACGCAGTCCATACGTAGATCAACTCTCTTTTATTTTAGAAAAATAATCAGTGTTCCATGCAAAAAAATACCCTTGAAATCTTGAAATCTTTAAATTCCGATACAGGGAAGTAATAATTTCATACGGATAAAGGTCGCGGCCAACAGCTAGTTAACAATATATTGAACTCCTTGTTGTATTTTTCCATCAGAAAGGCTTCATTGGCTTTGTTGATCAAAAATTGAATTTCATATTGGTTTTATTTGTTTGAACTACAACTAAAGGTTGAGTACATTTTACTTGCTATTGCAGACGAGCATTACAAAAGATTTTATGGAAATGAATAAAAAGAAGAAAATGGTTGTTACGAAGAAAAACAAACATTTTACATAGACAGAGAGATAGCGGAGTTTCATGAGACTTTCATAGGAAAAGTTCATATTCCCTTTATACATATATAACAGTGTGTATGTTAATCACAGGTAAACATAACCTACACCTCTATATTTTTTTAAGGTCTGTGATTTCAAACAGGTTTTAATTTATTAATCTGCCAGTAACCGGATGGAATGCCCTTTTATGAAATAAATTATTTTATGTTGATTTAGTATATTTACGCCTATTTAATTACTTAGGTTAGAAGGTACCTACTACGAGAAACATAACAAGCTCTTTCTTAAGGATATCATTTCGACAAAAAAAATCAAAGCATTTATTTCAAATAGACCAGCTACAAACACTTTCGTATTGTCCTAACAAATAAAACAATGCAAAATATATCTACAGTCCAGTCACAAAGCATACAAATGCGGAACACAAAAGGGTCAAAATATAGTATCAAATATACCTAAAATCGGAGCGTAGAAGTAAAAAAAAAAGTAATGTAATGTACACGACATTACATTACTTTTTTTTTACTTCGATACAACATGCAGTATTTCCGAAGTTATAACGACGAGAAGTGTAATTTTTTGAATTTCCGAGATTGCGCGCAGTTTGATGATAACTTGGTGACACTTATGGCTGCCGAAAATCGTGGAAAAACGATGGAAAGGTATGTTGGTATGTTCTAAGTAAGCATTCGGTACCTACTCCTGAGTAGGTATTTGTTCAAACTTAAATCTAACTGAAAGTGTGTGTGTTTCATTTAGTAAGTACCGTACCTAATAAGGGCCGCGATAAAAACATACTAAGTACGCAGGTACTCGCAATCAATATCTCGATTCCCGAGGTTGTCGATGATTATTTTGTGCGTTTTATTAGTATAAACTAAAAGAAAATTTCACTATTTACCCATATACAGAATATAGTAAATCTTAGTAGGTATTTACGTAGTTACCAGTTTTGTAAGTAGGCAAAAACCTACATATTATTATATTTTTATACTAAACCAGATATTTTTGATTAAGTACTGAATTTTATTTTTAAATGAAAAGAAAATAAAATTGAAATGGGCTTCACAGCAGTGCCCTTTAGTTTTAGGACCTATTGAATCAACTCTTTTTATGGCTGTCACCCACTTTTTCTTCATTTTTGGGTCCTCAGGTACATAAAAAAAGAGTTTATCAGGTGTTTAAACTGTTGAATTGAAGGTGATTAAAGCACCGAGTCATAATACAGTACTTTTTTCCATTTTTACTACAGAGAACTTTATAATTTTGATTTATACTGCGCACGTGAATGACCAAGGTTGTGACGTCATCGGGTAGTGAGCGCCCACCCCCGTTTTTAAAAACGTTCGGCCGGAAATACGCACTTTGATCGTAAATATCTCAGCCATTTTTTAAGATATGAAAAAAGTAAAAACACAGTTTTTCTCGTAACTTTTTGTAGATTAATTTGACATGTAAAGTAAAAAACGTTTGTCAGACCCATTGTGTGTCCTGTAGTTGCCCATTACAGAGCGTGAGATCTGCGCTCTTGACAGGAGAATCTCTATGGAAATGAAAATATAAAACAATTAAAAGGTATTTTTAAACCAAGTAGTTTGGTAAAACCAGATTTGTTTTCGCATCATCCGAACAAACAATAACATGTTGTGATTTGAACGATTTTATCAATATTATGGAACCTTGACTTTTATTGTAGGGGTTAATTTATTACCTAAAGACAAATCAAATCAAATCAAATCAAATCAAATCAGTTTATTGCATCATACATGTTGTACATGGGTTGGAATAGTTTAAGAGGTATCAAACATGCACCCTGTAAGGGCACTGCAAAACAAATACAAATACAAATCAAATTAAATTAATAACATTTCATAAATATCATCTTAATAAAATTAACCGCATGTCACATTTTACAAAATTATTATTATTATAATTATGAAAGAAATATACTGTCAAATCAAAATAAAACAAAATAAAATCCAAGTCAAAATAATTATGAAAGAAATATACTATTATGTCAAATCAAAGCAAAATAAAACAAAATAAAATAAAATCCAAAGTCAAAATAATTACGGAAGAAATATACTACATGTCAAATCAAATAAAATCCAAAGTCAAAATAAATAAAATTACTTAATTAATTTACATAACCTTCAAAAATAACCTACGTTTGTTTATGGATGATTTATTTTATTTTATTATTTCTTTATGTTTATCTTCAAAAAACTCTTGCAATGTGTAGTAACACTTCTGGTTTAAATAAGTAAACAATTTAGTTTTAAATAAATTGTTCCTTTTAATTTCTTTTAAGAATTTCGGAATTTTATTATAAATTTTGATACACATTACATATGGACCTGAATGGAAAATGGCCAGTTTTGAAACTGGTAATGCGAGATCATTTCGGTGCCGCAAGTATCGGGGCTGGGTATAATGATCTTTATTTAAGGGGAAAAGTGATATATTTTTCCTGACAAACAGGCAAATTTCTAAGATATACAGAGACGTGAGTGTAAGGATATTCTGTTCTATAAAATGTGGTCTACAGCTGTCCATGCCTCCTATATTCATTAATATTCGCATGCATCTTTTTTGTAGTTTGAAGAGCTTATCGGCGTTCGTGCTATTACCCCACAGTATTATGCCGTAACGGAGCCATGAGTGCGCGTATGCGTTATAGGCAGTTTTAGCAGATTTAAAATCTGTAGATTTTTTCAGTTCCGATAAAGCGTACGAAAACCTAGAAATTTTGTTACTTATTTGTGTTATGTGAGATTTCCAATTTAGGTTTGTGTCAATATTTAGGCCTAACAAATTAAAATTATCAACACAGTCAAGTTTGGTTTTGTCAAAGGTAAAGTTTATGTCGAGAGGTCGTCTTTGGTAAGGTCTAAATTGCATTATTTTAGTTTTAGCGAAATTTAATTCAAGATTATGTTCATTTAACCAAGTATGTATGTCAGACAGAATTCTATGAATGTCATTTTTAAGGGTCATAATATTTGAGCATGGAAATACAACGGAGATGTCATCTGCGAACAAAACGCTCACAGCATCTATTATTTTGGGGAGATCATTTATGTAAATAAGAAACAATATGCACCCGAGTACGCTACCTTGTGGAATTGATTTATTTATATTTATTGGTTCCGATCTAACATTAGTAATTTCTCCAGTACTATGGTTGTAATGTTCAATTTCTACATACTGTGAACGATTTTCAAGGTAAGAAGTGAACCATTTATGAGCTATTCCGCGTACACCTATTCCGTCCAATTTATTTAAGAGGATATTATATTGAACTCTATCGTATGCTTTGCTCATGTCTAAGAGAATGCCTATAGCGTATTTCTTTTCATTAATTATATTTAAGATCTGCTGTATATATTTATAAACTGCGTTGGTTGTTGATCTATTTTTCCTGAATCCATTTTGGCTTTCGTTAAATATGTTAAATCTTTCATCCTCAAATCCTCATTTTTTGTGATTATGATTAGTACCTAATGTCTTTTACGACGTTAACTTCCTTACCTTAATTTTGCAGGCTAAAACTAAATATTAGCACACCTTTTGTAATGGTAGAATGTAATGGAGCCATTATAGTTTTAAGACCAAACTCTGTTTAAACCTACATTCTGGCAAATATACGGAATTGATTTGACAAAACAAGCTAAAATTAACACCAGTCATAGCTGCACACTGCCTTGTAGGTCTGGTGGTCACAAGCGCGACTGCTGAGCATGAGATGGTGGGTTCAATTCCTGGGTCGAGTAAATGGTTATTGGGATTTTCCATGAGGGATTTCTCAGTAGCAGACACGGTCTCGGTCACGGGCGGAGAGGGCTATGCTCGGAGTTTCCTTGCGTGATCGAATCAGAAATGAGGACATCCGCATGAGAACCAAGGTTACCGACGTAGCCCGAAGAATCGCCAGACTTAAGTGGCAATGGGCAGGGCACATTGCTCGCAGAACGGATGGCCGATGGGGCCGAAAAGTTCTGGAATGGGGACCGCGAACCGGAAGACGTTGCGTTGGAAGGCCTCCCACTAGGTGGACCGATGACCTGGTCAAGGTTGCAGGAACCCGCTGGATGAGAGACGCACGGGACCGGTCAATGTGGCGACGCCTGGGGGAGGCCTATGTCCAGCAGTGGACGTCTTTTGGCTGAAATGATGAATGATGAGACACGGTCTCTGGATTCGTACCCAGATGATGGCAATAGACTCGCCCCCTATTACATGGGACTTAAACAAAACTGGCGGAATCTAGGTGTACCTACTATTAGAACACCTCTGTGTTCAAGACCAGAACTGCGGCCACCATCATGACAATTAATGGGTTTTTTTACATTTCACCCAACAATGAACTTAAATGCTTTATCATCATCATAATTCGAGCGTCAAAGTTCCATGCAGCATTGTATTTTACATCTTGAAGCTAAAAAATGTCTAATAACCCACCTTTTGGGCTTCGCCACCAGTCTGATAAAAAGTTCTTCACATATCCGCTGATGGCTTTTTCTACTCGACGGAGCAACAAGCATTAAGGGCACTCAAGCTGGAGCTGAACTTTAAAATACTCAGCAACAACATACAAGAGTACCTTTTGAACGTCAGAGCGTTCTACGCATGGCGCACCTCCCACGCCAAGGCACAAAAATCTACAAAATCATTATTTTATATTATTTGACACTACCTATATATTATATATTTTGTATTAAACAGAAGATAAAAGTTAAGAAAAAAAAGTTTTTGTCGTCTATAGACGTCGGTGGCGTATTGGACACGTTTTCATTTGTCGTCTATACTTGACTGTGGCGGTCAAAAGGTTAAAGTGGACCTTGTGTAACTAAGATGCTCAGCTGCTCACATGAAGAGACAGACAGGGGTCTAAATTTTTCGTTCGTACGTGTCGACGCTATTTTTTTTTCATCTTTGACAGCGGGTCCAATTGACTAAAGAAAAGTAATATAAATAATGCAATTGGTAGATATATCCCACGGGTCCCATCTGAGTGGGATTCATTTACCAAAGAGCCTTAAAGTAGAGGAAGACCTCTAGATTAATTAATAACGATCTTCAGGTTAAGCCACGCTTGCCTAGGTTGATCCGTGGATGGGTGACCACCCATTACATATCGAGTTTCATCCGAGTTTCCTTCATGCGTCAGAAAGAATAGAATAGAATAGAATAGAATAGAATACGTATTTATTCGTTAATGGACAGCAGCAACACAAAAGAGCAGCACATTCTTAAACAAATAACAACAAACAGCTTAACAATTAATTAAACAGCTCAACTGCGCTGAGCATGCCCATAACGAAAGGGTAACCAACTCAGCATTTGCTGGGTGTAAAACACTCAGCGCTGGTTTTCAGTAGGCCCCCCACAGTGGCACACGGATGAGGGTAGTAAGTAGTAAATAAATAATTTTATTCTAATAAATGGGCATTTCTAAGTGTGTAATAAATAAATAATATAAAATAAATATTTTCTCACAGAGGATAACATAGTTATATTAGTAGTAATAGAACACGAAGATACCTGCTAAATAAATAAGTACTTATCCGAAAACGAAACACAGTTTATTCATTATTGGCATGACGCACTTCGAAAGCACGTTAAGCCCCTGGTCCCGTCTATTGTAGATCCTTGACAGTAGTGACAGTAACATTAGTCAGTGGCCCAAAAGTCTGACAACCAGTCTTACCAAAGGATATCATATTGACCAGTACTAACTGGGTTGTGGAGGTCAGACTGATACGCAGTCGCTCCATGTAAAATAATGGTATTCAGCTGCATAAATGGGAAAAGGCTAGTCAGTGATGATGCCACAAATATAAAAAAAAAAAAAAAAAAAAAAAAACTTTATTGCTATTAAATAGGTACAATAAAACTCCTTAAACTAATTTGGCTAAAATTAATGTGCACTTATGTGTCAAAGGAGTGCTTTGGCACTCGTACTAGGATTACCCTGTATCACGAATGCCATCACCTTCCTCCGGACCAGCTAGGTATGTTACTTAACACAATTATATTTGTTAATAGTAGGTAAAGGTACCTATTGGATGACAAGCAAGTAAGCGATGAAAACATCGAAATGGCCCTGGCGAAGTGACATTTTACCATCGACAAAAGCTTATTCAAAAACTAGCTGTTGCCCGTGACCTATGTTGACATGAAACGATTACTTATAAGATTATTACTTCCTTATATGAATCGCATTTTGTAAATTTAATGTCTTCATGAGTTTTATTTTCTTAGCTCGGAGTCCCAACATCATCATTACATATAAAACAAAGTCCTTCGCCGCGTCTGTCTGTCTGTGTGTTCGCGATAAACTCAAAAACTACCGCACCGATATTGATGCTGTTTTCACCAATGGATAGAGTGCTTCTCGAGGACGGTTTTAGTATTTAATTTGTTAAGTTGCGACATCCACGCAGGCGAAGACGCGAGCATCAGCTAGTTTTTTTCTAAAATAGAGTACCATATTATGAAAAACTGCTATTAGCCTCCGTGAAAATTGGTCCAACTGTTTGAGATATTAGTGGGATAAACAGTCAAAACAATCAAAATTTGGAACTGTGATTGTGTAGGTTCACGGTGTTTCGAAATAACTGACGCATAGACGCCGCACATGATACCTTTCATCATCAAAATAATATTTGTGAGTGGGTGAGACGTCGAGAGGTGACGCCCTAGAAAGACACACTGACCTTATTGGTGATGTGCATTGTACTCCTATTTCAAAAAGGTCAGGTAAGGTCAGGTGCGTAGTGTTCGCAATATGTGACCTGTAGGTATGACCATAATATTGTATGATCGTAGACGAATTCGTTACGATATCATTATAACAAGTTTAAAAACGACAATAAACCTCATTCAGACAGACTTTCTAATGAATCAAGCAATATTGGGGGTCGAGTGAATACTTAAAAATGTTAAAGTTTATAAAATCCACTCTTGTGTGAGTTGTATAGTTAGGGGTCGAGTGGACACTTTAATTATTGGGGGTCGACGGGCTGAGAGTCAACTAAACCTACTGGACTACCTCGAACATATTATCTCTTCATCGACTTGTAGGTATTTTATTTTATAATTACAGCACAAAAAATTTCACCTCAGCTTACCTGCATGCAGATGCTGTTAGAAAAGCGACCAAAAAAGCTCGCCTAACGACTCTAGAAATTCTTAATTAAAAGGTTGCGCATTCATTTACGCAGCTACTTTGTTGCAAATGTTGCGCTCGCTCTTGTGTTACAGCGAGATTCCTTCGTTTTTATTAAATCACAGGTTACACCCACCTTCTTTTCTGCGCTTTGTTCACTAACTTCACTCTCCAGTATTTGGAAAGAAAGAAATAATAAAAATACTTATTTGCAGATACATGACGTGCATACGAAATGCGAAAAAAAACAATAAATATATACCGCATAACAAATATTTATAAGTACAACAGAACGGAACAAAAACAGTTAACAGCTTGAAGGTCGTGACTGCGACGAGCAGGTTATTACTCAGCGTTATGCTGTGGCCACAGCACAGCGCTGGTTTTCAGTGGTCATCCATTTCTTATTAAAATGAAGCATACCTACAATAGCGCTCTATCTGAGTCGATTCGAGAAGATTATGAATGCAGGTATTTTTTTTTATTCACAGACAAAAAACTCTGACCACTGTATTATGTATGTCCAATTATAAGGATTTATTCCGTATGGCTCGTATATCATGTGAGCGGAAAATGGGATTCGTGCAATGAAAACACACTGGGTGCGTGCAATATACTGTTTTTATTAAACTAACAAATCACTTGAAATTACAATTTAACACAATAACACGGGGTACAATGAATTGGGTACAGTTCTTCTTACTTCTCAACTCCTCTGCTATTAGATACTTAATCTTTAAAAGAACTTATAGACAAACAAAAAATTACACACAAAGTTGTAGAACCAAAGAAAAGGGCTAAATCTGCAGACACTGAAGGTCGTCCTCGCTGAGGGTTCAAAACAACCCTGTAGAAGCACGCTATAAATGCCGGTAGACTTGAAAGGAGCTAGTAGTAACCTACCTAGTAGCTCAGTTATCGGTATTTCTACTTATAATGATCAGTTCTAGAACTTCTCAACTCCGCTGCTATTAGACACTGAGTGGTCTTCCTCGCTGACGGCTCAAAACATCACGACCCTGTAGAAGCGCGCTATAGGTGTTGGTAGACTTGTAAGTAGGTCGCGTGGTGTCACTCATCTGGTGCGCTTGCAATTCATTCTATGTAATCATATTCCAGTACCATTGACCGGATCCGACATGTATTTCAATGACTCGGTTGTTTTTCATTTATCAACTATTGCTTATCTTGGTAATTCTGTATTATAGTTTTGCAATTTTAGCCATTCAATTATCGACTCTACTAAATTAGTTAATACTACGGCTTTCAATTCAAAGTCTAAATCTTAAATTAACCCTTTATAAGTACTAACTGCTTAAACAATGCTAATAACCAATTTAGTGATAAGAGATTTGTAATTAGCATTCCAATGATTACACCTGTTAACATAATCACGATCACGACATAGTGTACACACGTTTTGGAATAGCAATCTTCAACTGATAGTTAGAAAATGATTGATAACCCTGACTTTGTCGGTGTGAAACACACCTGAGACGATTCTTATCTATAATAGTTGGAGACTTGGAGCTGATTGTTGATCTCTTAGATGTTTATCATTGTGTAGTATTATTGTTTACTGTTATGTATTACATAATAGTAAACGTGTATGTACGACTATTACATAATATGTAATACTCAGATATATCAAAGAACATAACCCCTGTGTGCCTGTTTTAAGTACCCGAAGGGTCTAAGCAGAGGTGTACCTACCTTATAGTTCCTACACCCACATTTCGCCAATTATGTTTAAGTCTTATGTAATAGAAGGCGAGCAAATTGCCATCAACCGGGCACAAAATCCACACTCCCTGCTGCGACAGAGAAACTCCTGATGGAAAAATCTCAATAACGAACCTAGGACCTCATGGCCAGAAGTTGTCTACTTGCAAGGGAACTACCTATAAATGATAATGTTTTAAGTATGTACTTAGACTATCGACCCGTCCTGGCTTTACACGGAAACTTGTATCATTAAGTATCTAATTGATGTATTCCGTGGCACGAATACAATTTTTAACAACAGACCTTTCAGCTCCAAAATTATCTTTCATGCTAGATATATTATTATGTTTTTTCTTACTCCTTCGCTATTCTTTTCTGATTAATTTCGTAGCAGGATCCAAGACAGTTAAATGGTTTCTCTGGGACTTCGGCGAGCTTCATTGTCTTTGCGCTTTTCTGGTGGTAGCCACTGTTGAATCTAGTTTTCAGGAGTAACAGTGATTTGGTAATAGTGTGGCGGGCTTGTACCATAAATAATGTTGGAACCAATCATACACGTTCACAAAATTTCATTGAAATTGGTTGGGTGAACTTGGGTGGTTTCAGTGATTAGCGCGTACAAACATAGTGACAGGCGCTACGTTCTCGCTTCCTTTATACCCACAGTGATTTATTCGAAACGAAAAAGTTTCAAAGTGTATATTTTATTGGACGTACAATATAAATCGCCTCCCTCTGTTGGCATTATAAAGATTACCCGACAAAATAGTCGGTCTGTGTGCCCGTCGGGCCCTTCCGTTCAATTTCGCAAATCGTGTTGTGTTGACGGTCGGTCGATCTGACGTATTGCATTGCCGTCTTCAAATTTACTTCTGCTTGATGGCAAATTGGATTCTTTTATACAAGTTTCTTTTTTCGCTGGTTTTGTGTTTTGGTGACAGTCTTGTTTAACCGCAGATCGATATCAATGTTAATAATATGACACTTTTTGTTACTGACTATTAACCACCTATGTTCCTTCTTAGCCCTTTGTATCTCTTTCGAACAACCCGAAGCCCAGGCGGGATGATCTATCATAGTACTAATATTGTGATAATTGACAGACTTTTTCCTAACTCATCATCATCTGTCTAGCCGTTTACCAATATTTTACAGGGAGCACGACTATCAAAAATCTACAATGAACACCCGAGACCAACGTGCTTTCCGAGGCATGGAGGTAACTTGGTATGTAATCGATGATTCCCTATCCACAGACCAACAAGCGCCTTTTTACCTGAAGATTGACCTGAGCGTCTGTTATTATTGAGCCACGAGTGCCTCAGCGTTATTCCACCTCCTGCTGCTGAGTATTTATTAGTAGACCTCCTTCTTGAGTATTCTTGACACTTTCTTAGTTTCGTCATCGTTTCGCTGACGGCAACACAGCTGGTCGGGAGGAACTTCATAGTCAACCAACAGGTCTATCGCAACAGTTCTACCCACTAAAAACAAAACTTATAAAAAAGCCAAGTCACGCAACTCAGTTCTTCTACCGCAAAAAGTAGTGAGATCCATTGCATGTAATACCAAATCAGTTAATTTATATTATAATATATTATAATTAAAAGACCTTATAATATCTTAAGTTATCATGTAATCAGATAACCTTACTGTCTTGCCAAATGATTAGGCAGAGGTGACCTGTCATACACTCACGTTTCAACGAGTCCCGTACGGTAAACAGAATTACACTTGATCGATCTAATTGTCTACAGAGAGCATTGTTCGCCGAAGAACGTTAAAACGAAAAATCGTTTTGCCGAAACATTATTCAGCTAAAGCACGTTTCGCCGAATAACGCTACAAAGAAGGAATCAACAGTTGTTTAAAATCACGCTTAATAGGGGGAGAGCTATTGTCATCAACGGGTACTAATCCAAATCCGAATAGCTCAATTTAAGACCTCGTGCTCAGAAGTCTCACTTGCGGCTACTAGATCAAAGAGGCAGTCTACAAAAGCGCAGTTCAAATTAATTAACTCGATTTATTTATATTTTGGCTTGGTTAGCCAAACAGACTTCGCAACCTCTCCCCATTTAAAACATCCGTAGATATAAGAAAAGTCGGAAACAAACTACGTGGTAACATTCAAAGTACCAAAATTAATAACAATACTCATTACGTGAATAATAAAATTTATCTAAATCCCTTATTTTGTGATAACAATGTAAGTACGTGCCAATAGGTAATATTATGTTTCCTAAATAGGTATGTCAGTATTTTTAAGTCCTGACTACATAATTCCTGATAAAAACAGATTCATAAACGCTTAACGAATAGACCTTAAAAAAGCATATTTTAACGTCAAAAACTTCTTTTTCTCAAACATGCTTGGAAATTTGAGCATTATTTTGACAACCTTCTTCGAGATAAATCGAAATTGCTGTACTGGCCAGATACATGCGACCAGCGGCCGGCAAAAGTTGTATGAAAATCCATATCTGTCGTGTTTAGCGGCCAAATAAATTACATACTAAACTCATATCTGTCGTGTTATTTAAAAATGGAACGATCTTTTACTCTGAACCATAGCAACCAAGGAGGTGACTTATTAAAGGTTTTATTTAAATTTCGAATTGGCTGAACTCTTCAACGCGTGAAAAATTATTGTTGTATGTGATTTTGAAAAGTAAATTGTATTTAATTTCCTTGCATTATTTGAGAAAAGTACTATACAAGCCTTGGCCACAACTAGGCATTGATGGACTTACGTATGTGTGCCTCGGCTTCGCCTCGGCCCACATTTACACGTTCGTACATCAATGCCTCTGTTGCTGGCCGCTGCAGTAATGTACTATTCACTTCTCTCGCTCTAAAATGTGTCTTTATGTCGTGCGTAGGTAACATAAAGTCGCGTTTTATGCTCTAGAGCATAAAGTAAAATCTTCGTCGAAGACCAAGGTAATCGGCACAGGTAACCGGCCCAACAGCCACAGGAACAACTTCAACTTCATAGAATAACCTCTTTAATTTAATACGTTTCGTAAGTATTCTAAGAACAAGGGATTACTGCTTTTCATTACGAATACAAGGAAAGCTGATGGGAATAGGCTTCCCTCATAGTCTTGCTCTTAATTAGGTTGATTGATGGCAATAGGCTTGCTCCTAATTACATCAGTGGATGGCAATAGGCTTGCTCCTAATTACATCGGTTGATGGCAATAGGCTTGCTCCTAATAAGATTGGTTGATGGCAATAAGCTTTTCCTAATTACATCGGTGGATGGCAATAGGCTTGTCACTAATTACATCATTTGATGGCAATAGGCTTGCTCCTAATTACATTGGTTGATGGCAATAGGCTTGGTCCCAATTACATCAGTTGATGGCAATAGGCTTGCTCCTAATTACATTGGTTGATGGCAATAGGCTTGCTCCTAATTACATTGGTTGATGGCAATAGGCTTGCTCAAAATGATTTTATTATAACTGAACAGTATGAGAAAGTCAGGTGTTATGTCAAGTATCCTACTGAAAAAAAAAAGTTAATTGGCGGGAACCATGATTATTTTTACAATATTTACAAGTTGCTGTTTCATTTCCTCGCAATCGAAGTGAAAAGTAGAGTGTAAAACTCGTCCATAAAACCCATTTTACTCTCTACTTTATATCCATACTCGCTCGCAAGCTCGCATCGGATGGATAAACGTCTCGCGCAAAATGGTGCGTTTTATGCTCTTGGTGTACAATCTACTATTTTCTGTCTGTGCTTTTGTCTCAAGTAAAAGTCATTTTAATACTCTTTAACAAGCTTTTATTCGCTTCACCTGTAACTAAGAAAATAATGTGAAATTGAAGACCCACTTCCCGGTTTCCGATTGAGCTGAATATTTGCATAAATATTTAGTTTGGATGAAAATGCATGCCATTTAAAATAAAATATTGCGGACTACTAAAGATCATTTTTACATGGCCATGTTATCAAATGAATTGGTTTGATAAGAAGAATGGGAGAACTAAAAGTGTGTTACTATAATGTTTATTATTAAATGGAAAAAAGTAGGTAGGGATATCAAAACACATGGCTACGATTAAACGAATGCAGAGCATGCTGTGCACGCTAATGATAAGACACACTCCGCACATATTGTCGTTTGAACCTGAGGATAAAACAGGAATGGAAGAGTACGGCCGGAGCCGCGCGAACCCAGCCAGTCAGCCAATAATACATTAATACTCTGATAAATCATTAAAACATAAAACGATAGTAACAGTTGTGAATTAAAAACCAACTATGCTATTAATAAACCTTTATAACAATAGGTACGTTTGTGGCATTCAGAATTCAATTATGTATTCAATCATGATAGTAGTTGGCATGTCTCATTTGATACACTCGTATTTAAAATTCAACCAATCATTGATTGCAAAATAATTACTATTACACAAAGAAACTTCACTATCACTACATATTATAAAGCTAAGTCCTCCGCCGCATCTGTCTGTCTGTTCGCGATAATTTCAAAAACTACTGCACCGATTTTCATGCGGTTTTCACCAATGGATAGAGTGGTTCTCAAGGAAAGTTTTATTTAAAATTTGTCAAGTTCCGACATCCACGCGGGTGAAGCCGCGGGCATCAGCTTGTTAATTATAAAGTACAGACAAGTGAACCTGTTCTTGGCACCGTTCTGACTTGAGACCGCGAAACGCTGTAGACTTGACCGGAGTATGTTTATAAAGTTTCAAAGGAAACTCCTATTTACCATTTTAATAAACTGACTTCAAAACAGGAGGAGGTTCAATGTTCGAGCGTTTGTATTTTAATTTATATACGTTCATTAATATTTCCATCAATTATATAATTATGAATGGTTACGAGATTCTATTTTCATTTGATAGAAGAAGTTCGCACGGAAATCTCCAATATCGACGAAGAAGAAGTTAATTGAATTTGTATGTGTGGTCCGAAATAAATATTATTAACTCTGCTTGAGTAGTTTATGAGTTAACTTGTATAGTAAGACGGTGGCAAAAAAAAGTCAGTGAAACAAACAAGTCACCGATGATAAATGTTTTAAATGTTTTTGTTTTTTTTTTACTTATAAATGTAAATTATATAAGAAAAAAATAAATAAAGAAAATAATGTAAACTGGTTGGTGCGACTTCGTTAACTTTTAATTTTGTTCAACGTAAAACTTTTCAGTACCAACATTAATTGCATTATTTCGGTTTTCGCGTCTCGAAATTGCATTAAGTGCAGTCGTTGTAGGTACTTAGTCGCATCTGCGTTGACACTTTAACGTGGACCCTCTAGTTTCTTCCAAATTATTAAATGAAAATGTTGCAAGTTTACGTACTCTATGTTTGCTAACTCGAAACAAGTTAGAACTTACAATACGGTATACCACGCGGCATATAAGTTGAACATGCGCAGTAGTCGAATTTTAGACGTTCCATACAAATCAAACAGAGAACCTGCGCAGAACGACGCCATTTTGTTTCAAGTTATTTGCCTAGGAGATTACACTTCGGTTACTGAATATTTGAAAAGGTTACATCTTGGACTGCCTCGTTGATCCAATGGTCATAATTCCGACTACTAAGCATGAAGTCCTGGTTTTGACTCCTGGATCGGGCACATTGTTATTGGGTGTTTTCATTAGGAATTCCTCAGTAGTAGCCATTGAGTTTGGACTTGTACTTAGTTGATGGTAACTTGGTACAAGTCAACAAACAACATGGAACTTAAACATAACTCGCAAAATGTGGGTGTACTATTATGTACCTACCTGACCCCGTCGGGGCTGCGGATTTTAGTACTAGATGACGTGGCCTCGGCACAAGGGCAAAGAAGGAACATGGGTTCGGTTTTTAGTCAGTAGAAGTCTGACACTCCCCTTCGCTCTGCCCAAGAGCGGGGGGGGGTCATTTGATGATATTCCACCCACCAAAAAAAAAAAGGTACCTACCTGATCTTTTCCGAGATTAGCTTAACTTAGATATATCAACTAACTAAGTACCCTGTAGAAGACTGCAATCAGTCTTTTATAAGCTTGATTTTCCACATACAAAATCAACGAATCGAATCAACTCCCACATTTCTGACGTAACGAAACACATTGAGTAACGAACATAATGTCGAGAAAAAATCTCGAAAAAGTCATACCTATTTGAAAAGATACAACCTATCAAACGAATTATTAAAGCTTTACGATACCGCGACATCGCCTGTCTGTTCTATACTAGGTACATAAAAGTTACACTAAACTGCCATGTAAGGCCTCACTGCACAGTACTAATAAAATTAGAACGTTTACTCCGAACGTGTTGGTGATTCTCGACAGTTGCAAGTTTCCCTTACCTTGTAGCGCACGAACTAGAGACTTACTAGACATGCGTCTTATGACAGAGACTGCAGAGGGAACTAATTAAAGAACAGTGGTTTCGAGAGTCTCGAGACACCGACTCGCAACTTATAGAGCGATGGGAGGGAACAGGTTAAACACGAGTTTGACACAAACCTGCTGCCGTGCACACTTGCACAGCGAGGCTTAGGGGAGATCTGTGTACAGTCTACAGTCCCACCAGGGTTATGCCTTAACAGAGAGACTTCTGGACAGGTAGTTTTAGAGGAAACGGTGCCTCCTCTTATGTGCGGATTGTGACCAACGAGGTGGTTTTAGTCAAGTAAAAATCCCACACTCCCCAAAGACCGGTCGCCTTTTAAGGGTTAACTTAAATATTAAAAATATATTAAGAATGCGTGTCCACATTTAGGATTCGTTATTCCTTCCCATAGCCATAGACTAATTTTGCACTTATTATTTCCTGAACTAGGTATTATTTCCCACCAAAACATTGCGTTACTGACGTCGACGAACTTTTCACAAAAGTAGGTACGTCATATTACATAATAATAATAAGCATTATCGTCGGATAGCGTGTAAAACGCTATAAATTTAGCCACAAGTGCTAGAATAAATAATCTATTAATAACAAGGGCACTAATCAGTTTCGAATTGAGGGATCGCATGAATAATTTTAGCAGGCTAAACAAATAATAGCCCGTATAGTGAAACAGTAAGAAAATTACTAATTTAATTTGTCAATGTTAAAATCAAACTTCACTGGATATCAAACGTTTTTGTCCGTTTTTGGAGAACATCGTGAGGAAACCAGCATGCCTGAGACATATTTCTCGACGGCATGTAAAGCCAAGTGAGAGGCCTATGGGCGGCGCAAAAACTGTAACACCAGGCTAAAAAAAAAAAAAAAAATGTTTATTGCTTCATCTTAAATAACTTATGCTAGTTACAATTGGGAGAATCCAACTAAGCAAATAGTATGCTTGTTTTAGGATGCTCCGCCCTTCCCCAGGTTTTGTAATTGTTATTTAAAATTTGAAATTATACAAATAAAAATTAAAAAGGTAAGGAATAGAATGATATTTTTTAATGAAAATAACTAACGCGCTATGATGTGTGTTATGTATGTAAGTGAGTGTATATGTGAGTAGTGTGTGTGTGTGGCTAGGCACTAAACATACGACAAAGAAGAAGAAAGAATCGTTTTTGTCGAACTTTTGCTTACGAGTACATCACGTAATCATGGACATTAATGAAATCGTTATGAATACAGCTAAACACATATTTTTCTTCCAACAAAAATATTCCTTATTTATTTCTCCGAATAATTAAAACAATGACCATTAAGTTCCATTTCTTAAACATTGAACACACTGAAACGATAATAAAAACAATTTACAGCCTCTAGGGCTATATTTGCGTAACACTTACGTACAATATAGTACAGTCGCGGCCATTTAAGTGAACGACACGTATTATGTTGCATTCTGGTCCTTATGAAAGTTTAGAGGGTGATATCGTGAACATCTCAACCCTCGTCACGCGCCAGACGCAACTGAAATGTACTCTGTGTGAGGCAACGCGTCGGCTAACGTCTTATATTACAAGCACAAGCGCGTAATTCATGTTTCAAACACCGCTGTTCGTGATTGTACCTAAATATTTTAATGTACTTTGATGTAATCGCTGAAGTTAGTTTTCAGTCCTGTCATGCGTACGGTACACGAAATTATTTCCAGTTTAGTGATGTACCTAGGTGCTTAATTATTTTAAACAAAGCGGTTTCAGGGATTGTTACTTTATTTCTGAGAGATCTAATGTTTCAACCCCAAAAGGCTGAAATACATACTACTTTAATAGCAATTAAGTTATTACATTTGCGCCGTCGCCTTCGCGTCGTCGGAGGCTTTCAACACCTGCAGTAGCCACCCCAGCGCAGCTCGCTGTCCTAGGAAGATGGATTTTAGGATTTTTTCAGTCCTTAAAAATTAAAGAAACATCCTGAAATTAAAAAAAAAAAATAGGTTGCTTAACTTTAAGTAGGAAGGTATACCAGTAGATTATGTTTCGGGTACCTACCTAATAGATATAGGTTCTAAACTAATCCAAACATTACTATCTGTTCTATTACTACACGTAAGTACTCTATAATAACGTGTCAAATTATTCACAGATTTATGTGATTTCCGTGTTTCGATAACTATGCACAGTGATAACGGAAATAGAACAGATCCGAGTCATGCTAAGCACGACAATCATCTAGGTACTAACTTAATGAAATAGTGCCAAATGCTTATTATTGCATTTTAATGAGTGTATAGCTATAGAGTCTCAGTATTCAGTATTTCCCATATATGCCCTCCTCCACGTCCAACATGTATCGATAACGAGGTCATTAAAAATGATTACTAACCAGCAGATTTTTTTTTTATTACTTTGTTTGTGTTTATATAATTTAACAGTCATGTTGTCCTACAAATTGTGTGGTACGTTATCCCGGTCCTACGCTCAGAAATATTTTATCCTTGCTACCTCTGCTAGCTACCACAATCGAGAGTTGAAGAAATGTTGGGCGTCTCATCAAAATTAAGCTACTCACGAAAAACTAGCCTGATAGTAATCAAATTAAAAAATGTTCCGTGGCACCCGGACTATTATTTCTAGCTTACTATAAATGTTTTGGCTTAGTTAGTTGATATTGTCAAAGATGAGAAACTTCTATATAACATAAAAAGATGTCTGTAAATCGTCCACAACTACCAAATGCAAGAATCGAACACAAACATTTTCAATCCTACAAGACATTTCCAACCCTTCTCATTTATAACGGTACTTACAACCATTTCCCGAGACGAGAATCGAAAGAACGGAACGAAAGCTCTGCTCGTGCGATCATGGCTAGAATTCCATTAGATATCTGGTGAGCAGACTTGCCGGCACAGCTGCTGGCATTAGGGGCTTTGTTTCTAAATCGATCGGCGACTCGCCTGCATTCATCCTAATGGCACATACAGCAAAACCTCATTTCGGCCTGGTACAAATGATCTGGATGGCGATTTAATACGATAATACGGGCTCTACTCACAATTATGCGGCTTTTGTTGTTACTTTCGGTAATACCAACACTGACGAACAGTGTTTTGTGTGTTTGTAATTACTGATTGTGTAAGCATAAAATGAACGCACTACTTTTAGGCCTTGTGAACGACCTCGGGAGATGCTTGCAACTTGCGTCAAGCAATTAGCGAGTGCGTGGTTTGTTTCCTTCTCGCGTCGCGTTAGCTGATCTCATGTTCTGTGCATTTTCTTTCAGCTGCTTGTTTCCATATTTGCAAAACGCTAGTCGCTTTATCGTGTAGATCGTGGTTTAACGGCTAGGACGTATTTGTGAACGTTATCGCGTCTGCTTTAATAACTTTATCAGTATTTGGGTGCCTCGACGTCCAGTTGTAGATTGGTTAGATATACTACTTATGCTGATTATTACTAATATCAACGTCATAGCAGCAGATATAAATCAACCTTACTTTTTGTGATAAATTATCATAACATTTTTGCATACATTAGTATCATAGAAAATCTCTATTTCGAAAGTCATTAATTTACCTACGTTGCTCATTTATTTAAATCAAATCAATAGTATAAATACATATGTATCATACATAAGTACAACAATAGTTACCTATGTATGCAATTAATTTAGGAAATTACACTGATAGTTAAAGCGAACCAAATATTATATTCTAACATACCTAATTAAAATTTAATTATTACTACCACAAGCGTATATTTGTTTGAATAGCGACTGTGAGCCATTTTCATAAATGTCTGTATATTTGAAATTCAGGCCATAACACAGAGTGCTTAATTTGATGTTTAATTTTATCAAAGGAAATCTGTCATAATATTTTGTAGACAGTCAAAATCAGAAGTGATTATTGAAAAGTTACGGGCGTTCATGGGAACTTTCATGAATGCAAAACACATTTTATGTTAAAATGGTTGGAAGACGGATCTAGAACAGACGCTGGCAGAATAGTCGTTATCGACACTATTGCCAAAAGTAATAAAACTTCTTTGTGAGACCAGATTTATGTAGAATTGATAGATTGTTATGACTTTAATAATAACACAAGGGATTTAGACTACGAATTAAAACATATCGTTTTGTAATCTAATAATAATAATAATATTCCACAACTATCACACAACGCCATCTAGTCCCAAGCTAAGCAGAGCTTGTGTTATGGGTACTAGACAACTGATAAACATACTTATATATTTCTAAATACATACATATTATAGATAAATTACACCCAGACACAGAACAAATGATCGTGCTCATCACACAAACATTTGTCCTGGGTGGGAATCGAACCCACGACCTCCGGCATAGCAGTTAGGGTCACTAACCACTAGACCAACAGGCCAGTCACAAAATCTCAATACAGCTCATTGTTTCTCCGAACTCACACATCCGCAAATAAGCCGGGGGAGCTTATTCTCAAACAAAAGGCACTCGTGAAGTACTGAACTAACTCACGCTGAGTGCCGTTTATTGAATCGTACGAAAGTGTAAGACCACTGTTTGCCAAACATCGAGTTCAAACTCTGAACTGCCTGGCAATTAGGAACCCAGAGTTTGCCCAACTTCGGTTCGGACTTCAGTGCGGACTGGGGTCAAAACAATTATCTACAGGTGAGTTTGCTTCGCTAACTAACCGAGAATTGTTCTTACCTACAAACACAGGCTGCTGTATAACGCCTTGGTCACACTGAGGAAAATACTACGTGAATTTAAGATTACTCCGTGGCCACACTATTGTGACGCGAGCGACCGTCTTGTTGCAGCGACTGATTAGAAAACAAATTAAAAACTACGTCAATTGTTTTATCGGGAATGAAATTACCCTATAGCTATTGAGTTAAATTATTTGCAACATATTTATTCAACATAATATTTTAAAGTTATTTTTCATTACTCATACTCTGAAAGTAGGTCATGACATGCCTGCGGAGCGGGTTGAAAGTACTACTTTTCAGCCCTAGGGAGAATCGCTTTCTACTGACAGCTGTCAAATTATTTGATGTAATTGGGAGCAAGCCTATTGCCACCAACTGATGTGCTTAGGTGCAAGCCTATTGCCACCAACTGATGTGATTAGGTGCAAGCCTATTGCCATCAATAAATGTAATTAGGAGCAAGCCTATTGGCATCAACCAATCTAATTAGGAGCAAGCCTATTGCTATCCACAGTTAGGTAATTGGGAGCAAGCCTATTGCCATCAACCAATTTAATTAGGAGCAAGCCTATTGCCATCAACCGAAGTAATTGGGGGCAAGCCTATTGCCATCAACCAATTTAATTAGGAGCAAGCCTATTGCCATCAATAAATGTAATTAGGAGCAAGCCTATTGGTATCAACCAATCTAATTAGGAGCAAGCCTATTGCTATCCACATTTAGGTAATTGGGAGCAAGCCTATTGCCATCAACCAATTTAATTAGGAGCAAGCCTATTGCCATCAACCGAAGTAATTGGGGGCAAGCCTATTGCCATCAACCAATTTAATTAGGAGCAAGCCTATTGCCATCAATAAATGTAATTAGGAGCAAGCCTATTGATATCAACCAATCTAATTAGGAGCAAGCCTATTGCTATCCACATTTAGGTAATTGGGAGCAAGCCTATTGCCATCAACCAATTTAATTAGGAGCAAGCCTATTGCCATCAACCGAAGTAATTGGGGGCAAGCCTATTGCCATCAACCGATGTAATTAGGAGCGTGCCTATTACCATCAACCAATCTAATTAGGAGCAAGCCTATTGCCATCAACCGATTTAATTAGGAGCAAGCCTATTGCCATCCACCAATGTAATTAGGAGCAAGCCTATTGCCATCAATTGATGTAATTGGGGGCAAGCCTATTTGCCCCCAACCGATGTAATTAGGAGCAAGACTATTGCCATCAACCAATCTAATTAGGAGCAATCCTATTGCCATCAACCGATGTAAATAGGAGCAAGCCTATTGCCATCCACCGATTAGATTTAACCGATTTTAAGTGTTTCTCTTATGTTTACTTTTTATTTTTTTTGTCAATTTGTTTTTTCTTTCTTCTTTCTTTCCATTTAGGTAATTGGGCGCAAGCCTATTCCCATCAACTTTCCTTGTATTCGTAATGAAAAGCACAGTGTTTACCTCGGGTTAAAGACTTATTTAGTCCCTCGAACTATTAGCGCCCTCGCTGCGCTCAGGCGCCAAACCCCGTCTCGGGGACTAAATAAGTTACTTTCACCCCTAAGGTAACAATGTACTATTGTGAAACAAGTTTTTAATAATTTTACAATTGACGTATCAATTAGCATTATGCTTACACCGCGCACTAGAGCTTTTGCCTCAGGTAACGCGCACGCGTGGCGCTAGACGCAAGTCGCATCGCTCGAGCAGCCGCAACGCGGTCTAAGCATGTCAACCGACTATTCACAGCAGTTTTAACACCATCACCACGGGGCTCAATTCAGTTTGAACAGAGCTTAAGTCTTTGCAGTCTTCTCGTTAATAGCCTTAAGATTTGTGGAAAGTAAATAAATTGTAATAAGGGGGACCTCCTGTCATGTGAATAAAATTATCTTTATTTTTATTGAGTAGTTTTAATGATAAACTAATTCAAACTACAGTTTACGTAACATTTAATCACTGAGTAAATTGACATTTTATTATTTTATTGAAGTTTTATCATTAGGCACGCATAAAAATAATTATTGTTTATTTACTAAGCTATCAAACTTTTTACGTCGGTTAAGGAGCTATAAATATTAAGTAAATACTCATTTATTTACTTTTGCTTCTTAATTGCCATAATCACCACACAGTTACATTAAGTGGATAATAAAATATGAAGCCATAGTTTATTGTATACTTTCCGTGCCTCGTAAAATACGTCAAGCCGTTGGTCTCGGCTGTCACTTGAAGATAATTGCCCGCGCCCTTGAGCGAGTGGGAGGAGTTTAACCGTGTTAGCGTCTAACCGTGACAGTAGTCAGCGATACACTGCCGCCCGTCGCCCGCCAGAGCCCCGCTTCAACGCGCACCAAGATTATTCTAAAAAACAACCCACCTTGATTTATCAAACACAATACAAATAAAAGCCTTATACTAAAATATGGGGCATTAAATTGTCTTTTAAATGATTAAAGTTTCATGTAAATACGCCCCATAGTTTTTGCGTGATTATCGTTTATTTGTCCACGTTAGACAATACTTTACAAATTAATTACACTATGTTATTAAAATATAATTTCACATTTTCACATATCAAATTATGAATAAAATTGTCTAGTATAATATATATTTTTTTCAAAGAATTATGACTAGAAGTTTAAACGTGATGTTCAATATAAAATCATTAAAAGTCGTTTATCTGCGCCTTAACAGTCGTTACAGGTAGTCAGTAGTCTGAAAGTCTAACCCATTTACCCAGTACTAACTGGGTTCGGGTTGTGAAGGTCAGATAGGTAGGGACTACGTGTAAAATTCTGGTATTCAGCTGCATCCATTTAGATTTATGACAATCCCAACATACTTCAGATGATGAGTTTATCATACATTTGTTCTACACGTTTATAACCTTACACATAATCTTTTTTCCCTTTTTTGCCAGTCCGTAATGGCAACTGCTGAGCAACAGCCTCCCTACCCGCCTTACACCTCTCTTTGTCCAACCTGCCAAGAACTCTCACTAAAAAGACCCTTTTTTTTGGGTGGCAAATCATCAAATGACCCCCCCTGCTCTTGGGCAGAGCGAAGGGGAGTGTCAGACTTCTACTGACTAAAAACCGAACCCATGTTCCTTCTTTGCCCTTGTGCCGAGGCCACGTCATCTCTTTCGATAATCCGCAGCCCCGACGGGACTAAAAAGACCCTCTGTCTTTGTTGAGGAGTCCAATATTTCTACAGGTTGTTCGAACGCTGCGGGTTGTTCGAAAGAAATATCGCGGCCTCGACACAAAGGGCTAAGAAGGAACATGGGCGGAAAGCGGAAAGCGGGAGTAGTAAGAAAAAAAAAAGGAGTCCAAAATTTTCCCCACTTTTTTTCCACACAAAAAACAATCACCACATAAATAAATACCATATAAGGATATGCAAACTACACATTCTACCAGCACAGAGTGCACAAGATATTCTTTTACGTTCGTGAGAGAAAGTAGAGGCCCCGCGGTGTCGTTGGATTCAATTACCGAAGAAAATAAAATGCTAACAGTCTTCTGTTTACTCGGTGACACGCAAATTCATCTATAACGAGGTTGACTGTAGAACACTGTTTGTGACGTATTCTAATGGAAAAACCATCGGTTCTAAAGGTTTAATGAACTAGCTTAGGTTTTTCTTATTGGATAACTCACTTTAACTCAATAAGAAAAACCTCATCTTAAGAATAGAGATGTTTCATAACAAAAAAAAAACGTGTGACACTCGGAGACTGCCGCGGTAAAGCTATTGCATAATACCATTTTTTATCAATTATTTAATTTGACAACCTCAGTTGACAACCTTGTTATTTTCCGTAACCATAGCAACCTGGTTGAAATATTTCATTACGGAATTTCTGGATTCGCTCTCCACGCTCAAGGCCCGCGATAGAAGCTATGCAATAGCTTAAAAATCTGATTAGTTCGTCAGTTAGATTATTGAAAAATGAGGAAGATAAAACGCGTCAAAGATCATGACTGGGCCGGTTTTGACGTCACTGGCCGGTAAAAATGTACTGCAATGTGACGTCACACGAGTTTTCGAAAGACTGTATCGTCTTAATTTTTTGTTTACGTGAAAAAAGAAAAAAATATGAGTCCAATATTTTTTGGAAATCTATCTGACGGACTAATTCGATTTTTTTTGTACGGCAGTGATCTTATTATATGTACCTATATACTTATGGACACGGAATAGACTTGGGCCTATCATTTCGCTTTGTCTCGGTCCGGATGATGAGTTTTCGCTTATAATGCATGTCAATAAAGGTAAACTCGATTTTGCGTTCTGAAGTATCGTCACTACTTCAAGTGGTAGTGGGCAGGACACGTTGTTTACAGGACGGATCTTAATGAAGTAGAAAATTATAGAAATCGCTAGGTACTTAAAGGCGCAGACCAGTTACCTAGAGAAGGCCGTGGAAAAGCGCGAAATGCAAGAAGTACGGTATCCGTTGATGCAACTTTTGGGTGAGGCTAGTTAATAGCAAAAGCAAGCATTTGCAATCAACCGGGCACAAATCCAGACTTGGTGTCAGCTACTGAGAAATTCCTGATAGGAAAACCGAATAACACTTTCCCGACCCGAGGAATCGAACCCAGAAACTCATACTCACCAGTCGCGCTTGCAACCACTAGACCAATGCGGCAGTAAATATTTGTTTAGTCAAGCATTATTATTAATTACGAATTAACCTGTTTAGATTAATTCACAAGAGGAAATATAATTACGCTAAATTCAATAGCGTTGCGCAAATTGGTTTAACCATAGTAAGCGAAATAATAACAATGATTAATGCTGAAAATTCCCAAAATTAAGTTAATAACTTAATGAATAAAGTAAAAGTAAAGCAAGTGGTTAATATTTTGGATTTCTTATTAATATTGTAGGGAATACCGCATGTCATCATCTACCTAGCTTTTTCCCAACAATGTTAGGGTCCGCTACCAGTCTAACCGGATGCAGCTGAATACCAGTATTTTACATGAAATGACTGCCTATCTGACCTCCACAATCCAGTTAGCACTGGGCAATACGATACACCTTGCTACGAGTTACGGCGCTTTACCGCGGCGCAACAAAAGGCACGAGTGTTGACACGAAGCAATATTTCGGGGATCGTTCTTTGGAATTACATAAATTAAAGAAAAAGTGTTTATTAGTAGTTAATAAAGAAAATCAAAAAAAAGAACCGACTTCCAAAAATAAGGTGTTTTAGACTTTCTAGTGTTTTTTTGGAAGTCGATTCGTGTTTTTGCTAAAAGTTTTGTTCTTCTCGATGTATGCGTCATTACATTTCCTACTTAAAGAAATCAAATCTCTGTGTCAATGTTTCGCTCAAACTAAAGAGTCGTCGAATAGTTCCCACTCGATAGATGGCGTTTTAGCCCCCGGCTGAATCGCGCTATGGTTTCGAGTGCATGTTTACGTGCAGGCGGGGCTTCGCGAGGCGCGTGCTGCGTTTTTAATTCAAACACATGGCGATGTATGAAAACGTTATCGAATTCAAACGTTGATTTTACGAGAAGCGATTCTTCTCTCGTAAGTTTAAAATGCAGCGTTCGTTGCGGTGGACACGCCTCTCAGTAAATAGATAGAAAAGCACGCGAGGAGCCTTCTGCATGCGTCGCGCGACGCCCCGCGTCTCCGTAAACAAGCCCTTACACGGCGGGGTACATTACATATACCACGGGGGGGTGCGCCAAAGTTCACCTAAAATTTCAACTCCGATAATTGGAAATCCGAAAATGTTTTTCCTAACATTTTTCATCCTAACAATCGCAATTCCTAACATCTCTGTCTCTAATGTTTTAATTCCGAAGCATTCGACTTCATAATGTCTGTAGCAATAAACATCTATTACACTATTATTTGTTTTCCTATATTTTCTCAACATAACCATCTTTTACACTATTATTCAAAGTCATATCTTTTTTTTTGTTTATATTACTTTTTATTCATAATAATCAGTATTATAAAAGGTCCCATTTAAATAGGTGGACAAAATTTTAGAAATCATTCAGACCGCTAAAATAAGGACAATAGCAAAAAAAAAATATAAGAATAAGAAATAAAATACCTACTTTTATAGGATGAGTTTGTTCTAGAGTGCCGGCAATTTATTATTTTAAGTCAAAATAAAATCACTTTATATACAGTGTTTTTTTTTTGTTTAGATGTCTTTAGTTAGGCTTACTAAACGCTGTGTTAAAATTTGTCCACCTATTTTAATGGGACCTTATATACTATGCAAAGATATCCATAGGTTAGGTTAGGTTAGAACTGTGACCAACTACGCGCGAGCCGAGCGAGCGAAGCGAGCGGTGCCGCGGAAGCGGCCGGCGAGCGCTACCTCGAAATTGGTCGCGAAATTTTTCTAAGTATTTTTTTCATAGTGCCCCCAAGACGACACTCTGACCTGAATTTCATTCATTTATTTTATTTCAAGACAAAAATCAGTGAAACGACCTTTAATCATTCTAAACAGTTGTATGAGTGAAAATATTATGGTAATTATGTTTAGGAATAAAAGCGTTAGGATAAAAAACAGTAGGAGTTTAAATATATTTACACTAATGATATTATGAATTCCAATTTTCGGAAACATGAGTGTTATGAACATCGTCGGTAGGACTACAAGAAAACTTTAGGATGAAAAATTTTAGGAAGAGTGATCATTCGGATTACAAATCGTTAGGAAGAACAATTTCGGATAAAGAACTTTAGGTGAGCCAATATGGACCCACCACGGGGACTTTTTGCCTCCTCACTGTGATATATTGGGATAAGTACTCGTTTACTGTTTCCTCTAATAAAGAAATAGTTCCTCCTATTTAAAGAATTTTTGAGAAATCAGCCTTGTAGGCTTAAATTGTAAAAGGCTGATTTTTATTTGACACAAGTTGGTTTTTTTGCAAAACGATTTTTTTTTCCTTTTTAGTTGTAGTTTATTTTATTTATTTATAACCTTAATTTAACAATCTTGCACTATTTAGTTTCAGTTTTTATAAAGTAAAAAACTAAAACCCGACTACGACAAAAAAAACGACACTGAAAAAGTATGAAACAAGATTTTCAGGATAGAACAAAAAGAAAAGCCGTAGTCACACGGTATTAAAGTGTTTAGGTTGGTACCTACCTATAACGTGTGACTACGGCTTTTCTTTTTGTTCTATCCTGAAAATCTTGTTTCATACTTTTTCAGTGTCGTTTTTTTTGTCGTAGTCGGGTTTTAGTTTTTTACTTTTTTTTATTTAAACAAAAATTTATTTTTTTTACTCTTGACTTTTTGTCCTCTAGAGGGCGTGATTTTAAATTTAAACAATATTTTGGAAATGTACAAGTGAGGCCCTTTAAAATGATACCAAACAAGGCGTATTTATCTCCATTTTTATTTTTTAAGCCTTACTTTTTGTCCGCTAGAGGGCGCCAAATCGCTTTTTGTGACACGTCACGTAGCCTATGTTCAACGGAAAATTAAGACGGTTCTAACGATACCTCATATGTCGAGTTCCGTTAAGTAGATTAGAAGCTATAAGGGAACAGATGAAGATACACACATACATACATACATACATACAAACATACATACATACATACATACAAACATACATACATACATACATACATTCATAGCCAGTCAAAATCATAACCCTCCTTTGGCTTTGCCGTAGTCGGGTAAAAATTAATTTGACACCGGTAATTTAAGATTCTCTTGCTTTCCAGCTTAGGCCTCCCCATAGAGCTTTCCACTCAAAGATATTATAAATAAAAAGAGGTAGATATCGCATTAGCACGCACAAATTGTTGAGGACAAACTACGCTAATTGGTGCAGTTTCATTTAGTCGGGTTATAGCAGCGAGCGAAGTAAGTCGAGTCCGCGGCGTAACAAAAATGCCATGTTGTGTCATAAGAAAGTGCAAGAACTATGGTTCCAAGAAAAATAAGAGTTTTGGAGTTTCATACCATACGTAAGTATAATAAAAATATATCATATTTGTATTGTGTTCACGATTTATTTCTCATTTTCAAATAAATTTCGTATTATTGACATGATGGTTCGAAAAGGATAGAGAATAGGATGACAATCTGCTGCGTGACAGAGACAAATAGCATGCGTCATAGATTAATCAAACAGAAGCGAAATGGTAGGCACATTAAATAGCGTTGCGCTTTCAATTATTATGATTAAAATTATATAGAATGAGATAAGTAATAGCGGGCTGTCATATATTTTATTAGTAAAATTGGAATGTACGTAGTAACGTACCTAGATAAAACATATTTTCTCATAATGTTTTACTATTTTACAGATTTCCAAGTGATGACTTGATAAAAAATAAATGGGTTAGCATAGTTATGGCGGAAAGAAGTGAACCTGACTGGATGCCTAGTAAACGTAGCACAATTTGTTCGGCACATTTTAAAGAAGAAGACAAATATATTACTCCAAAAGGACTCAAGCGTCTGAAATATGATACAAATATTCGATAGTACCTATCTAAAATATAATTTAAATTGTAAAAATATTAATAATCATTCGCAGTACTTAGTGACTGTACATTGGTAACAGTCATAAAAATTCAATGTCTCTTCTGTGGTAAATCGACTCTATGATACTCAACTCTCTAGTGTACTTCAAGCGCAACACACAAAAACTAGCTATCTCTTTCTATCTTATTATGTTCCGTATTATCTATCGCTGTCGTAGTCTGACGTTGGCGTTCAGCCGTTTAATGACAACGCAACGATATCTGAACGTCATTCAGTATGAACATGGCGTATCTTTCTTTATAATATCATTGTTTCCACTGGATTCGGTAATGCGTTTGTCTTCCTTTCCTTCTTTTGTGTTGTCTTGCCATGGATACCACTCTGTTACTTTCTTCGACCATTTCTTCTTTATACTCCGAACTATTAATTATGGCTTGCCCACCTCCACTAAAGTTTCTAAAAAGTTTTGTTTAATTTAAAATTTGCTTATTTTTTGTTTTGCAGGTTTTTCATTCGGGTTTTTAACTACGTTATTTTATTTCCAGCTTTTTAGTTTTAGACACGTCAAATTGTTCGCAGACGATTTAACTTTTTTATATGATACCTATATTAAATTTCCCAATCATCATAATCTGGATCTCCTTAAAGTTAGAGAAAAAGTGTGATATATATTATTCTTCCAGGCAAGCGTGCTAGACCCTAGACCAAAACATCGTTTCACATCACGAAAGTTGCGAGCTGAAAATGGAGGACGCGCTTGTCGCGTCGTTAGCTGCATCGCCCGAGGCTATGAACAGGTACTAACAATAAGAAAATCTACATTACAGAAACCTTTTTCCTTTAAAGAACAATCGTATTGTTATTCCAGACGTAACTTAGGACTCATCGCAATACTTAGTTGTTCTCGCTAAAAGAAAGTATATATCTGCCCTCTACGACGAAGCCTTCTTAAATATTATGCTATTGTGTTCTATCTACACGAGCATGTATAATGGCTTGTTCGTAATTTTTCACGGGCTCTGCACGTTTTATAATACCAGTCCGTTTATTTATTTTTACATAAATATTGGACGGATTACGGTCACAATGTTTATAAAGCTAAACACCTGTAACCACACCTACAAAGCTCTGCAAGGGATCGGCATCACCTTAGCTCATCGGCTCATGAAACTGGATCGCCTCAGCACCTCCGAAGCGTCACCCGTCACCTCCCTTACGTGTCAGGGTGTAGAAGAGACTTCCCTTCGTATACGAAACTATGCACGACGCGATCGTAAAAGCTCACCGCAAACTTGCCGACCCTCCGTATTATTTTTTTGTAATTGGCATCTTTTAGGCTAACCTATGAAGTTTTAGTAAGTTTGGGCTATCCTGAGGGTGCCTTGAGTTTAAGACCTCCCGGATGATAAGAACTAAGTGACGTCACACTGAGGGTACCCCCTCTCTTCTTTTTGGGGGTAGGAACTCATCAAATCACTCCTCCCGCTCTGGGCAGAGCGGTAGGGAGTCTCAAACTTCTACTGACTAAAACCACCCATGTTCCTTCTTAGCCCTTTGTGTCGAGGCCGCGGTATCTCTTTCGAACAACCCGCAGCCCCGACTGGTAAGGGCATCCCCATCGTTACGCGTCACTGGGGGATCATCATTTCAGCCAAAAGACGTCCACTGCTGGACATAGGCCTCCCCCAGGCGTCGCCACATTGACCGGTCCCGTGCGTCTCTCATCCAGCGGGTTCCTGCAACCTTGACCAGGTCATCGGTCCACCTAGTGGGAGGCCTTCCAACGCAACGCACTGGGGGATGGTAGCAAGGAACTGGCTGAATCGGAGCAAAACCCGCTATATAACCTCGGTGACTGCTATCAAAAAATGGATTGAATAGAAACGCAAGGGTGAATGGGGACAACACTTTGAAAGAAAGAATTAATATGGTATATAAACTCTTTTGCAAAAAAAACGGGCACTTCATATTTATTTCTCTACTTCAATGAAGAAGGACAAGTAAGAGGTTTTATTAATTTGACGATGTATTGGCATGTTATTTGAAGAATCCTGGCATGATTCTGTACGTTCCAAATTTAAATTTTGAAATTAACAAAAGGAAAATAATGATTATTGTAGATTATTGTAAAATTGCTTTACTAATGGCGCGAATTGCTGAAACGATTTTATTACTGATTACTAAAATTTTAAAACTTTTTGGATATTTTCTGCAAATTAAACAATTTTATCTTTCTTTTTACATTAAATACCACTTTTTGACATGAGTGATAAAGCGATAAGGGCCGGTAAAATTATAGCCCTACTTGAAGAAGGTTGTTCGCAAACTTACGTGTCTCAGCGGCTAAATGTGAGTCGTTCAACTGTCCAGAGGACTTGGCAACGGTATCAAGAGACCGGTTCGGTCAAAAGAAGACCCGGTTCGGGAAGAAAACGACGCACAGAACCAAGAGATGACCGCTTTTTGGTGAGTCAGGCCTTGCGGAATCGTAAGGCGTCAAGTGTGGACCTGAAGAAGAGCCTTGTCTTCAAGGCTCTTCTTCAGGTCCACACTTCGATTTACTTCTTAGTAAGAGGAGTAGAAGTTAGCTTGTGGACCGTCAGGAGGAGGCTTTTGGCTGCCAATATCAGGAGTTACCGCCCGGCTCGGGGACCTAAATTACTCCGTGAGCACCGTGTTGCTCGACTTCAGTTTGCTCGAAACTGTGCTTCATGGACTCTGGAGGACTGGAATAAAGTATTGTTTTCTGATGAAGCTAGAATCTCTTTGTGTGGAGAGGACCGACGCCGGCGAGTGCTACGAAGACCACGGGAACGCTATGCGGAAGTGTGTTTCGAAGAAATCACTCCTTATGGCGGAGGCTCCGTTATGTTTTGGGCAGCAATTAATTCGACGGGGCGTACGGAGTTAGTTCTCATAGAAAATGGAACATTAAATGCACACCGGTACATAATGGAAGTCCTAATTCCATATGCACAACCCGCATTGACTGCACTTGGGGAAGATTCCATTTTTATGGACGACAATGCTCGCCCGCACCGTTCTGGCGACGTGGAAGCGTACATGCAAGAAGTTGGGATCCGTCGTTTAGATTGGCCAGCTCGAAGTCCTGACCTCAATCCAATTGAGCATGTCTGGGATGTTCTAAAGAGACGGGTAAGATCAGTGCAACATGCTCCACAAAACATCAGGGAGCTAAAAAGAGTCATTGCAGAAGAGTGGGAACGTATTCCTCAAAACGTCATTAAAAACATCGTGGAAAGCATGCCCAGAAGGATTCAAGCTGTGATTTTGGCAAGAGGAGGTCACACTCGTTATTAGGTTATTACATTTGTAACTTTATTTAATTAAACAAAGTAAAAAAATCTTCTTGTCTTTATTGCCGACCACTTATTGTTTGGCCGTGTACATCGGTTTTAAAGAATTCATAGATTTTTTTTTTAAATTGCCACAGTTCACTTCACGCGTATTAATTTACACGATTATAAGTATACAGACTACGTCAAACAATTAAATTTCATTGAATTAACTCAAATCGACCTTAGAACGTAAATTTCCTAAGGTGCCCGTTTTTTTTGCAAAGGAGTGTAATTATGTTGCCCACAAGATCTCTGAATCATAAACTCTGTCTTACATTCAATAACATAGTAGACAAATCAATCAATAAATTGAAATAACGCTCAGTTACGGTGCGGTAAAACGAACACCATTCGAATCATCATCATCATCATCAGCCAATAATGTTCCCTCTGCAGGGACTCAGGCCTCCTCTCTAGGAGAGGGATGGCTATAATCTACCACGCGGGCCCAATGCGGATTGGTAGAGGTCACATGTCTTCGAATTTTTTGGTTCTAAGACATGCCGGTTTGCTCACGATGTTTTGCTTCACCGTTTTGAGAGCAGTGGTGATGAAATAAATTTCACAAAGTAATGCGCCTGACGGGGTTCGAACCCACGACTTACAGTTCGTAAGTCGGGGCCGCCACCACTGGGCCACCACTGCACCATTCGAATACCTAACTCTAAAAACAAATACCCTAATAATTCATTTAACCGGGCATTATATCCAGATGATCAAGTTCTTCTTGCATCGCCAGCTGAACAGTTGCAAAATATTGGTAACTGTAATGAATGAAGCATTTAAGAGTAAAGGGATGACGAAGGTTATGGTATTTGAAAGAGAAGAGAATGTATCGGTGTGTGATGTGAAAATAAATGATAAGAGCGTGGAACAAGTAAATAAGTTTGTATATTTGGGCAGTATGTTTACAAGAGATGGAAAGGTTGACGCAGGATTGGAAAGGAGAGTAAACGCGGGAAATAAAGTGAATGGTGCTATGCATGCGGTGGTGACCAACCAGTCGATGTCGAAAGAGGCTCAGCTGGCTGTTCACAATGGTGTGCTGGTGCCTACACTCATGTATGGAAGTGAATGTTGGGTGTGGCAAAAGAGGCATCAAAGTAAGATTAATGCGGTGGAAATGCGTTCCCGAAGCATGTGTGGTATAACTCTGAATGATAAATTGAGGCATGAGGTTATACGAGAACGTTGCGGTTTAAAAGAAGATGTAGTGACAAAGATTGAAAAGGGTATGCTTAGATGGTTTGGTCACGTAGAGAGGATGAGTGAAAGTAGATTAACGAGAGGTATTTACAAGGCAAATGTGAGTGGCAACGCCGGGAGGGGACGCCCTAGAAAGACATACACTGACCTTATTGGTGATGTTCTTCAGAAAGGACAGGTGCGTAGTACTCGCAACCGGCGTGCGTGTATGACCAGATGTATGATTGCGGACGATGCAGGGGTACGTAAGAATCGTAGCAGGTGGCGTTCTGTGGTTTCTGCCTACCCCCATAGGAAAACGCGTGAGTTTATGTATGTATGTATGTATATACACACTTATGTAAAAATTAAACAGTCTTTTATTTAAATAACAAACAACACAGTTAGGTGAAAAGAGACATTGTTTAAAGTAAAACTTCCAGTTAAATCTTTTTGTAGAGAAGCTTTTACGACTGCAATTAAATTAAGAACCTACTTAGCGTAATCATTTGTGACTTAAGCACCTTCTCAGGACCTTTTTAAATGTATTAGCCAAATCTCCTCCTTATTTTCTTTTTACTGATGGTAAAGACAATAATAATTTAAAAGGTTACGTTGGTTAGGTCGAGGTTCCATGGTTTTTAGCGCATCTAATACCTTGCTAAACTGTTCATTATTGTAATATGTGGTTCTTTGCTATTGTTTTATATTATTTAAATCATTATTGTTCACTTCTAATTTTATTAAGATAAGTATATGATTGTTTCCGGGTGACAGCGATGCGGAACACGTTTTAAATCTTTTGCTAATTTAGAAAATTAAATAAAAATGACTTTGTTCAAACAGCTTAGCCGTTTTTTTATTTAATTTATCAAACAATGCATATGGTACACAGCCAGCTAACTTGCACTTACTTTTAAGATCCCACAGATACATTAAGAGACTGATGTCAAATGATACAGCGTTTGACATCAGTCGCTTAATGCCAAACGCTTTATAAAACAAAATTGCAATCAATAATATTGTTGTACGAAATATAGTAAACCCAGCAGTCGTAACGTTTGCACTAATGTAATTAGCCTTTGACCATAATTATGTTCAATAATGTTTTCCGTATGTATGTATTTATATGAAACACCTGTTATGTAGGTAGGTAGTATTATTTCCCTTTTTCCATTAATTAACCCGAAAGTTGTCTTTAAAAACGTAACCATATCAACACGCCTGTAATCTTTGAGGGGAGTGCCCATAAGTACACATACATTTCACAGTCATGTAATTTAAGTCCCATGTAACAGGGGGCGAGCCTTTTGCCATCAACTGGGCACAAATCTAGACATCGTGGCTCCATCTGGGAAATTCCAACAGCACTTTGCCCGACCAGGGAATCGAACCCAGGACCTCATACACAGCAGTCGCGCTTCCAACCACTAGATCAACGAGGCAGTCTAATACGGATGTTTCCTGATTAAAAAAAAAGGTATGATTCTGTTTAGTCCGTCTGTTAGATTATCGAAAAATATTGGATACGTGTTTTTTGTTTTATCAAATTAATAAAAATTAATGAAAATAAAACGTGTGAAACATGAGTGGGGGGCTTGTGACGTCACTTTCTGGTAAAAAATGTACCAAACTATTATATCACAAGTCTTCATTTTTTGTTTACGTGAGAACAGAAAAAATATGTGTCCACTATTTTTTGGAAATCTATCTGACGGACTAATTCGATTTTTTTAATCAACTACCCTTTTGTCTTTAAAAGTATTGCGATAAGACCACTCATATGTGCCGTCCTATATTCAATTTCTACTTTTTATATCTGTAAACACTATAGTGTGCATAATAAACAGTTCATCCATTTATCTATCCGATATTTTACGCAAGCTCAGCCGCCCACTGATATTTTTATGGACACTAGACCTCCATTAAAATTATTATAATGTATGTAGAGGTACCTAAACCATTTAAAGAGCTTTACCCACGTATTTTTAATGGCTATCACACTCAGGTACCAAAACATAAATATATAAGGTCCCATTAAAATAGGTGGACAAATTTTTACCCAACGTTCAGTAGGTCTAACCAAAGATATCTAAACAAAAAAAAAACATGAAAGAAACTGTTTTTTTTTTTACTTTTAAAAATAAATTGCCGTCACTCTAGAACAAACTCATCCTTTATGAGTAGGTACTTAAATGCGTTTTTCTAATTATTTTCGTCGTCCTTATTTTGGTGGTCTGAATGATTTCTGAAATTTTGTCCACCTATTTTAATGGGACCTTATATAACTGCTAAGATTTATGTATCGATCCCTATCTGCATCACCATCATCTGCCTAGCCTTTTCCTAGCTGTGCTGTGTGAGCTATGTTTATCATTTTTTTTAAGGCATTTTTTTGGAGGAAATCATCAAATGACTCCTCCCGCTCTAGGCGGAGCAGAAGGGAGTGTCAGATTTCTACTAACAAAAAACCACCTATGTTCCTTCTTAGTCATTTGTATCCGGGGTCGCGGTATCTCTTTCGAACAACCCGCAGCCCCATGTATGTTGGTCTCGGTTTCCAGTCTTACCACATCTTTTCTGTTCTCCACAACACAGTCAATACTGGGTAATACATTACTACTTCGTAAGACTGGTTGTCAGAGTTTCGGGCTACTATGCTGGAATTGCTATTAATCTAATATTAATTGATTGTACCTACCTACCTACCAATTTAATATAAGAACAATAAACTTATAGTATGCCTTTTTTTTTGGAGGCTGGAAACTCATCAAATGACTCCTCCCAAACGAAAATCATCAAAAATTTAAGTACCAATAGATAGAAACTTTAAACAATATTTTAATGTCCTGAATGGGAATTTGGTTCGTAAAATCCAGATTAAATCATAATAAAAACATCATCTGAAAAACATAATCCGCTCCGTTGTAGGGTCGGACAAAGCTATCTTATTTTTTCAGGTATTTTCACGGAATTTAATTTTATTGTTCGAACATCACACCGCGCAGTGTTGAAACGAGTTCATTTGCATATTCAAATACTTCGTTCAAAAAACACTTTTTCATCAGAATATACGTCCGTAGGACAACGTAGAGCACTCATGCGTTTGTGTCCGACTGTCCGTACAGTCGCAAGCAGCTGTCGTTTGTCGTTTATTGGGCAACCTTTATCCTTCATCCGACGACGTGTCTAAACCGACATATTTGATACACGATAAGCTTGGTTTTGTTCGTCGACGAAAGGTCGACGACGCGATCATTTTCAGACGGGTGTTGAGCTGAACTCTTTTAGATCAAATAGATGGAAAATTGGAAGGAACTGTTGCTTATTTCGCATGAGTAGGTCTTGCGACTATCCGTTCCTGTGAGCGTGATATTTTAAACGTTATTTGAATTTGGCTTGTGTTTAAACGCCTACCAGAAAAGAACCAATTTTACTACCAAAAAAATTCGAAATGCCGGCCAAAATGGATTAATGCTCACCAAATTGTGTTTCCTAAAGTATTGTAGGAATGAACCTATTTTTCTTTTTATTCTATACCATAAAGATTTATAAACGCCTTTAAAGTTAACTGCAGACCAAATATTTTATATTATCACTAAATAGATGTCACCAATATTGTATTTCACGACTTTTAATTTATCTCCATGACGCGCGCTCGCTTCGCTCGCATATTAAATAACACTAATATCTTCTGTCCCCGAAGTGCCGGGCCTCCGCCGGCCTCCTTCGTCGGCCTACGGCCCGGTGCCCATGCCGCCCATAAAGGATACTGTCGCGAGACGATCGTATTTATAATTTTGGTTAATTGATTTGGTGAGCATTTATCCATTTTGGTAGGCAAAAAGAATATAAATACTACACGTACAATTATTCTGATGAGTGTCTAATTATTTTGGAACTTAAAACGTTGTTCTTTAGGCACCTCGGTATAGGGTGGGTTTATTTTATTTGAAATTAAAATATTTTTTTGGTACTTTACTGTACTTTAGTCTAGGGTCTAAAAATCTTTTTTGGTGAGCATTTAAATTGTAGCCTTTGAATTTTACATAAATTCTTTCTTCTTAAAACATACAAGTTTTAGATGTTAATTTAATTTAAACTTTGTAGTATGAATTTAAGGAGCTTGTGGCTAAGTAATTACAGCTGCTCGAATCAATCTTCAGGTAAAGCCCAACACGCCTAGGTTGGGTAGTGAAATCTCATTAAGCCCGAAAGCCAGCCCTTTGGTAAGACTGGTGTCTTACCAAAGGGTATCGTATTACCCAGTATAAACTGGGTTGTGGAGGTCAGATAGGCAGGCGCTCCATGTAAAATACTGGTTAGACTGGAAGCCATCCCCAACATTGTTGGGAAAAGGCCTGGGTAGATGATGATTATGCATTTAAAAACATATAACGCTCCTTTTCGGCGTCGCCGCAGTCGGGTAAAAACAAGTAGGAACCAAATTTAAAAGCACAGCCATTTTTAAATAAAAAGACCTAGAATGCTTCGTTCATTCTATTTGTGATTCACAGTCGTCCATCAGGCCTGCAGTTTCAAAACTGAAGTTGAAACTTACTTCACTTGATCACTGACCAACTTTCTAGGTTTATTTACCAAAAGTCTTATTTTTACTGCTCGCAATTTGTTCCCTATCGAAAAGCAGTGTTTATTTTGAGTTTAACGGCCCTCGTTTCATGCAATTCATATATTAACTATGTTTGCTTTGAGTTAAATCCGATGAAAAATGGAAGCGTATTTATAAAAGCGATTCGCTTGGGAATATTTAAAGATGATTTTTTGAGGATTCATGTTTAAAGTTTTTCGTCTGATCTCAACAAAGCATGCAAGCTTTGCATTGTTAGATGATAATTCCCTGGTTGTCATCTTTACCTATAGCGAAGTATTAGAATATCTGTGCCTATAGCTATTGCAAAAATACCTACTTGGGTGAAAAATGCAATACTAAAAACGCACAATTATGAGGCAGGTTATTTTAGGACGGCAAATATACCAGTTTAAACCGACTTAATATTAAGATGTTTTCTTTTCTGATGAACACACATAACACACACCTATAAACCACAAAGGGTTAGGCCAGTTCAGGCAGAGGTGTAAAGTTGCCGCCGCAAAGTCGCATGTCTGTCGGTCTTCTACAGACTGTACTTCGGAGAGTGTGCGCAAGAGCTCCACGAGCTTATTCTAGACTAGGCGTACTGCAGGTTATCACCCATACCTTGTCGATGTTCCACACATTCGTACGAAGCGTTTTGCTAAGTCTTTCATTATTCGTACAGCCAAGGAGTGGAACGCCCTGCCTGCGTCGGTTTTCCCGAGTTCATATAACCCCAATCTATTTAAGTCGCGAGTAAATAGGCTTCTTCTGGGTAAGCTCGTTCCATCGTCGACCTCGTCTCTGCCCTTAAGGCAAGATTGAGGTCAAGAGTAAGCCCATATTAAATAAAAAAATAAAAAGGTGTAACTAATAGTACGCCCACATAGCGCCAGTTAAGTTTAAGCCCCATGCCATATGGGGCAAGCTTATTGCCAGAATTCATACGCCTTGACTGTTACTGAGATATTATTGATGGAAAAACCCAATAACCCAGTTTATTATGTAATTTAAGACCGTGTTCGGACAAATAAATGAATTTGAATAACATTTTGCCCGACCTGGGAATGGAACCAGGCTTGTGCTCAGCAATCGCGCTTTATATGCGTATTTATGTATACCTATCTGAATCGTTAGTCTAGTGGTCGGGACCAACGAGGCTGATAAACAGAAAACATCCTTAGGTAATGCCTATAGCAATCTACTGGCCTCACAATGGCCTTACAATCACAATGCCATTTAGGGTACCTAATCGACCGCTCTAAAGCTGCCATTCAAAAATCGTCCCTCAACCTAGCCTGAGGGCAACCTACCCCTCACTAATCAATTCTACTCAATAACACGTCTATTCAGTTCTGTGACTATTATGGCCAGACTATTTGTCACTGTAGTTTCAATCAATCCACTCGTGGTTTTACTTTATAAATACAGCTATTTATATGAAAAGCCACGACTGGGTTGAATCGTAAAGCAAAACCGTGTTCAGTCATCGAATCGTGAAATGTCAATAAAGTCTAAAATTGCGGTCAACTACATTTATCTATTGAGAGCAGGTGGCTTTCAGTTTCATTAGAGCTTGCAAGAAAATTACACTTTTGATCAAACAACCCCTTTGAATTAGAATGTCTTTTACTATACTTGTGGTCAGGATTTAGGACATTCGATTTTTAAAATTATAAATATAAAATTACATTGATGAACAACAACACATAACATCACACCTGCATTTCTCAAAGGGTTAGGCAGAGGTGCATCTAAATAGTATACCCACATTTCAGCAGCTGGCTTAGCATGACCACCGAAGAAACGGGTTTTGTCGACGGAAGAATCGACAAAATGACAGATTGTAGCAAGGTTTCATGTCAAATTGTAGGGAAAAATCTTTGTCTATTCTTGGTAGAATCGCCATACTACGGGGGCAGTTGTGTTTAAGTTCGATGTAAAATGGGGAAAACTGTTGTCATCAACCGGGCACAAATTCAGACACCGTGATTACTAAATACTACTAAGGAATTGATGATGGAAAACCCAATAACACTTTGCCCGACTCCGGAATCAAACCCAGAACGTCAAGCTCACCAGTCGCTTGCGACCACTACATCAACGAGGTAGCCTAAGTGAGAACAATTTTTAACGAGCTTTTAAGAGTACCCTATGTACAGTCGAACAAGCTAATAAACTATACAGTCAAGCTAACCTGCATTTACTTTTAATTTTATACAGATACATTTAGAGACTGATGCCAAACGATACAGCGTTTGACATCAGTCGCTTAAGAAGCCGGGGTAAGAAGCTCGCAATTGCAATTCGAGGCAAGCATAAAAATCGAACGATACATTGCTATCTCTATCTGACTTGTCGCGGCGCAGCGCGCAGCTGTGTGCGTGCGTGTAGTACCTATGTTTGTAGCGAATCATTCATAATGACTGATAACCATTTCATTGTAATAATTTTGTTCAATATTTGGTTTATTTTTGTTAACTAATTTGGGGAATCGTTAGTGAACGCACAAACCCGCAATGCGTTTTTTGGAAATTACTCTACAATGGCTACATTAGAAGATTTTAGGACATTATCTAAAATCTAATAAAATAAAACGTCTATATTTAAATCTCTAGATTATAGAGATATTTTTTTTATATACTTAGATATAAAAATAGACGTTTTATTACCACCACCGCAAAGCGAAACAACCTGAACCCTATTCCCAAAGACTCAGCGGCTTGTCAGTGTCGACTACGGTTTGTCTTTAGTAGATTTTCAACTTTACAAATAGGATAATGCAATACAGCATAATGAGCTACCTTGGTCATTACTCTCGAGGGTAAAATACCTACAGTCCGAGCCTAAGCCGGAAGTGTAATGGATAGGAATGCGAATGCCTATCTTAGGCTAAGTTCACATGACCGCGCGGCATCGTGCGTCTCCGTGCTGTGGAAGCATTCACATATAGCATTTATGTACGCGGCAGTCTAGCATCAAAATGGTCACAGTTTGACACCATACCTACCACACCAGATTGTCTCTCAACCGCATCAGTGATCGATGCTCAACCGTGATCATCTGAACGGGTCGATTTAAGTTTGTAAAACTTTTTTTTTTCTTTCTTTTATAGACGGTAAACACTGATTATTTTGATTTTGTCCCCGAGCGGTCATCTGAACTTAGCCTTACACGCGCTTAGTGGGTATTATTTGTTACCAGTAGCTAAACGTGTCCGCTTGTCACTATGTACCTATTATGTATGTTGTCCCGTTGTCCCCAAACAAAGCTCTGGGACACAAACAGTCCCGTTTTCCGAAACTGCGTGAAATTTTTAAAACTATAAAACTCGTCAGACGCAACTGTGGTAGACGTGGTAGACCACGTCGCAAGGGCCGACGCCTGTCGGGACTGCGTGTTGTTCGAAAGAGATACCGCGGCCTCGCATACAAAGGGCTAGAGAACATTTGTGTGATTTTTTAGGGTTCCGTAGTCAACTAGGAAGTAGGAACCCTTATAGTTTCGCCATGTCTGTCTGTCCGTCCGTCCGTCCGTCTGTCCGTCCTCGCTTAATCTCTGTGACCGTTAGCAATCACGCCGACAAAGTGGTAAAATAAAATTTGGAAAAAAAGTTTTATTAGGATAGCCCCAATATAAATGTAAAGTGGGAAGTGATTTTTTTTAAATTTCAACCCTAACGTGTGATATATTGTTGGAAAGGTATTTAAAAATGAATAGGGGGGTTTACTAAAATCATTTTTTGATAATTTCAATAATTTCGGAAATAATCGCTCCAAAAGTAAAAAACAAACCCCTCTAACTTTTTTATTTTTTTATTTTATTTATTTATATTTTTGAACCTTATGTTTAGAAAATATGAAAAAAATCTGAAAAGTAGAAATGTATAAGGACTTTCTAGGAAAATCATTTTGAACTTAGATGGAAACAACAGATGGAAAAAGCAGTTAACCAATATAATTTGGTCCCTGAATCGTATGAGCGCCTATACAATCCAGAGGTCAAGTTTCATTGGCCCGTTGAAGAAATTGTATAAATTACTAGCTGATGCCCGCGGCTTCGCCCGCGTGGATACTGTAAAAACAATCCTTGATGCGGATTATATATACATTTTTTTATTTGCCCCACACTAGGAATTTCTCCTGTATCGTGGGTGCGTTCACAAACATTTAAACTCACATACACAAATACCCAGACCCGGAACAACTATCTGTAGGTCTTACAAATATTTGTTCCGTGCGGGGATCGAACCCGCGACACGCAGCGCGGCATTCCATTGCTTGAGCCACTGCGCTAACCGTGCCGTCAAAGTAAATATCATTCTAAAATTTCAGCTCGACCGGTGCAGAACTTTTTGAGTTTTTGAAGCGTACACAAACCAACATAAGATTTTTATATAAATAGATTAGCATACCGTTTTGGTACGGAACCCTTCATGTGCGAGTCCGACTTGCACTTGGCCAGTTTTTTTTCAGTAGAAGACTGACAGCGGGTGCCGATCCGCCTAGAGCGGGAGGAGTAATTTTATGATTTCTCAAATTCCAAAAAAAAACGACCTACCTAACTGGACCGTTTGTATAAGGTAGACATTTATCGTCTACAACTTCGAGTGTAGAGTCCCTGATCTTGAGAGGAGAGGGTGTTACATAGGCATTTAACGTGGCCTTGGTTTTTGCTAAAGTAACTGTCAATATAGGTGTATAAATCCATGTCCCGTTCTGAGTTAAAAAAATAATGGTCAGTTTATCCATAACTTCACTCAAACCAAATCGTGAAAAAATCTAAGCCCGTAAACAAAGCAAAAGTCGTAATAATGTAGGTTCCACAGTACCAAGTCACAAGGCAAATCATTATTCAAGTCCGTAGCAGAGGTCAATAGTGTCAGAATAATTTATTACAAAACAATTTCGCAAACAATAACGCACGCGCAAGTCAAGTCAAGTAATTATGTAACACTGACAACCCCTACTACCCCGGAGCGGAGGCCAGCGCGCGGGCGCCGCCCGGGCGGCGCGCGGCGGCGCACAGTGGATCGAAAATCGAATTTCGAAGACATTTAAATTCTTTTCGCTTTTTTAATTTTTTTTGCTTGTGATAAGCTTCTAATTACTCCAGCAGCTATGAATATATACAAGGAATATCATTTGATAGGTAAACTAAATTAAAAAAAAATGAAAATGAAAATTTTGTATGGCGTCAAAGTAATAAATCCAAATATCATCAAAACCATAGTCTCGCAAGATATATCCTTACAGATGACTGTTCTACAAATTATTTGTGATTTTTTGGTGTATTTTATATAACTCTGACTTCTGCGGTTTTTTTATAAAAAATATATACGTTATATAAAAAAATGGTTGAACTTTATCTTGTATTTACATCCAAACCAATGGGTTTATAAACTTGAAATTTTGCAGAGAGGTGTCTGTATTTTAGAGAAACACTACTGCATTATCCAAATTAGGAAGTATATTTAATGACATCTTTAAAAAAAAAAAGTGATAATTTAATTACGCATTCCAAGAACTCGTTTTTAATACTGTATTGTATGATCGTTAACCTAATAGGAAATATCTAATTACCCAAATTATATAATAACCTTAATTTTGATGACATAAATTGCTGTAATTAGTATCTCACTATTACTTTTATGACATCATTAAGGGTAGCTAAGCTAAATATTATAAAATGAAAGTTATTATTTACATTATAATATATACATAATAAAACTAACATATTTATACAATTAAGACTAAAAGTAAGTACCTACATACACAAATAAAACGACGACAATAGGACACTTACGCGTCAAAGTAATACACACATCAAAAGTGTCTAGGGATCAACATATATTTTTGCAATAACTTTTCTCCTGATTGATATTAATTAAAATTTTCTTTAAGGATTCATCAAATAAAGTGTTTTCGTTTGTCACAGTAACGATAAACCAAGTCACCTTTGCATTAATAAAGAAATTTGCCATTTTCCTAATAAAGGGTTTTTTGACATTTGAACCACTAACATTAAAGTTCGAAAAAAATACTGAAATAACAGTTTTCTTTAAAATTTTATTGGGTAACTTAAACAATTAATAATCCGTGTTTCTACCGCGAACACTAACAACACAAGAACATCGGTTTGGCATACTCAAAATGAGTTCATCCAAATCACGCTGTGGAATGGCCGCCCATCATGTTCGTTGCAACAACAAAAAAAGGTCTTCTTGCGACTGGATACCCTCCATATTCGGCAGAGCTCTTCTCTGTAGCATATCCCATGCATGCTCAATCGGGTTCAAGTCTGGCGACTGAGCAGGCCAGGGCAGGACATTGATGTTAGCTGCGGTGAGAGTCTGTCTTACAACTCTTGCGGTGTGCGGTCGTGCATTATCATGCATTAACTGAAATAAGGGACCGATTTGCACTAGTAGAGGAACGATGACGTCTGATACAATCGTCTCAGCATAAATTTGAGCGTTGAGGTTGCCTCTGATCCAAATCAACTCAGTTCTTCCGCCGATCCAAATACCCGCCCATACCATGATGGTTCCACCACTATAAGGATGGACTTCCTGGCAGGATTTTAATCGCTGTTGGCGTCCAGGGGTTCTCCAGTGTCGTATACGTCTTGTATCCGGTCTCATACCAAAACGAGACTCATCAGAAAAGCACACGAAACGCCATTGTTCTTCTGCCCAATTTCTGTGTTCAAGAGCCCATTGATATCGAATCCTACGATTGTGCATTGCTATAGGTGGTACCCGTAGCGGTCTTCGGGAATAAAGGTTCACTTCATGCAAGCGGTTTCTGACTGTTTGGTCGCTAATTAAGTTCCCTGAAGAGTGATGAAGCCTCACGGCTAACATCATGGCGGTTATTGTTGGAGCTCTTCGAGTTAAGATTTGAATGTATCGGTCTTGTCTCCGTGTGGTGCAGCGATACCGTCCTCCATGGCGCTCAGCCACGGTACCAGTGCTTCGGTAACGTGTCCAAAGTCGACTGATAACACTCTGACTTGTATTCAGAGCTAAAGCCACAGTACGTTGCCGGGAACCAGCTTCTATCATTCCCACGGCTCTGAGCATTTCTTCCCTGCTTAAATGACGTCGCCGCTCCATAATAACGTTGGTTTTAATCAGAAAAATGTGTTATTTCAGTCTTTTTTTCGAACTTTAATGTTAGTGGTTCAAATGTCAAAAATCCCTTTATTAGGAAAATGGCAAATTTCTTTATTAATGCAAAGGTGACTTGGTTTATCGTTACTGTGACAAACGAAAACACTTTATTTGATGAATCCTTAAAGAAAATTTTAATTAATATCAATCAGGAGAAAAGTTATTGCAAAAATATATGTTGATCCCTAGACACTTTTGATGTGTGTATATAATAGGTTAACGATCATACAATACATGTATGATCGTTAACTTATTAGGAAATATCTACCTACCTAATTACCCAAATTATATAGTAACCTTAATTTTGATGACATAAATGATTGTAATTAGTATTTCACTATTCGTTTTATGACATTATTAAGGGTAGTTAAGCTAAATATTATAAAATTAAAGTTATAATTTACATTATAATATATACATACTACAAATAAAACTAACATTTTTATAAAAATAAGATTAAAAGTAAGTACCTACATATATGTATACAACGACGATATTAGGACACTTACGCGTCAAAGTACTCCTCCGCATCGCTGCCATGGAAACAAGTCTAGAAGACTGGCAGCATTGCCACGTTGAATGGCAATGCTAATTGTTTGGCCAAAGAGATAGCCAAGAATATAGGTACACTTAAATTAGTTTTCAGAATCTTCAACAATATCAGAATCAGAACCAGAATCTGAATCTGACTCAGAGTCAGGATCTAAATGAGAAACATCATAATCTTCGAAATCTCTCTCTTGAAGTTTCAACAAATCCAGGGTCTCGGTGAAAAGCTTTTGCTTTAATTTCGAGTTCATCTTGGGTCTTACTGCAGAAATAACTGGATCTGATGAAAGAAGTAACATGTTGAGGATATCCTCGTTCGAATTTTTTCTGCTTTTTTTTCGCGAATTGTGTTCCCTAAATCTACGAAAGTCTTTGTTGCGTGCCTCGGATGCTTCCTCTGATAGGCTCCCGATTGGCATAATTGCGTTACTAGCAATGATATCTGCCCCGTGTATGAGCAATTTGTGCACTGTAGCAGGCATATGGTACCAATTATAGAGTTCCACATACCTAGCAGCTGTCTGGTACGCATATTCTTTAAATTTTACAGGGTCAACATCTTGCTCCGAGGTAACTGCCTGTAAAATCACTGCAAGTCTACGAATTAACTGTTCGTCTAGCCCAGTAATCGCTGCAGTCTTTTCAGGACTCTCAAAAAATCTTCTGGCTGTATTGCCATCATTTGTTGTTCCGGATCCTTGTTTGACAATGTCTATTAAAACGTTTAACTCTGTTTTGAAACGATCTTATAAAGCTTTTTTTCTTGCTTGAAACACCACTTTGTCATCATCTCCTCGCACTGCCCATTTCTTGAGGTCCAGTCTATAAGCTATGCGCAAAAGGCATTCCATAGTGTTTATACGAGCGTGTAATGTTTTTATTTGTGTATGTAGGTACTTATTTTTAGTCTTATTTGTATAAATATGTTAGTTTTATTATGTATATATTATAATGTAAATAATAACTTTCATTTTATAATATTTAGCTTAGCTACCCTTAATGATGTCATAAAAGTAATAGTGAGATACTAATTACAGCAATTTATGTCATCAAAATTAAGGTTATTATATAATTTGGGTAATTAGATATTTCCTATTAGGTTAACGATCATACAATACAGTATTAAAAACGAGTTCTTGGAATGCGTAAATAAATTATCACTTTTTTTTTTTAAAGATGTCATTAAATATACTTCCTAATGTGGATAATGCAGTAGTTTTTCTCTAAAATACAGACACCTCTCTGCAAAATTTCAAGTTTATAAACCCATTGGTTTGGATGTAAATACAAGTTATAGTTCAACCATTTTTTTATATAACGTATATATTTTTTATAAAAAAAACCGCAGAAGTCAGAGTTATATAAAATACACCAAAAAATCACAAATAATTTGTAGAATAGTCATCTGTAAGGATATATCTTGCGAGACTATGGTTTTGAAGATATTTGGATTTATTACTTTGACGCCATACAAAATTTTCATTTTAATTTTTTTTTAATTTAGTTTACCTATCAAATGATATTCCTTGTATATATTCATAGCTGCTGGAGTAATTAGAAGCTTATCACAAGCAAAAAAAAATTAAAAAGCGAAAAGAATTTAAATGTCTTCGAAATTCGATTTTCGATCCACTGTGCGGCGTGGTCATTCATACGAAAACGGTACGCTAGTGTGAGTTTCTGCGATCACGTCTACGACCAGTGCGTACACGCACACAAACGCAGCCCATGCTTGATGCGACAGCGCTACTGCCGTTCCAGATTTGTGATAAATTTGATTGTGTTCCGTAATACCAAAAATTATGAATGAAAACTTGATATTTTTCCAATTTTTTTTTGATAATCTGCTACTAGACAATATAAGCTATGTTCCTATTACAATAACATTACGAATATTAATGTTTTTAATACAGAATAATTAAGTTGAAAACATGCTATTAGCGGTGTTAAAATGTACGAAATGCAATTCGCTTGCATTTCGAAAATAGTGAATTTTTTTAAAAAAAAGTTTAATAGGAACCTAGATAAATATCGTCTGTATCCGAATAACATAATTTTAAGTTGGTAATATGTTCGTATCGCGAATGATTTTGGTATTACGTTTGTATGGAGAAATGTCCGTACACCGTCCCCTTAATGCAAAACGCTTTATGAAACAAAATTGCAATTAAATTTTCAGTGTACCTAATAGAATTTTATAAAACTCTACCTGTATACTTATTAGCTTGTTCGACTGTACCTATGTATGTACTATGGTATAATACAAGAACTTCCGTGATCGCCTACATTTAGTTATGTACCTACCATTTTGTGAAAACAAACCATCAAAGAGTCACTCGTTTTTTTTCTCCAACGAGTCAGTTTAACACAAGACATTAGCTTTATTCGCCGTTAATGTTCTCTTCGCTCTCTCTCTAAATATATTTCTTCGGGGGGAAGTTAAATTGCCTGTAAGTTTTTTATTGGATAAAGTTTTAATAAGACGAAACAATACTTCATCTGGATCAATAGATACCCATCTACCTACTCTTCGGAAAACGTGACTTTGTTTTAAGTTCATGCAATTGGTACAAAAACAACTTTCTTGGTTTTTATAAATAAAATGGTGTTTTTTTCAGCGCGTTAAGTTTGATCTCGGCAGGCATTTGTGGATTTTTGACAGTTGTTACGGGTAGTCGGTGGCCGGTGGTGAATTGGGCCCGAGCCACCACCCAATGCACCCAATTCCATAAAAAAATCAATTTGTGAATAGTGTGTCGATAGTGTGTAAGTAGTGTCTCAATAGAATAGTCATTGACATTTTGGTATTCTACAAATTATTTATTGCCACTGTAGTGACATTGAAACGCCATAGTAGGACTATTGTAATAATTTGGTAGTCTGGTTCATTTTAATGTGTCAATGTCATCGTGATGGCCAAAGTTAGGAGTCTGTAAATATATTTTAAGTGAAATCTGACAGTTGTGTCTATCGTGTTTGGCTATCGAACTGCCATTGTGAAGCCATCGAACAACGACACCTCTTTTCTCTATTCCAAATAATGTCTGTAGTGTGTCGATAGAGTGTCAATGGCGTGTTGCTTAACTCTAAGTTACAGAATTGGGCCCCAGGCCTGCCAACCAGTATTACTAAGGGGTATCTTATTACCTAGTACTAATTGGGTTGTGGAGGTCAGATAGATAGTCGCTCTATGTAAAACACTGGTACTCAACTGCATCTGGCTAGACTGGAAGGGCATCATCTGCCTGGCCTTTTTATAACTATGTTCGTCTTAATTTACTTGTTTTATTTTGGTATACTTATAAACTCACACCTCTTTCCCATGGGGTATGCAGACACAACTGTACTCCAGTTGCTACTATTTTCGCATACTCCTTTTGCCTCTTACACGTTTCTTTTCTTTCAGTTATAAGGGAGCCCTTGTTATGGATGTGAAAAAAATCCAGATGCTACAACTTAACATTCAAACAAATATTTCTAACTTATTTCAAAAATAACCTTTGAAAACTACTGCAAGGTTTATAGTTATATATTTCGTCACTGAAACAAGATACCAGTTCGTTTTGTATTTGAATTCAGCCAATTAGCTACCTTAGTTTGGTTTGTGTCAGCAAATATTTATATTTCAATTAGGTTTCTGTGCTGTTAATTCTTACCTATGTATTGTACATAGTAAGTCACAATGTAAATATTACTCTTGTTTAACTTTATAGCTTCGTGGTTTAATGTTATTGTGATCGATCTACACTACCGAGAACAGTGATTGAAAGTTATTTTTATTTCTTCTTTTGGGTCTTGTCTAGTAGATATTATTGGAGAGGAACGGGACGCTGTCTTAGACGCCTTCATAGCATACATTTCGGTATATTTGCCTAATGCCTAACCTTTACCCTCTAACCTCATCATCTGCCTAACCTTTACCCAACCATGATGGGGTCGACATAAAGTCTTACCGGATGCAGCTGAATACATTGGTATTACAATCTAAAAGATTGCTTTTAGATGGTCACCCATCGGACGGACGAACAGACAACTCTGGGCAGGTGCGGCTTAATCTAAAAATAGACCCGAGTCTGTAGCTGTTATTATTCAGGAGCTTCTCGTACTATGCCTCCAGTACGTCAACAACCCTCATTTTGGTCTTCGCCACAGTCGAGTAATAAGGCTAATCTACGAAAAATCACAATAAACTTACATCCGAAAAATAAATTACCAGCCTCAATAGACATACAATGAAAATGTTTCGACCAAACACCCAAGCCCATGATCGATCTACAGGATGTTTTAAAATACTGATGGTTGACATGTATCATGTAGATACCGCGCGTCGCTCGGTCGCACGAAATAAAACGCGTCATCGCCAGACACATTGCTGATACAGCACAAATCCGGTCATGTGCGAACGTTGCCGGATAACAAAACAGGGATGTTTTAACGCTTGCTGAGCGGTTAAAAAAGTCGTGGAAACCGGTTATTGTTAATTTTCTGGTAAAATGAGATACAGCGCCTGTGATAAATAAAATGTTTGTTAATCTCGCATTTACGTTTGAGTGCCTGCAGTAATTGTTTGGCTAAGGTTGCTGTGTGTTTGGGAGGTACACAATTTAAGCAGGCGCCTTTGGTTAGATGACATTTGCCTAGTGTCATCTAACAAAAGCGACAGTGCAACCGTGCATCGTGTCTATTTTCTATAACAAGTTTGAAAGTGTGGTTTCACCGACCAAGGGCGGTTTTCGTATTTCCGAATTAATTAATAATTCACGCAACAATCTCTTATTTACGTGAACATTGTTTATTCAAATTAATTTTTTACCCTAACTCTTGTGCAACGTGATGGTAAGTGTAGAAACAGGGGCGTAGCTACCGCCGTATCTGCCGTATCAATTATACTGGGCCCCCGGGCCACGGGGGCCCCCGACGTGCGTAAGTAAAAATTTCTAAAAACTTCCCAGTTTTTTTTTTTTATTTCAAAAATGACTAAAGTCAAACAAAGTAATTTCTTTTTTTCCCGCGTAAAGCGTGCGTTCTGAAGTCATCATCAGCTCTATATGATTTAATAAATCTGTTTGGCGAAAAAAAGGCAAGCAGAGTGTATATTTAATTTGAATTGTTTGAAAAAAATTGAAAAAGTGACAGATATATAATTATTATGAATAAATATTAATTTCTTTTCATTTTATGAAAACATTTTTTTTTCTTTTGTGAGAAATCTTTACCCTTCATAAGGCCCCCAAACAAAATTTTATACGGGGCCCCGCAAAGGCACGCTACGCCACTGTGTAGAAAATCGTTTTTTCAACGCTTATTTGACAACAAAAGACACTAAAAGAGACCAGCAACCATGCTTGAACTAAATATGGGATGTCCCTACGCATCTAAGCACTAGTACTTACTAATGTTAACTTAAATGGTGTACTTACTGTAAGTAAAATAAACGTACTTATACTTGCATAACAGTGCGCTTAGGCGTCTAAGTACTCCTGTTAAGTAATTACTTAGTTAAAGCATGATTGCTCTATTATTTTGAAACAAACAACTCCAAACTCTAATAACAGACACATCACAAAACATTAGACTAAAACATAGCTAAGTTTTCCCAGTCAATATTTTAGTAGCATATCTCTCTGAGGCAATCACCTTGACGGCAAGAACAATTTCCTTTTGTCAAGCTCGGCAGTCAACAGGGATGTGATTTCACGCTCCGTTAGCTTCCCATATCAGTACAAGTGCGGTGGCGGTTAAACATAACTAGTCATTTTGTATAACGTCTCATCATCGTATTTGCTGGGGCATGGCGATTAGGTTTTAGGTTGCTTTTTGTTTTGCGAATGTTGTATGTTATTTGGGTGTAAGTGGTCGTATTGTTATGTTTGAACAGAAATACAAGAAAATATTATAAAAAAAAGAAGTAACATACATCTTGTTTTAGCAAATACCTAACCTACCTAACTTCAACCATTTAACTACGAGTTGAAATACTATGAAGTGGCCTAAAGTAAAGAGCTTGTCAAATAAATGTCGTGTGTCTAACATTTAACATTACTGAATATGGCCATCCTATTTCATCATATACGTGTTTTAGGAGGCGAATAAGGGATGTTGGGTCTTACCCAGTACCTACAGCAGTGTCCAGTGTGAAGTCTAACTTTTTCACAAGTTTTTCGTTTTGGTATTTTTTTATAATGTGGCTTTACTTTAAATTCCGTGACGAGCCCCGTAGTATTCAGCACAACATTATGAGCGCACATTGAGATATGTGACAAAACGCAATTTTTCGTCCCCAAAAAACGATGTAATTTCCCAGTAATCGTTTTTGCTTATAGTTTGACAGAACGCTTGGTTGACGACCTCGTGAAGGGTTCGTTTACAACGTGCATGTACTGATAAAGAATGCGACGCATCTTTTGGTTACCACGATCCGAACCGAAATACGAAGACCATAATTATATTATATTTTACACGCTATCGTGGACAAAAATCAAACACGCTGGTTTGGTAATCCCTTTAGTTCAAAACAAAACAATCACGGTATACGAGTAGTTGGTAGCAATTAACACGGCACCACTGCGGTATAATTTCTATGAAATTGTGGTTGTGGCTGTATGACGTATCATTACAGTTTTCAGGATAACTAATTTAAAAGCGTTCGTGAAGCGTGTGGATTTGTTGTGATGGTCAACATTTGGTCGCGTTATTTTATTACATGGCATAGGTAAAAACACGCCTCGTTTGAAGGTGGGTAAGCACTGAAAACTGCTGAATAAATCTCATTTGTAGTGTATAACAGGAAATGAACCTATTGTCATTAACAGGAAAACACCCGGAGTCCTACTACTGCTAGCGTTTATAGTAGTCATCATCTGCCTAGCCTTTTCCCAACTATATTGGGGTCGGCTTCCAGTCTAACCGGATGCAGCTGAATACTAGTATTTTACATGGAGCGACTGCCTATCTGACCTCCACAACCCAGTTAATACTAGGTAATACAATACCCTTTGGTAAGACTGGATGTCAGAATTTCAGGTCACTGACTACCTGTAACGACTGCCAAAGATCTATATATGGCAGCCGGGACCAACAGCTTAACGTGCTTTCCAAGGCACGGAGGAAACTCGGTATGTCGGGCGGTCACCCATCCACAGACCGACCTAGGCAAGCACAGCTTTACCTAAAGATCGAACTGAGTGGCAGTTCTTATTAAGCCACGAGCTCCTCTTTAGCGTTTATAGTAGTAATAAATATAATATTTACTACTCGTTTCTCCATCCGGAATTTATCAGTAACAGCCACGGAATCTGGATATATGCCCGGTTGATGGCAATAGGCTCGCCCCCTATTATATGGGACTTAAACATTACTGTCGAAATGTGGGTGTTTTATTAGGTATACCTCTGCCTAACCCTTTGGGGATCATAGGCGTGATGTTATGTGTGTGTGTGTAAATGTAGTATTATTAGAAATTGGAAAAAAACGAAACCCTACCAAACTGTATATCTTTTTTTTTTTGGGGCAAGCCCGCCACACTATTCCCAAACCACTGTAACTCCTGTTAGCCAGAATCAACAGTGGCGACCACAAGAAAAGCGCCGAGACAATGAAGCTCGACGAAGTCCCAGAGAAATGATTTAACTGTCTTGGATCCCGCAACGAAATTAATCAGAAAAGAATAGCGGAGGAGTAGGAAAACTGTATATCTACTGAAAATTCTTCTTCTTCAACCTTTGACCACCCAATGCTGAGTGGATCTCTTCCAAATTGCTCATGTTTTGGCAGTTTTGTGCCTATTAATTATATTTTGGTCACTTTAATAAGATCGTCTGTCTCCATAGTCGGTTATTTTCTGACTTTTCTACATCTCATAGTGTTCACTTACTAGTAGAGAATGCCTTATGACATTAAGTCCACCTATGTACCAAACCGCACTGAGCTCTCACTCAAAGAGATGTCAACATTGCGGGGGCCTGCAAGGGCCGACACTCGTCGAGGCTGCGGGTTGTTCGAAAGAGATACCGTGGCACAAAGGACTAGGAAGGAACATGGGAGGTTTTTAGTCAGTAGAAGTCTGACACTCCCACCGATCTGCCCAGAGCGGGAGGAGTCATTTGATGATTTGCCGCCATCCAAAAAAAAAAAGGTGTCTCAGCATAGATGTTTTTTTTTGTCACACGATCTCACTTATGTAAATCTTAGTTGACAGATCAAGATATGAGATCACAATTAAGTAACAAAGTTTCCAAGCATTAGAATCTAGCTAGCAATATACAGCGTCAAACGTTAGTCGATATATGTACAGTGACGTCACTGTACGTCAGAAAGGTACTGAAGATTAGGACACGGTTCGCCACTCGTCAAATACGATATTACTCAAGTCTAGGAGTTTAATTTTAAATCGTTTCGAGGTAAAACTAAGTTTCCTTTGCTCAACTTATTTTAATCCCTGAAAATAGAATTTATTGAAGTCTGCTTTCTCATCGTTATGACTAGATTAAAGTTCGTAGCAAAGCTACGAGTTTTCGTAGCAAGTTTCGTAGCAAGGACTTGTTAAGGTATTCTTTGCTGTTTTATTTGTTTGCGAGTATTTTACAAATTTTTATCTTATTGCTATTATTATAACAGGTAAAGTTTAGGAAACCAGCTACATTGTTTGTGACACTTTTCATAAAGACAGATTTACTGAAATTAATAAAAAATATTTCGCAGCACCATCCTCGTCGTTAAGTCTAATTACCTGTTTATAATCCGTTCGTATGAGTGAAATCAAATTAAATCAAAAAGAATTAATGCCATGCAGAAAACACTTTTAAGCATGAGAGCTGTCTTAGACTGTCTTGCACATAATAATATATTGGCATGTCGTCGACTTCGGTTATTTGAGTCAGATAGCTTAGGAAACAATTTTGGGTTGGTTTACACATATACCGCAACCTCAAATATGTACAGAGAAGGCACTGTCAGTATTTTAAGAGCCTTATTAATTATCAGGAGGTTAGGAGCTCGTTGCTTTATAATAACTGCCACTCAGGTCGATCTTTAGGTTAAGCCGCGCTTGCCTAGGTTGGTCTGTGGATGGGTGACCCATTACATACCCAGTTTCCTCCGTGCCTCGGAAAGCACATAAAACTGTTGGTCCTAGCTGGTATAGATCCTTGGCAATCGTTGCATGTAGTCAGTTACCTGAAAGTATGACAATCAGTCTTACCAAAGGTAAGTACTTAACAGTTTAACATTACCCAGTATTTACTGGGTTGTGGAGGTCAGATAGGCAGTCGCTCCATGTTAAATACTGGTATTCAGCTGCATCCGGTTAGACTGGAAGCCGACCCCAACATAGTTGGGCAAAAGACTGGATAATTAATTCTCAGCTGTTGTCCTATAATTTCATCTACATAAAGGGTGTAAAAATAAGCTTGACGAAACCAAAGGCACTTATTCTCCTGGTCATTGCGAAAATGTTTTTGTTTTCGACCATACCTTCTAGTTCCCGAGATATTAGGGTCAAAGTTTCAAATTCGCAGCCTTTTTTTTTAATACTGATTTTAAATGTTCTAACTATAATTACATCCATGACCTATTTACTATTCAAAACATCCACCAGCACAATGTTTTGAGGGTGCTACATTGAGTTTTACCGTAAATTTCACCCCAAAAAATAAAATTGTTTCATAGCAATAATTTTATCTAGACAGAGTTACTTAGTTTGATGACGTTTACACTCTGTATATTTTCATTTCATCATAGGTACAGGTTACTCTTTCACTAAATTCAGACAATACAAACCATCCCACAGAAAATTGTTTGTCCACAAAGTCCCAAATACTTGGTTCCCAACAATCATTTGTGCGGACATCAGCTTATTTCACCGACAGAGCTTTGCAAAATTCTAGTTAAACACCTGAAATAATAATAATAATAATAATATATTTATTTGCGTAAAACATGGTATAAAAAGATCTTACAGTAAAATGAATGGAACATACATGTTTTGCCTAGATTAAACACAGCATGCAAATATTTGTAATAACAATTTCCTTAACAAAATATTATTAGACTACAACAACGCTATTTTTGTTCTAGAAATTGTTTTATACTATAGAAGTTGTTGTTAGTTAACCATTTAAACAATTTATTCTTAAAAGTATATCTGGAGTTTAACATTTTCAGATCAATAGGTAATTTGTTATAAAGTCGTACACACATAGTCAAGCAGCTTTTATTGTACTTAGCAAGCCGGGGAGCACTGTTAAGTACGAGTCTGTAAGGATCTCGTCGGCTTCGAGGATTCCTATCGTTTGCTATTTTAAATAACTCCTTGTTTTTCCATACAAACATACATATTTCATTAATGTACAGACAAGGTAGCGGTAACAAGCCAAGTTTTTTAAATACAGGCTGACATGATTCCTCAGGATGAAGTCCGTATAGAGCCCTAATACACTTTTTTTGAGCAACAAATGTTCTATTTTGGTCGGTACTGTTACCCCATATTATAAGTCCATAGCGTAATAAGGATTCCACATACGCATGGAAGGCTAATATAGCTGTTTTTAGATTAGTACTTTTTTTTAATTGTCTAAGAGCATACACAAATTTATTTATCTTGCTTGAAACATTGTCTACATGCAATTTCCAATGTAGATCTTCATCTATCGTAACTCCTAGGAATTTGGTATGTGTTACTGGTTTAATTTTGGGTATATTTAATTTGAGGTCAAATTTATGATTATTTGATTTATTAAATTGTATATAAACGGATTTGTCAAGGTTTAATTTTAAGTTATGTACATAAAGCCAGTTAATTAAGATGTCAATTGTATTGTTAATGTCAGTTTCGTGGTCATAAATTGTATTATATTTTTTATCAGATGTCACAATAATAGAGATGTCATCAGCAAACAATATGCACTTATGTTTAGTTATTTTAATGATGTCATTTATGTATATCAAGAATAAGATCGGCCCTAGTATGCTTCCCTGTGGGACACCAAACTTATTACATCTATATTTCGATGAGTGTAGCGTTACTTCTTTGTCTTCGTTAATTTTTGTTATGGTAACGCATTGTTGCCTATTGTCAAGGTATGATTTTATCCACTGTAAGGTTGGCCCTCTAATCCCGATTGCTTCCAACTTTTGCAGTAGCAAATCGTGTGAAACTAGGTCGAACGCTTTCGACAAGTCAAAGAATAGTCCTGTGGTTAAATTTTTGTCATTGATATTAGTTAATATAACATTCATGAGGTCGTATATTGCTAATGTTGTAGACTTCCCTTTTTGAAAACCATGCTGTTCTTTGTTTATAATATTAAACTTGGTACAGTAATTTTCAATTCTTTTGTACATGCATTTTTCATATATTTTAGATAGGATGGGTATTAGGGTGATAGGGCGGTAATTGTTCAGGTCAAGTCTATCTCCTTTTTTGTAAAGTGGTCTAAAAACGGAGAGCTTTAAAGCTTCTGGAAAAATTCCCTCATAGAATGACAAATTGATCAATTGTGTTAGTACTTCAACAATCTCGTCGACACAATTTTTTATAATTTTTGTGGTAATTTCGTCGTACCCTTCCGAATTAGTGTTATTTAAAAGCAGTATTTCCTTCTTAACTTCAGTTATCGACATTGGTTTGAGGAACATTGAGCCAACAGTTACATTATTCAAAGAGTAAGCTGAGACGTTCGGGGGCATTGATCTGTTTGTTGAGTCGATGTAATGGTTATTGAAGGCAGACGCTATCTCCACTGGATTGGTAATAAGTGTGTTGTTATATTTGATACTGTCTATATTATGTCTGGAGTTAGAATTATTCAGCTCGTCTTTTATAACATTCCACGTGGCTTTGCATTTGTTGTCGTTTTTAGTTATGTATTTGATATTCGCGTTTTTCTTAGAATTAAAGATACATTTTTTAAGGAGAGTAGTATAGTTAAGGTATTTAGTCTTATTATTTGCAGTTTTGTTTTTATAAAATTGATGGCGCAGTAACCTTTTTGTTTTACAGCTTTTTTTCAAGCCCTTACTTATCCAGCTTTGTTTCTTTTTGTTATTTAAATTTACTTTTACTTTTAATTTTGGGAAACAAAGATTGTACAGTAGGCAAAACGTTTCATGAAAATGACTGAATGCTGAGTTTGCGTTGTTAGCCGTGTGTATTTCAGACCAAGAAAGATTACTTAAGCATTCCTTGAACTTAAGGATATTATCTGAACTGTAGTCTCTTTTGTATGTGTAATATATTGCTTGATTTTGGATTTTATGTTTCAAAGGAATAGTTAACATTTGTGCTGTATCGTGGTCAGACAAGTGAAGTGGCAAAACTGCAGCAGTAGCGTCATGAATGTTACTCAAAATGTGATCTATGCATGATGACTTACGTGTTGGTACATCAATATGAAATTTCAGATTATAGTTATATGCTAGATCCTGCAATTGAGTAGTAATATAACCTTTTTTAAGGGTATTAATATTCAAATCACCCGCTAAAACCACCTTAATTCCAGATTTATACTGTTGAAGTAAATTATGCATGAGACTATTTAATTTGATTAAGAATTGGTTCGGGTCTGATTGAGGTGTTCTGTATACACAAATTATTATTAATTTTTGATGTGTTAATTCAATTCCACAAACTTCAAAAGTGTTTTGTGTGGCGTAGTTTTTTATAAGTGGCAAGTCTTTAAATAACAGGTTTTTTTTGGCAAAAATACAGGTACCACCTCTTTGTTTTTCTCTGCAGTAATTCGAAGCCATCTCATAACCGTGGATTTTAATGTAGCTTTCGTAGTCTCTTTTGATAAAGGTTTCGGAGAGGCATATTATGTCTGGGTCGTTATGCTCTTCTTGTAGTTCTTGTAAGGTTAATTCTAGAATTTCTTTTTTTGAAACGAATACAATTATTTGTTTTGATTAATGAAAGGTATTTGCTTTCAATTTGTTCCATAATTTGCGTTCACCAGCATTTATTAAATGGCAATCGTATTTGCGCATTAAATGAATTCATAAAATTATTTGTAGTTACAAAATAAAACATTGTACAGATTTCATGATGAAATTGCTAGTGCTTGTAGGCCCTTTGTGTTCCAAAATTCTTAGCATACCGCTTGTTCGTTGCCTGTATTCTATTTAATTAAATTACCTAGTGCAAAATCTTTGAGAAACCTTTCTTTTCTCTCTAAAAATATTTTATTTCTTCTCGATCGTCCGCAGCAAGATACTTTCGCTAGAAAAGTATGAGAGCTATAAATTCTTTAAAACCTCAGCTACAGTGGTGAACTGCGGTACCTCGGCGTTCATTCTCGGCTTTACGCTCTCGACTTCTCGAGACCTCTCGGTATGAGAGCAATTCAAACAGATGGCAAATAGTGACAGATTTCTCGTGATTTGAGGGACTTGATCGAATCAAGCGTTTCTGCTGTCTGATGATCAACACCGGGAGGTATTTTGAACACATAATCGTGTCCATACTAATGTTATGAACGCCAAAGTAACTCTTTTATTCAGTATGTTTGTTACCATCATCATCTGACTAGCCTTTTCTTATCAATTTTGGGATCGACTACCAGTCTAACCGGATGCAGCTGAATACCAGTATTTTACAGAGCGACGGCCTGTTTAACTTCCACAACCCATCTCGTACGACATAATTTGATACCTTTTGGTAGGACTCGTTGTCATACTGTGGGGCCACGACTATGGGTGATCTGGTCACCATCCACAGACCAACCTAGGCCAGCGTGGCTTGACCTGAAGACTGAACCGTGAGGCTGTTATTATCTAGATACGAGCTCGGTTTTACCTCATGACCCTTAAACTACTGAATCGATCATTATTCAAATTAATAGACATAACAAAGAAGAAGGTAATACCGGCTACTTTGCAGTCTAGATCGCAGACGAAATCTAGGGCAACAGCTAGTATTTATAATATATTTTTGAACCACCGTAACTTACATAATTACAATGTTCAAGATAAATCTACAGGTACCGAATAGATAGGTGAAACGTAAGTAATTACCTACTACGTAGTTTTTATAAGTTTTTAAACTGACATGGTCACTGACACTACTATTAATATCATAAACGGGATATTTACCATGTTTGATTTTTGTTTCGAGTTCCCGATATTTCGGCGCTGTTACAAGCACCATGATATGTGAAAAAATTTCCAATTTAATTCCCTCAGGGATGGAATTTCAAAAAATCTATTCTTCTTCCTTGTCTACATTACAAAGGGAATCTCTGTGCAAAAGGGGATAGAACCAATGTGGCATATCAACCTGTCCGCCATTTTGATTTTTTTTCGAAATCGCGGCCCACGGTGAAACTGGTATGTATGGATAGAGGACATATAGACGAGCAAAAAATGTCAAGCAACACGGTACCCAAAGTGTCACGTTACCGAGATATTTGAAGGTTAAGATTTGTCCATCTTTAACTTCAAATATCTCGGTAACGACATTTTTTGCTCGTCTATATGTCCTCTATCCATACATACCACTTTCATCGTGGGCCGCGATTTCGAAAAAAAATCAAAATGGCGGTGGGTCGATATGCCAGCTCCCATACAAAAAAGTTCAAACCCCTTTCCGCTTTCTAGGTTTACGTATTCATTGTTTAACTCGTTCGTTATTTACGCGTTACTAAAAAATTCAGAATTCTTATTATAGCATTGCTTCTTCTAGAGAAAATTATGTAGTTTCTACACGCTGTTGAAAAAATATCTTTCTTTATTATAAACGTTATTTTCTTCGCTTTTCTTCGTCTCAGTCTTGCGGGTCGCCGTCTTAGAATTATTGTGAAGTAACAGCGAAAAGGAGAAAAACCTCAGACTGAATAATTAGTAATCTGTGCATTTTGTTCCGCAGAAAACTTAGTTGCAGAAACAATTTTCCTTTTTTGCTGTTTTGTTCATTCAGTAACAGGTAACAACGTAATATTAAAGAAAAGACTTAAAATAAACTATAATTTATGTATTTTACTTAGTTTAAAAATTACTGGGAAGTTTTAATTATACGACAGCAGAACCATATCGGTATAATAGCACAACTCTGAATGGGCAGTCACTCCCGGTTTCTATTAATAACTCGATTGAAACATTTTCGTATGATTTTCGTAGATATTACCGTGTGCAGTATTTAGAAATTGCGACCGCAGCGACATTGTGATTATACGGATTTGTGGTCGCTTTCTGATGAATTCTACATAAATTGATGTTTTGAGAAAACATCTCATCATTAGACATCGTGAGCTGATTAGTTAGTTTATTTTATATTTTTCCTGTTTATTAGCTTCATTTTATAATATTATTTGACACAAGTACTAATATTATGTTTTATTTAGTGGGGCTGCCTCAGTTTTTATAAAGACACAAAGTTTTAAGATGAAAAAAAAATATTTTTGTATTTTGTACTAGGTACTACCAACCGGTGGTTTTTCCAGTGAAATAGGAAGTCTAAATCTAAAACCTCTCCAAGAAACATGGCAGCACTTATTTCCAACAAAGACCAACTCTATCCCGTACATTCAGAATCGTTCCATTTTCAGGAAACGCGCTGCTGAAAATCAATGAGTGGTTTTTGATGTCAAATTGATTCCGCCGACTAGGCTAACAATGTGGACATAGTTTATATGAAATGCTTACTGTGTTCTGCTATAAGACCTCGGTTCGATGAAAATGGGTTTTGAAAAGGATTTTCAAATGGTTTTAGAGAAAGATTTAATTTTAAGTTAATTTCGTTGATTTATCATTTTAAAAGGCTAACGCCCAAATACTCAAACGTCACTCCATTTTAAGTTGCACTTAAATCTCGTGCTGTCTTTGTTACTTTAACGCAGAGTGACAGAGATAGCAGGAGTTTTGAGGGTTACTTATAATTGAGTGACGTTTGAGTATTTGGGCGTGAGAAGCTTGTGTCTAGATAATAACAGGCGCTCGGGTTGATCTTCATGTTTAGACGTGCTTGACTAGTTTGGTCTGTGGATGGGTGACCGCCCATTTCATACCGAGTTTCCTCCGAGCCTCGGAAAGCACGTTAAGCTGTTGGTCCCGGCTGCCATATATATTTTTTTTTATTTTTTTTTTTTTTTTTTTAAAAAACGTTGCCCCACACTAGGAATTTCTCCTGTATCGTGGGTGCGTTTACAAACATTTAAACTCACATACACAAATACACCCAGACCCGAAGCAATTATCTGTAGGCCATACAAATATTTGTTCCGTGCGGGGATCGAACCCGCGACACGCAGCGCAGCAGTCCGATCGCTCAGCCACTGCGCCAACCGTGCCGTCAATATAGATCTTTGGCAGTCGTTACAGGTACTCAGTGGCCCGAAAGTCTGTTATCCAGTTCTAACCAAGGGGTATCATATTACTCAATAAAATAATTGGGTTGGAAGGCCTATAATAGTTTTGTTAGTAGCGTTGTAAGGCCTCCCTAGGTGGCTCGATGACTTGGTGAAGGTGGATGCGAGACTCACGGGACCGGTGAATCTGGCGAAATACTGGTATTCAGTTGCATTTGTTTAAACTCGAAGTCGGCCCCACGATGACTGGAAAAGGTTAGACAGATGATAACCACTTCACTAAAAATGGCCGAAAAAAAAATTCAAATCACTTTTTTGGACTATAGCTGTATTCTCCATAATTTCTGCTGTAATATAATCAATGGTTCATGAATCATTATTTAATCAATGATTTCACGTCAATGTTGGGTACATTAACAAAATTATACTATTTAAAACGTCAACAATAAGCGCGTAACTCGCATAGTTTTTTCACTTATTTTCACACAGTTCAAAAATTCCCAATAGTTCTATCGTAGTAGGACTGTGCAGTAGAACTAGTGGGAATGATCCCACATTACTAAGGGTGCCAATAATATTGACAAAACTAACTGGGAACCATTGAGTTACTGAGTTTTTTTCACAATTTTTTTTCTAAATACATGTTAACTAATAATAACTTTACTTTTCGTAAAGTTCTACGGAAACTTATTCTTTATCCAACACCATTTATTTGACTACCTTTTCAAAAACTTTTGAAACTTGTGAAATTGTGCTTAAACTCATTCAGAAGTAATTGTAAGTCAGTTGCCACTTAATAGCTATTAGGAGTACTTTGGATGCTCGTCGAAACTTGCGAATTTGCGATAATTATAGGAAGCCTTCCTTATCGGCATCAAATACTATCTACGTAAGATAAGTGGGTGTGATAGGTTAATCGCTAATTAAGCAGTCTTCCTTAGGATAATGTAACTAAATACTGATGATGTATGGGGTGGATAGTTCGTACAAAAAATCTTACTCATGAAAAAAAAATCAACAGCCCTACTATTTACCTTTATTTGGCTTTAGATAAAAATAGGAAGGAGTGGTTTTTTGCTATTTTTCAGGGCTTCTTAGGTACTTCAACAGTTGCCTGTTAGTTCAATAATTACGTTTTGTGTAAAAATTAGGTCGGCCAATAATTCAATCCTCTTTTGCATTTTATAGCCCCATTCTTGGGAAACGTTGTAAGCTATTAACCATCACGTTGCAAGTGCAACTCTTAGGAGCTTGGCTAAAAGTCAGTGGCGGGTATTCTTATATCGTGTGGTTAATGCCCATTCAGCTGTCAGAGTTTTTATGCCTCTGACTTGACTTTACATGCCGTAGAGAAAATATCATTTTAGCATGCTGGTTTCCTCACGATGTTTTCCTTCAATGAAGCAAGTGATAAAGCTCATGAATCTGATAAATGAAAGGTTCCTGTCATGGGTTCGAACTTCAGACCTATGTCTTGGCTGTCCAAAGGTCACACAATGGTCTCGCCACAAGGCAATCACTGCTCGGTGGTGTTTATTTTATTTATTTATCTTCTTTATTCCAATACTAGCTGATGCCCGCGGCTTCACCCGCGTGGAAACTAACTAAAACCTTCCTCTTGAATCACTATATCTATTAAAAAAACCGCATCAAAATCCGTTGCGAAGTTTTAAAGATTTAAGCATACAGACAAACAGACAAAAATAGCGACTTTGAGACAAACTATGTAATAAGGTTATGGAAGGTTAGGTTAACTTATGAACAAAGCCCTACAAAACCGTTGCAATGGTTTGACTGTGGGTCGATGAGACTCTGGACATAGGTACTACAAAGTTTGATGTTGACGCAGTTTGGTACTGGATTCCATATATCCATGAACATGATCCTTCCAAAAAACGGAGGCAAATCCGCATATTTTTATGGGCAACTACGAAACCGTACCTTGTGTACTTAAAACTAAATATTATTTAAACTTCACTCATTTATGTTGTATTACACAGGACGAGTAGATAGTAAGAACTCTAACTATAATCTGCTAAACGTTTTGTTCAATATTGCTGGTATCTGGGTAATATAATAGTCCCAATTAAGATCCGAAATTCCAGATTAACATGAAATATCTGTATTGGTTGTCCTAATCACTATTACTGTGAAACTAATTGTAATTATTATTGGAAATAGGAATATTATACCTCTAACTTATAATAAAACGATAAATATTATGTGTTTTAGTAATAAAGTGCAAGCATATTTTACTAGCAACCAAATCCGGTGTTAACTTTGGACAAAAACTTACAAATCGTGCACACGTTCTCTTCTGTTTTCCCATCAAGAATCTCCCAGTAGCAGCCACGGAGACTAGATAATTATATTCTAGCTCAGTTGATAGCAAGAGCAGCGTGGCCCAGTGATGGTGGCCTTGACCTACGAACTATAAGTCGTGGGTTCGAATTCGAACCCAGGCAGGCGCATTACTTTACGTAATTTATTTCATCACTGCTGCTCTCAAAGTGGTGAAGGAAAACATCGCAAGAACCAAAATATTCAAAGACATGTGTCATCAACCAAATGGTGACAACTACCAAATTGCAGTAGCCCATCCCTCTCCTAGAGAGGAGGCCTGAGACCTGAGTCCCTGCAGTGGGAACATTATAGGTAGATGATGATGATAGCAATGGACTCTCCCCTATTACAATGGACTGATGGTCATCAACTGGTGTAATATGCGACAATTAGGCACTAAGTACATCTCGGCCTTACCCGTCGGGGCCCTTATACGTGTTGTTATGTTACATCAATAGAGCAGAAATGTATCATCAACATCAACATTACCCAGTCTAACATTAAGTGGGTCATGAGCGAATTCTATTTTAACATTTATAATTCTTTGGATTTAACAGTAAAGTTTCGCATCACGGCACCATACCAACAACTATTTGTAACTTGGCATACCTGGCGCCGATACAATCATGTCCAGTTGCCCATGCCGAATGGCTTATAGATGTCATCATTGAGTTCCCTGTCCTTTGAAAATCGCTCTCGTTTCATATTAATTTTTGCATGTTTATTATTGTGTTATGCCCTGTGTCTGAACCAATAAATGTTACTTCTTTCTTTCTTTTCTTTCTTTCTTTCTTTTCTCTGGATCAAACACCTCCGGGTTCGGATAGATTTGTGGGTCATTATTGATATTATCATTAAAGTTGTGATTATGATTAACACCTATTCATCAATACTTCGCTCATGTCTGATTGTTTGTTGTGACTCGGCATTTCGGCAATTTGAAAACCAGATTTTTTAGATAAGTAGGTTGCTTTTGTTTATACCTACTAGCTTTGTCAACACGTGGAATGCCTTAGGCAGTAGGTAACTGAGAAAGATACCCGTGTAGGTGTTTTGATCAGGTTATTTTTTAGGTTAAAAACCTTAGAGTTGTATCTCACTAACCTATACCTACAATAGAGCTTATCAGCCTATGACTACCGGTTCACGTATAGAAAAAAAATCCGACTGAAAAAACTGAAAAGCAAAAAACAAGCACATCTATATAAATAAAAAGAGAAGTCCTGACTGACTGACTGACTCATCAACGCCCAGCCCAAACTCTTGGACCTAGAAAGCTGAAATTTTGCACAGAAGTTCCCTTTATAGTGTAGACAAGGAATAAGGAAGGATTTTTCGAAATTCAACCCCTAAGGGATTTAAATAGGGGATGATAGTTTGTAAAAATCGTGAAAATCGTCATTTTCACGCGGGCGAAGCCGCTGGCAAAAGCTAGTTTTAAATAAAACAAAACTTGAAAGTAGGCGGGGCTTAATTTTTTTTTTATTTATTTGCTTGTTTTTTGCTTTTCTTAATTGGTAACTTTCAATGACAAACGATTAAATTGTGTGTCTGAACCTTTTCAGCTCCAAGTAGCAAGCCACTGCTTACAACCCCTACGTAGTAGATACTCCTTCAAAATACGCTATAGAGGAAAATAGAGCACTTCTATACCGCAATATCTTCCCTATTGGTTGTTGTTACTTATATGCAGCTTTGCATAGCCTTTGAAGCGTAGCATTCGTGCTCAGCAGATTCACTTTGACTGCTGAAGGATTATGGAGTCAATCGAGCCGATGCATTCAGCACGCGTACTGCGAATATCTTTCAATAGGTGGTCGTTACGGGCTGCGGCAACAACTGGATATTTGTAACAAAATGGAATATTTTACATTAGATAACATCACGCTTGTTAGGTATCTCCGAAGAGATAGGTAGAGGCGTACCTCTATCTACTAAGTATAGTCACTATAGCCATATTATGAATACACTTGGCAAAGTTAAAACGCGGATTTCTCGTGAAATTACGATTGCAACTTTGAAATATGACTTTTATGATCATAATATTTTTTATAATTTATTTATTCAAATTAGATAACAGTGATCCATATTTTTGTTAGTAGGTATACTTAAAGAATAGTGTTAGTAAAAATAATCATATTAATTGGAGGCCAATACACAACACATACTACCAAAAATGCATAATCATAAAATAAATTATTCATATTGTATATATCTAAACTCATAAAACAAAATTCATTTTAAAATTACAATTGAAATAAAAATAGAAAAGGTACTTGTGTCAAAAAATCAAAATAATGTAATGTTCATGTCAAAATGTAAAATGTCAGGATTTATAATGTCAAAACGTAAAATGTCAAAATGTAAAATTTCAAACTGTGAAATACGACATGTCCACAATCAAATATAAAAATGATGAAAATAATTAAATTTTTATAAATAAAAATAATAAATAAAATTTACCTGCCCCATGCCCGGTATACAGGTGCATGTAAGGCCTGCCAATGCTGCATAAAAGGTCCGTCTAACCTGTTGGCAACAACGGTAAGAAGACTGCTGCCACTGTCCCGCACTCTGCTCGCTATCGAGGTCGCCCTCTTACGCATACTGGTATAAAAACAGTCAATGCCGACACTCGCAAACATTCCTGATGCGCTGCAGAAGCGAGGCAGCCGCAGCAGTGCCCTCAACGCGTTATTATATTGTACGCGGAGAGCGCTGTAGGATTTCTGCAAATATGACACCCACAGACTACTCGTGTAAAAAGATGTGCAGTAGGCTCGAAACAAGGTGATCTTTACATCCTTGGAGCTACGAGAAAACCTGCGGGCAATCATATTCGCCCTCACCGACAACGCCCTCCTTTCCCGCTCAATATCTGCGTCATCCTTCAGGTCAGACGTTACAATATGGCCCAGATACTTAAACGTATGTACCCGCTCCAAGGGTACCCCACATAGCCTTACTGGTGGGACCTCTGCCGGACACTTGGCACCCGCATTAAAAACCATGACTTTGCTCTTTTTCACATTATATTTTAGACCATGTGTTTGAGCGTACGTTTCACAAATGTCTATAAGCTGTCTGAGTCCCCCTATTGACGCGCTCAGCAGCACCATATCATCAGCGTAGCTGATGTTGTTAAAACAAACATCATCAACATGGCATCCAATATGGCGACTGCTGAGCTCGGCAACAAGTCCATCGATATACAGGTTGAAGAGCGTTGGTGAGCTCAACCCCCCCTGCCTCACCCCGCACTCCAACCTGTACGAATCCGACAGAGCTCCCGACCATTTAACATTATTGACCTGGTTCCCGTACCAGTGCTGGAAGATTTTTACAACTTCAGGCGCAACTTTCCTATCAATTAACTTCCTCCATAACACTTTGTACGAAACCAGGTCAAACGCCCTGGACAGATCGAGGAAGCAGGCATAAACAGGCGTGCTCCGATCCGTGTAATATCTGACAGCATGCTTTAAACTTAGTATAGCGCTATCTGTGGACAGTTTGGGCCTGAACCCAAACTGGTTATCGTGCAAAGTGATCTTACTGTTTAACTGCGTATTAAGCATGCTGTCAAATACCTTTGCGATGACTGTCGCTAATGAGATCGGCCTGTAGTTGGTTCCATCTGCTACATCACCTGTTTTATTTTTAACAATTGGTACTACGACCGCTCTCATCAGCTCGTCCGGCAAGTACGAATGGCGAATACAGAACGTGAACAACATGGCCAAAACACGTGGCAGGTGAGGACCTGCATGCTGTAGGTGCTCGATGCTGAGTTCATCGTGTCCTGGAGACTTACCCCTGGTCATACACCCTATGGTCTTGGCTATCTCCACAGCTGAGAACTTAACGCTTGGTTCCAGGACACTCTGTGACTCAGAATCGACCACCCCAGAGGGTGGAATATTGCTAGACTCGACACAAAACTGGGATTTAAAAACATTAGCAATATCCTTTTCAGCCGACACACCATCGACGCTTACCGGCAAACCAGGCCTAAGGTTGTGCTTTTTTGTAGACTTCCAGAAGTTCCGAAAGTCTTTTTTAGTGTGCAACTCAGCTAGGATGTCCATCTGGATTTGTTCTTGGTGATTTTGGCACCATCTTAATTTGGACTTGAAGATCTTACGAGTGTCACACATTTCCTCATAAATCACACCAGATGTAGGTTTACCACAATTAAGCCATTCATTAAACCTAAGCCTAGCGTACGAGTGAGCCTCGCTGACGTGCTTATTCCAACCCACCACGCGCTTCGGCCTCCTACCCTTGATTCGCGTCTCCCTGCTAACAATGGCGGCCTCCCTTAGAGCGGATACCACATCCCGATACAGGCAGTCAATAATTAGATTGTGGTCCGAATCACTACACATGCGATCACAACAATTTGACAATACGCGAGGGAAGTCAATATTTCGCAACCGCCGATGACATTCTTGCCTATATGTGTAAATAGCCTCAGAGCTTTTTTCCCCCCACACAACAAAATTGTCGCAGGATATACTCTGCTTTATTTTGGGTCTAATTACATTAAGATCGCATTCAATCAACAATGGATAGTGATCCGACCATATAACATCATACTTAACGCTAACATTACAAACAGATTTCAAAGACGATTCTGTACAGAGACAATGATCAAGCCATCGCCTAGCCCCGTTACAGTCACTGACATACGTGTATGTGTTCGAAGTCAATGTATATAATATGAGTTCCAAAATTTTAGTTACGTTTCGTAACACGAAAATGAAATCAATATAGTCTGTGAAAATTGCTCCTAAATGTTGCTACGATACATACTGGTACTTCTGACTGCACACCCACATTCCATCAGTTACATTTAGGTGCCTTGTGTGGGCGAGCCCATTGTTAATAACCGGTCACAAATCCGGACTCAGGTCTGCTATTGCTAACACGTTGCCCAATCTGAGAATCGAATCCAAGGCCCCATGCTTCTCCATCGGGGCCGCGGATTGTTCCCGTCGGGGCTGCGGGTTGTTCGAAACAGATACCGCGGCCTCGGCACAAGGGCGAAGAAGGAACATGGGTGGTTTTTAGTCAGTAGAAGTCTGACACTCCCTACCACTCTGCCCAGAGCAGGAGGAGTCATTTGATGATTTCCCACCCTCTAGTTTTGGAGGAAGAAATAGCTTAGGCCTCGTACGCAGCAGTAGTGCGTGTGACCACATCACCAATAGATTGTAAATATCTTTCATTGTGTGATCGTTAACCTGAAAATCTCACAATCAGTCTCAGCAAGAGTTATTGTATTTCATCATCATCATCATCATCAGCCTATATTGTTTCCACTGCAGGGACTCAGGCCTAATCTCTAGGAGAGGGATGGGCTACAATCCATGCACCACGCGGGCCCAGTGCGGGTTGGCAGATGTCACATGTCTTCGAATTTTTTGGTTCTCAGACCTTTTTCCAGACCAGTTCCTCACGATATATGTTTTCCTTCACCGTTTTGAGAGCAGCGGTGATGAAATAAATTACACAAAGTAATGCACCTGTCTGGGTTCGAACCCACGACCTACTGTTCGTAAGTCGGGGCCGATACAACTGGGCCACCGCTGCTCTATTGTATTTAATACTGGGTTAAATCAGATAGGTATTCAGCTGCATTCGGTTAGACTGGAAGCTGACTGGCAATAGGCTCGCACTCTATATACATGGGACTTACATAACTGGAGAAATGTAGATGTCCTACTGTCCTAATCTTCTTCTTCTTTACGTGTTGATGAGCTCAAATCATGTTAGACCAGTATTTAGCCACCTGCACAGCTCTATCCTTTGCTTCGAGTAAGTCCTGGGCCCCGAGTCTGCTATTCAATAGTGTCAGAATGGTCTATCATTGATCTCATAATTGTTGATTGTTGAGTCGATAGACTTAAGGTACTTTTTGGCTTGTCGTCTACTTGTCAAAATCAACAATTATGAGATCAATGATAGACCATTCTGACACTATTGAATAGCAGACTCGGGGCCCTGAAACGTGCAAGTGGTGGTTCAGGATGGTCAGGATAGGAGGTGTCATATCCTGCATAGGGGCTCCACACTGGCAATTTATTTGGGATGGATCGAGGTAACTGTCCTAATAGTACATGTAATCTACATTTAGTACATGTATCCAGTACTTCTTCCTAACCTTTTGGGGATTACAGTTATGAAAGCTGGCCCCAACACTGGTAGCTACAGATGAAGCTTGTAGAAAGCTAAACAGATGATGAGCATGTGGTCATTATACGACACAAACAACAATTGTATTCTTTCATTGTAACAAAATGAATTATTTGTTGTGCTAATCACTAATGTACGTCCCGTATTGTACCTGTTTTGTTCGCAAACGCGCTATGCGTCAGTCAAATGTCTAATTAATATAATAGAGACAAAAGCGCCCGCATTATAATGAGACAGCGAACAATATTTGGAATTTTGGACTGATTATGATGATTATCATGTTTAATTATTTACAAATTGGTGGTTTTATATTTACGCAGAATTATATTGTATTTATGAAAGAAAGACAAAACGTTTAATTATTCCGTTTTTGTTGTTTCATTCTTTGTAGGAAACGGTTAAGTGTATTACTTTTAAAAAGTAATACACCGATGTCTATGAGACCGTATTGAGTATCCAATTTAGAAGTAAATGTGATGAAGTTATCTTGCTTTTTTAGTGGCGTAGAAAAGGAGGCACAGTGAAATAAGAGAGATGTCAATATAGCAAGCAGTGTCTTGTCTATCGAGGGATTATACGATAGATACATCTAGTTAAAAGTCGATATTTCCAAGCATTCGCCAATGGAGAAATTTCACCAATCACATTTCACCAAACCGGCACTGAACCCAATTAGCAAAAACTGTTAGTGTAAGAATCGTTGTGAAATATTGACAAAGAGTTCTTTAAACTCAGATTAGAAATGCTGATCTGAAACTTACATTTCGTTAACTCAGTCTATCCCAAATAAAATCACAGGAGGGCAAAATAAAAATTATAGTAGTTTATGCGACTGTGCATAATGAAGGGCATTACAACACAAGTGTGGGTTTAAGAAACGAGCCGAAGGCGAGTTTCTTAATAGCATCACACGAGTGTTGTAATGCCTAATTATGTATAGTTGCATACACTACTTTATCTACCCAAATATCATAAGGGCTCTATGATGGGTTCAGGAACCATAGGGAAATGACCAGCATTGTTACCAGTTTAATGCAATAAAAAATAAACAGGTTATTAGTTGCATTCGTCGCTGCATTTACGATATCTAGCGGAGTGTTAATGTAAATTTCTGAGTCACTATCACTCATTTTCGACAGAATTAACTTATCAGAAAATGTTTCTACTCGTAACTGGAAATAAAAAGCTAACGAACAAATGACAGCTCGAGATGGCGGCGTTCCGGATATCTGTCATTTTTTTTTAATCTTAAGCAAACGAACAAAGTCACTATACTTGTGTCACTCGAGATCAAAATGTCGTGCGATTTATAATTAAAATCATACTGAAATGGGGTTTCGTATCGATAGGTATCTGTTTTAATGTAGATACTAGAATAGCACACTCACTTGAATTTGACACCTGTTCCAAATTTAAACTCATAACCTACTGTTTTCAGTAGGTTATGAGCTCATTACAGTTCTGTTTATTTCTGCTGGTTGGTAATGCTGGTCATAACGCATTAGAGAGGGTTTATGATATTTGGGTAGATAAAATACTAAAAGTTAAATTAAGTGAGATATTTTGTGAATATTATTTTACAACTACCTGCACCTACTCGCCCATAATGGAGGACCAACAGATTTCGATAAACAGCGACACATGGTGTCTCAGCCGCTCAAGAATCCGTCATTTACATTGATATTTTCTAACATCTTACCTTCTCTGTAAACTATATTAAAATTTATTCAAAGTAAGCTTTACTCTGCCAATAAAAAGGCAACATCTTTGTATATCTGCACTTATCTAGGTACCTACTGAGATATTCCACCATGTTGTTTGCAGATGCATTGTAAAGCGGATGCCCCTTTCACCTAACTACGCGTTCTCTTTGAACCGTCAAACAAATCTCGGGGCATAGCACACTTTGGAAGCTTCGAATGCAAATTGCAGGCGATACCGTTACCTAATCACTTTTGAATTGCACTTTGGCCATTCAATTGGTGAATGTGCTTTATGAAGCTGCTGGATGCGAAATCGATATCACTTATGTTTGTTTGATGCACTGATTGCATCAAACAAACCTGCGCTAAATTGACGCTAGAAAAGTGTGAAATTCGCTAAAATAGTTGTTGGTTAAATTGAGATGGAATTCAGCTAGTATCATCATAATTATGAATGAAAGCAAACTTATAGTAAGTTTGCTTGGTAAGCAAGGCGCTTGCAAGGCGGGTAACTAAAAGCTCAGAACCGTCTCACCGGTCAGACTTTGAGGAATTATAGAACACTTTTTTTGGACACTGTGTGTGTGAAGACCACCGGATTATGAATGTTTGTGTAACTCTTCAAATTCAAATTCTTCTACAAATAGGTTCTGGACTACCACCAGCATCTGAACTTTAGCCATCACGTATAATTTGTTAGACAAGACAACCTTACATTACTAACAGTTATTTAAATACTGTTAGTCACTATAACCACACGACAAAGAAGAAGAAGTACTGTTAACATTATTCTTGTTGCGAGTGTTTCACAATAATACAATAGAGTTTCATAATAACACGAAGTAATATTTAATAATACGCAATAATGACTACGCAAAATGTACAATATGGTAAAACCTTTCACGCTTCATTAACTCACGTAGGTCCTGTAAGCTCTTGTTTATTGATAAAGTATAGTTGAAAGAAGATTATAAGTACCTACATCGACGTCATGTCTGCCCATCTGTATGTCACAGAACTATTTTAAACCCTAATAACAATCATATAATACGTTTACGTTTGTAATTTTCAGGAACAAAAATCCAGTTGTAACCGCCTGTAATCCAATGTTAGGCAGAGGTGTACCCACATTTTGACTGCAGTTACGATTATGTCCCATGTAATAGGGAGCGAGTCTTTTGCCCAGGGCACAAATCCTGACTCCGTGTCTGCTACTCTGAGAAAACCCAATAGCAACCTGACCCGTGATTTATACACCCATTAGATATTAAAAAAGTTTGTTCTAGTGTATTACTAATAGTGTTGCCCAAATGCGGTCTTGGTCTTGGAGTCTTGGTCTTGTTCTTGCATTTTCGCAAGACCAAGACCGACTTATTGTAGCAAGATCAAGACCAAGACTGAACCCTGCAAGATTTGAGCAAGAACAAGACTTAGCCTGCAAGACTCTTGCGTCTCGCAGTTTAGTCAAACTGAGATCTGGGCGTTATTATTTTCTTTCTATGTTTTGGCGAATTTGTGTACTACTGTATGAATATTTGTATGTATGAATAAATAAATTAATTGATAATTCAATTAATTTATTTATTAATAATTAAGTAGGTATTTTGTTTAGACGACGACAAATTTTATTAGTTAGAATTATCAAGTCGAGACGATGATGAAAACTATGTAAGTGATAATTATTTTAACCGCTAGCTGTTTGTGAAGCGTTGAGGATAGCCACTAAACACGCTCTGTAAATCATAATAGGTACCTACCTAAAGTCAGTAATTACGAATTTAATTAATTTGGTGGTTTACTATGCCTATGTCAATTTAAACTGTCAATGTAAACATGTACCTACTCTGTTACGTTGTTCTTAGATCTAAACTAACGTGTTTAGTAAATAGCAATAGGCTAATAGGTATTTGCAAGACTTGCGAGACTCTTGCTGCAAGACCAAGACCAAGACTTGAGAGCGCAATATCAAGACCAAGACAAAGACCAGTGTATTGACGCAAGACCAAGACCAAGACTGGCTAAGTCTCGTCTTGGTCTTGCATTTGGGCAACACTAATTACTAATGGTATAAGCATTCTGAACACCAGAAGTGGATCAAATCATATTGCTTACTTCCAAATTGTTTGAGAAAACCATTAATTAATTTTGAACCATTTATGTAATTGTCCAGATCTTTTTCGTCTAATGTAATGAAATGACCGTTACATGAAAACGAGTAACGAGGAGAGGTAAGGCGACTGCCTATCTGACCTCCACAACCCAGTTAATATTCGGTAATACTATACGGTGCAACCGCACATTCTGCAATGGGGAACACAAAAGGGTCAAAATATTAGTATCAAATACATCTAAAATCGGAGCGTAGAACGTGTACATTACATAAGTTTTTATTTTACTTCGATACATGCAGTATTTCCGAAGTTATAACGACGAGAATTTTAAGTACTTTTTTGAATTTCCGAGATTACGCGCGCTCATACTAATACGTCACAACCCGGCTCAGCCCGCAACCGCGACACGGCGCGGTACTTATTCCGGTGCGTTGACCATAATAAATTGGGCGCGTCTCGTTTCATTTTGTTTCGATCGTCTTCGTTTTCCTATTAAGTACTTATACATACACATACATATATGAACTCACGCCCTTTTCCCATAGGGGTAGGCAGAAACCACAGAACGCCACTTGCTACGATCCTTAATAATATTCCTTTTACCTCGTCGTCGTCGTCGTACTTATAGTGTGCTTGTATTTCAAAGTAATAATAATATTATCCTTTACATCCGATTACTCTAAAGTGAAACGTGTATTTGTATAGAATGAAGAAGGTTTTCTAAAATGTCAGTCGAATAATCTGCCAAGAGTGGATAGTTTGGTGGTGAATATTAATTTCATGAAAAATCAGGATATTATGGCTGCCGAAAATCGTGGAGTACCTAACGATGAAAAAGTATGTATGTTTTAACTAAGCATTACCAACTCCTGGGTAGGTATTTATTCAAACTTAAACCTAACTGAAAGTGTATATTTCATTTAGTTAGGGTACCTACCTATTGTGGTTGTCAATAATTATTTTATGCGTTTTATTAGTATAAACTAAAAGAAAATGTTACTATTTACCCTTTACCCATATACAGAATATGTATTTACGTAGTACGTTACGTACGTACGTTATTAGGTATCAGTTTTGTAAGTAGGCAAATACCTAGGTGCCTGTTATTATATTTTTATACTAAACCAGATATTTTTGATGAATTTTATTTCTAAATGAAAAGAAAATAAAATCGAAATGGTCTTCACAACAGTGCGCTTTAGTTTTAGGGCCTATTGAATCAACTCTTTTTACGGCTGTCATCCACTTTTTCTTCATTTTTTGGGTCCTCAGGCACATAAAAAAAGAGTAGGTACATGTTTAAACTGTTGACTTGAAGCACCGAGGCATAATACAGTATTTTTTTCCATTTTTACCACAGAGAGCTTTATAATTTTGATTTTAACTGCGCACCGGCGTGCAAACGAGAGCGCGATTGTCGAATGACCAAGAGTTGTGACGTCATCGGGTAGTGAGCGCCCGCTCGCGTTTTTAAAAACCTACGGCCGGAAATACGCACTTTGATCGTAAATATCTCAGGCATTTTTTAAGATATGAAAAAAGTAAAAACACAGATGTTAGCTTTATTAAAATACTTACTTAAATATTACCTATACCTAATTATATTATGTTAGCTTTTATTAAAATATTTATCTGAATATTATCCATACCCAACTTTATTGTAATTAAATGTATGTGTTCGCATGTCATACGGATGGTATATTGACTTGTTTGTCATTCGATCCAACACTTCACTTCGCCGTTCATTCCGGCATTCACCTACAAGCGTTGACAGTGCGAACACAGGCATTCAAGTTTGATGTCTCGTACAGACAAGACGTGCTGTGTAAAAGTGTGGTAGAATAAAGTGATTATTTGAAGAAGGACAATATTATTATTTCTGACCTGTTTAAAGGTCAGAAGTGGGATCACATCGGAACTGTAACGGTTTTGGTGGAATACTCAACGCCCATATTTAAAGCTACGCAAGTGAAATGCCAAAGCATCAGTCTGGAAAGCGGGTGCGACACTCTGAGGACTCCAGCAGTGAGTCAGAATTATCCTCGGAGCGCAGAAGCAGATCACGGCATAAGCATTCACGACGAAAGCGTTCACGGCGTGTGGAGAAGTCCAGGCAGCGCCGTTCCCGGTCGCCGGATACGCCGGCGCCGCAAGAGCGTTCTCGGCGTGTGGAGAAGTCGAGGCAGCGCCGCCGTTCCCAGACGCCAGATACGCCGGCACCGCACGAGGAACCAGCAGTACGACCGAGTGCTGGGACCAGAAACAGCGCATCATCACCATTACCAAGTAACCAATCCACTGTTTTTGACTCTCAAAATTTTGTTAATGTGTTCCAAGAACTTGTTAAGTCTTTACGTACAGACGGCAATACAGACCGTTACCCTGTTTTGAACGTTGTGCCTGAATTCGACCCAACAAAGCGAAATCAGAGTATAGACGTTTGGATTACAAAAGTAAATGAATGTGCAAAGATTTATAATTGGACAGAACGACAGATAGTTCACTACGCTTTGCCTAAATTAGTAGGGTTAGCCCAAAAATGGTACCAGGGTCTACCCACTTTGTTATTTACATGGACGGAGTGGCAACAAAAATTGAAGTCGGCATTCCCCAGTGATGATAACTATGGTCGGTTGCTGACGGAGATGCTTGCCTGTAGGGCACGTTTTGGTGATAGTTTAGAAGACTATTATTACGAAAAGATAGTTTTGCTTAATAGATGTAACATTTCAGGGAAAAACGTTATCGATTGTATATTATATGGTATTGAAGATAGATCGGTCAGAACTAGTGCTGAGGCTGTGCAATTTAGCGAGCCTGATAAGTTGTTAGTTTTCCTTCGAAATGTTAAAATAACTAAAAAGAATGACAAGCAAAACGTGACTGTGCAGCCGAGCGTTTCCGACAGCAAGCGTTTTAAAACCTCTAAAGATAATGCATCCGCATCTGCGGGTATTAAGACATCAAAATGTTATAACTGTGGAGAGGAAGGGCACCCTTTCTACAAATGTAAACATCCAATTAAGAGGTGCAATCACTGTCATAAAGTAGGCCATTTGATTGGCGATTGTCCCAATAAATCTGAGCATGAAAGTAATAAGACTGTTTTAAACATTTCAAAGGAGCAAGATAATGATGCGAAATTTTTTAAGATCGCGATAGTTAACGGTCAGACTATGAATTGTTTTATTGACTTCGGTAGTCAAATTACTATGCTCCGAGAATCGGATGCAAAAGTATTAAACCAAACTCTGTCTTACGGTGACTTGCCGATTTTAAGAGGGTTCGGAAATTCAATTGTTCAGTGTTTAGGGAAATGCGATATCGAAATTGAAATAGACTTAGTTAAAGCCCGCGTTGAAGTACTCATAGTCCCTGATCATTACTTAAAGGTATCATTACTTGTAGGCCAAACGTTTACGGAACAAAGCCATGTCGTAGTTCTCAAAACAGAAGACAAACTGATTATTAAGAGTAAAACTATAAACGTCCCTGAAAGTGTTAAACTGTATGTTAGTAACTCTATTAAAGTAATGGGCCGCACCGAAGTGGCCGTAGAATCTAATCCACCTTATGATGGTGAGGTGGTCGTGGAGCCTGGTTTATGCTCTCAACCTCAAATGATGTACAGTTTAATGCCTTGTATTTTAGAGTTGGTTAGTGGCAAAGCCACACTTCAATTGGACGGTTTGGTAAAATCGGGATTCGATTTAAACAAAGGTACCCTTCTGTCTCGGGCTTTGCCGTTAGCACAAATTAACTGTCAAAGCGTGAATAGAATTGACAAAGGCGCGGATAACTCTTCTAATATTATTATTGATCCGAAAATGTTGTCTGTGAGTGACCAAATCAGTGAAAGCAATCTTTTGCAGTTGACTCGTCTATTAAATGAATACAGAGATTGTTTTGCTTTTTCCACTAAAGAGTTAGGCTGTATTTCAAACACTGAAATGGACATAAGGCTCAATGATAATACACCAGTAGTTTACCGACCGTATCGCATGCCTTTTACAGAGCGACAAGTAGTTCGTAATATGGTACAAGAACTTGAGGACTCTGATATAGTTAAACCATCGACCTCAAGTTATGCATCACCAGTTCTCCTCGTCAAAAAGAAATCAGGAGATTACAGATTATGCATTGACTATAGGGCTCTCAATAAAAAAACGGTTAAGGAGCATTATCCCCTCCCTAGGATTGACGATCAATTAGATAACTTGTCAGGCTATAAATATTACACATCGTTAGACCTAATGTCAGGTTATTATCAATTGAAAATGTCTGAAACGTCTAAACATTTAACTGCCTTCATAACACCTGATGGGCATTATGAGTTCAATCGGATGCCCTTTGGCCTTGTTAATGCGCCGTCTAATTTCCAACGTGCAATTAACAATATACTGGGTAATGCACGATTTAAAGAGGCGTTTGCTTATATGGACGATGTCATAATACCATCTAGAACTATTGAGGAAGGGTTCAGTAAGCTCAAATCAACATTGGATTTATTTCGTACCGCCGGTTTAACTTTAAAATTATCCAAATGCAACTTTTTAATGGAATCTATTGACTATCTTGGATTTGAAGTGTGCGCCGAGGGAATAAGACCAGGGAAAGCTAAAATCAATGCTGTTGACGTATTCCCTCGCCCTACCGATCAGCATAGGGTTAGGCAGTTTTTAGGACTCGCTAGTTTCTTTCGTAGATTTATAAGGGGGTTCTCTTCAATAGCTCGACCACTTACCCAACTTTTAAAGAAAGATTCGAAATGGCAGTGGTCCGACTGTGAAGAGAATGCTTTTGTAACCTTAAAGACAGAGTTAACCAAACGTCCGATTCTTGCATTTTATAACCCTGCTTTTGAAACTCAACTTCATACAGACGCTTCTAAAATTGGTATTGCTGGTATCCTTTTACAAAGATCAAGTAAAGAAGCACCTTTAAATGCTGTAGCTTATTATAGTAGACAGACGTCCCCAGAAGAGTCTCGTTTCACTTCCTACGATTTAGAAACTCTGGCGGTGGCAAGCTCAATACAACGATTTAGGACGTACCTATTAGGCATACCGTTTACCATAGTGACAGACTGTAACTCTTTGAGGGCCACCTTTGAGAAAAGAGATGTTTTGCCTAGAGTAGCCAGATGGTGGAATATCATGCAAGAATATGATTTTAAAATCGTCTATAAGGCGGGCTCTACCAAGTCCCACGTAGATGCATTAAGTCGAAACCCGGTAGAAGTAAGTTCCGTCGAAGTAAGATGTATCGAAACTAATTGGATAGCAACGGTACAACAGAGCGATCCCGAACTCCAACGGATAATTTCTATTTTAAAGGATCAGGATACGGATGGTATTATAGAAATTAAAAATAATTTTATAATCAAAAGAGGCCTATTATATCGAAAAACCGAGGCAGGGGATCGCTGGGTTGTACCAAAAGGTGTTAGGTGGCAGGTATTGAAAGCCCATCATGACGATATTGGTCACTATAGTTTTGACAAAACTTTTGATAAAATTAAAAATAGTTTCTGGTTTGCCAAAATGAGACGATTTGTGAAAAAGTATGTCGATTCGTGCCTAGAATGCGCTCATTCGAAAGTCCCTGCTGGTAAGAAGGCAGGTGAACTTCATCCAATCCCCAAGGTTGATCGCCCCTTTCATACGTTGCATATAGACCATCTGGGTCCTTTTGTGAGAAGCAAAAAGAAAAACGCGTACCTACTCTTAATAATCGATGCCTTCACAAAATATGTTATATTGGCTCCTGTAAAAAGTACGAAATCGTTACATTCTATATCCGCTTTAAAAAGCTACTTCCATACTTTTGGTGTTCCTAAACGACTCATTTCTGATCGAGGTACATCTTTCACGTCCAAGCGCTTTCAAGAATATTTAAGTACGTTAGGCATTAAACACGTTATGAACGCGGTAGCGACACCACGTGCCAATGGGCAAGTGGAACGCTACAACCGCACTGTCTTAGCTGCCCTAACTGCAACAAACCTAAATAAACCTGAACATAAATGGGATGAATGTATTTCTGAAATACAATGGGGTTTGAATAATACCCTTAATAAGGGAATCGGGAAGACACCAGCTCAGGCATTATTTGGCATTGACTTGGTTGGTACGACTAACTCCCTATTAAACCTTAATATTATAGACGATACAGAGGACGTAGGGAATGATTTAGAAAACATTAGAGGGGAAATATCACAACACATAGAAAAGAATCAAGTAGAACAGAAGAAACGTTTTGATAAATCTAGAAAGAGAGTTACATTCAAAATTGGGGATTTAGTTAGGGTAGAGCGAGAAATTCCTTCGACGGGGAAAAGTAAGAAATTAATTCCAAAGCTTCGTGGTCCTTACCGTATTGTAGAGGTCTTTGACAATGACCGATATAAAATAGAAGATACCCCATTGTCACGAAAGGGTAATAGAAACTTTACTGGAGTCTTTTCCGTGGATAAAATTCATCCGTGGTTGGTTTTTAAACGAAACAGTGTTAGTGACAGTGATGCGCAGTCTGGAAATGTTACTGATGAATGATTGGCACCTTTTGATTGGGTGGTTAAGATAAAACATGTAAGAGTATTAACAGCAGAATGTTGTCCATGTCAATCGTATACAATTTAATTTGAATAATTGAGTAAATTTACATTGTTTTATTATTAATTATTATCAGTTATTATTATGATGAATTAATTTTTATACTAACATTATTTTGTACAAGAAGTTAAGAGCACACTGTAGACATGCAGAGGCTACAGTTTGTCAGATACGTGGTTATTATGGATATGTAGAGGCCATAATAACTCGTCTAGACGGTGTGTTGTGGACATGCAGGGGCCACAGCATACACGAATTGCCGTAGATATGTAGAGGCTACAGTAGTTCCGCCAATGTTATCGTTGTACTCGTCGTTGTGGCATTGTCGTTAGTGTGTTGTGGACATGAAGGGGCCACAGCATGCTTGAGTTGTTGTGGATATGTAGAGGCCACCGCAGCTCCTTCAATGCTGCCACGAATAGAATTATTTGGGCAATGCTGATACGTGGTGGCTACTGTAGTTCCACCATTGTTATGATTGTACTCGTAGTTGTGGTATTGTCGCTAGTGTGGTGTGGACATGAAGGGGCCACAACATGCTTGAGTTGTTGTGGATATGTAGAGGCCACCGCAGCTCCTTCAATGCTGCCACGAATAGAATTATTTGGGCAATGCTGATACGTGGTGGCTACTGTAGTTCCACCATTGTTATGATTGTACTCGTAGTTGTGGTATTGTCGCTAGTGTGGTGTGGACATGAAGGGGCCACAACATGCTTGAGTTGTTGTGGATATGTAGAGGCCACCGCAACTCCTTCAATGCTGCCGAGTGTAATTATATCTGAGTTATGCTAACTATTCTGATGTAATAGAAAGAGATCAATTTGATATCTGTGTAGCTATTTGTGTCATAAGTTGTTGTGTTTTGTTATTTTAATTAATCATTCGGTTGATTTTGTTTACCTTGTATAATCTTTCCACGGGACGTGTAAACGTCAGGAAAGGCCGACTGTTAGCTTTATTAAAATACTTACTTAAATATTACCTATACCTAATTATATTATGTTAGCTTTTATTAAAATATTTATCTGAATATTATCCATACCCAACTTTATTGTAATTAAATGTATGTGTTCGCATGTCATACGGATGGTATATTGACTTGTTTGTCATTCGATCCAACACTTCACTTCGCCGTTCATTCCGGCATTCACCTACAAGCGTTGACAGTGCGAACACAGGCATTCAAGTTTGATGTCTCGTACAGACAAGACGTGCTGTGTAAAAGTGTGGTAGAATAAAGTGATTATTTGAAGAAGGACAATATTATTATTTCTGACCTGTTTAAACAGATTTTCTCGTAATTTTTTGAACATTTATTTGGCATGTAAAGTAAAAAACGTTTGTCAGACCCATTCAGCAGTTTACGCCACGTTCATGTCAACTCATATACTTTGTTCAGTTCGCGTTGCGCCTTCACGACAGCCAGCCGTTCGCGTTACAGCCAACAAAGGCTGCGTCACTCACTTCATTTCCACACCATCAGTTCATTTTAATACCTTTCGGACAATACAGTAGTGTTTCAATTACTTTTAATACCTTTCGGACAATACAGTAGTGTTTCAATTACTTTTAATACCTTTCGGACAATACAGTAGTGTTTCAGTACTTTACTTCTTTCATGGAATTCACCCATCATCTAAAAGTATTCTATGGTCCAGCAAGGGATCATACAAATACGATACCCCTTGATAAGACTAGGTGTCAGACTTTCGGGCCACTGACTATTTGTAACGATTGTCAAAGACCTATTAATGACAGCCTTAACGTGCCTTATAGTGCTTTCCGAGGAACCGTGTTTCCTCCGTGAATGAGTACTAATAAGTAGTCATCCATCCAGAGACCAAACTGAAGATTGATCAAAGCGGCTGTTATTATTTAACAACGAGCTCGCTTCGCGGAAAAATACACGCTTTATTAAAGTTATAGACGCCGGTTTAACATGGCTAGTAAGTAATCTCAATGCGACTACCTACCGAGAGATTGATGTTCAGAAATAGTCTGTAACTGTAGACTAACTCTATGTATTCATATGAGCAGAGTCGCGGAAACAGCTAGTGTTCATAAAAAATCACTCACGTGACACTTTTCACTGCATTGCAGGTAAAAAAAAAATTGCTGAGTCACCAAGGGTGACGCAGCAATTTCCCGCACAGCAAGGAACTTCTAGTGCTGTGGACGTTACAACAAGGGTAGAAGTTCCGTGCCGAGCGACGGTGAAATAGTGACAATCAATAAGTGATTCAATAATACGCAATAATGACTACGCAAAATGTACAAATGGTAAAACCTTTTACGCTTAATACTCACGTAGGTAAGCTCTTGTTTATTGATTAAGGTTGAAAGAAGATTATAAGTACATCAACATCATGTCTGCTTGTCTGTATGTCACAGAACTGTTTAAACTCATGATAACAACCGTTTATGTCTGTAACTTTTGTAATTTTCCAGAGCATTTCAGTGTGAGACATGTTTTATGTAGATTCTACAAGTTGTAAAAGGATCCTACACGAAACCGTCGACCAAGCATTTTTACACTGAACTAGGTAGATCTACGCAAAAATATTGGGTGAAAAATGTCGTTTTCCTGTAGGAATCAATGCTGAATCAATCCAGTAGGAATAAATGCTAATAGATATAACCAACAAGAAGGTTTTTTTTTTTTTAAACGTTGCCCCACACTAGGAATTTCTCCTGTATCGTGGGTGCGTTTACAGACATTTAAACTCACATACACAAATTCCCAGACCCGGAACAACTATCTGTACAAATATATCTTCCGTGCGGGGATCGAACCCGCGACACGCAGCGCAGAAGTCCAATCGCTCAGCCACTGCGCCAACCGTGCCGTCAGGTTCTCAGGTATAATCAAGAACAAAAAGAAATGATCGTGATGACGGAGAGAACTATTGCGTTTCGGTTTAAGGGTAATTTTACACCCACAGTGTCATAGTCCACAGGGAAATAAGATCAGATCCACAAAAAAAAACTTGTATGATATAAGCTCTATGAACACGAGAAGTAGATCAAATACTACTAATTACAAATGATAGGAAGAAAAAAAACCCGATCTTTTGCTTTAGATGAGATGAAATGATAAATTTTTATTCCATACAAATAGTATGAAAAAATAATTTGCTAAATTTCGCTGTCCACTTTTTTTTCTTCTCTTACTATAGAAGTACCCTTTTTTTTTTTTTGTTGGTGGAAAATCATCAAATGACCCCCCCCCCCCCCGCTCTTGGGCAGAGCGAAGGGGAGTGTCAGACTTCTACTGACTAAAAACCGAACCCATGTTCCTTCTTTGCCCTTGCGCCGAGGCCACGTCATCTAGTACTAAAATCCGCGGCCCCGACGGGTATAGAAGTACCCTTACACAAAACAGAGTCGGACGGCAGAAAAACAATAATGGAGACGGTTTCACTGATTATTATGGACAACTCATACTTGACCATAAAATAAAATATTCCTCCCAAGAATGTGTCCGTGTATCTCAGATTACACTATACTAACCCAGTTAGAAGATAAACACCCTGTTTGTGTACTATAATAAGAAACAGTATAACTGTAGGTATTATTTTCTCACGGAAAAACACATGTTTAATTAAAGTTATAGACGCAAGCGCAGCAAACTGTATAACACTGCTGGTAAGTAATCTCATTGCGACTACCTACCGAGAGATTGATGTTCAGAAATAGTCTGTAACTGTAGACTAACTCTATGTATTCATATGAGCAGAGTCGCGGAAACAGCTAGTGTTCATAAAAAATCACTCACGTGACACTTTTCACTGCATTGCAGGTAAAAAAAAAAATGCTGAGTCACAAGGGGTGACGCAGCAATTTCCCGCACAGCAAGGAACTTCTAGTGCTGTGGACGTTACAACAAGGGCAGAAGTTCCGTGCCGAGCGACGACGGTGAAATAGTGATAATTATTTTCACAGCAACAAACGACCGATAAGAAACACCGATATATAACCAGAGCCAAGGATTTATGTTCATACATTTAGATAAGTATCCAAATCATAGTGGTGGTGTATATTCTAAAGTGAGAGTCGTCCGAACAGTGAAAATGTTCTTTTTACCATTAACTTTATTGTTAACAGTCATAACATTAGGCTGGTACTTCTTAGGAAAGTACAATGAAAACTACTGGAGGAGGCGAGGAGTGTTATTCTACAAGAATAATAAAGTGTTGGGGCCGTATTGGGACTTCCTAACATCAAGGCGTGCCCTGTTCGAGAACTTCGGTGAGCTATACGACAAACACAGAGATGAACCCGTTATTGCTATTGGCCAACTTACAACCCCTACACTGTTCGTCATTGACCCCAAAAATGTGCAACATGTTTTATCAGGCGACTTCCAAGCTTTCCACCACCGAGGAATCGAAAGTGTTGAAGGTGAACAGTTGACTGACAATATTACCTTCATGAACGGCCCGAGATGGAAGCTGATGCGGAAAACCATGACCCCATTGTTCACCGCCAACAAATTGAAGAATATGTACTACATCATGGACAAATGCGCCCAAGACTTTGTGGCCTTTTTGAAAAGCAACCCCAAAACATGGGAAGGTGATTTCCACGCAACACTTATGATGTTCAACAATGCCGCTGTTTGTGGAGCAATCTTTGGAATCGGATCAGAATCAATCTTTGATTCACCGTTCCTCAACATGGCCAAAAAGCTTTCTCAAACGAATTTCCTGAACACGCTCAAATTCGTAATATTCAGTGTTAGCCCAAAGCTTACGTCAGTGTTGGGCATAAAATTGTTCAAAGACTACGAGGACTTCTTCATTGGTTCAATAAATGCTGCTATGAGGAAAAGAGAACAAGAAGGAGTCAAGAGGCACGACTATGTAGATTTAGCTGTGAGTATACAGAAGAACGGCACCATGAGAGACCCAACAACAGGTTACGAGATGGAACCCACGACTGGATTATTATCCGCGCAAGCTCTGTTTTTCTTCACCGCTGGCGTTGAACCTTGCGCCAATGCGATGTTCTCAACGTTTACTCTTCTCTGTCGCCACCCAGAAATTTTAGAGAAGGTTCATCAAGAAATAGACGAACATTTTGATAAGCACAATAACGTTATAACTTACGATGTGATTAATGAAATGGAGTATGTAAATAAGGTGATAAGTGAAGCGATGAGAATCTTACCTCCTATTGGACTTTTAACCAGACAATGTTGTCAAGATACAGTGCTACCTGTTGGCAATGTGAAAGTAGCAAAAGGTACAAATATATATACTCCCATTTATGCTATTCATAATGACCCACAAATCTATTCGAACCCGGAGGTGTTTGATCCGGAGCGATTTGCTAAGGACAGGGAACTCAATGATGACATCTACATGCCATTCGGAATGGGCAACAGGACGTGTATCGGCGCCAGGTACTCCAAGCTACAAATAGTTTCTGGTATAGTGCATGTGTTACGAAACTTTACTGTTAAGTCCGACGAAGTAAATGTTAAAATTAAATTCACTCATGACCCACTTAATGTTAAACCGGGAAATGTTGATGTCAAGCTTGTACCTAGAACAATTAAATAGATTTTCAAATTATTGCAAATATTCTAGATTTTTGTTGTGAATTCGCTTGTTAATACTTTTTTGTATTAATGGTTTAGTGTAACTGTTTTCAATTTTGTGTTTGATTTAATTAAATAATTTTGATTGTTTAAATAAAAATTGGTAACATGTAGTTGTTCTGAATAAAAAACTTTTTATATAAATATTTGTATTTTTTTTATATAGCTTTGATTAATCTTAAGAAGCCAGGGATGATGAATTATCCATACAAACGTAATATCTAAATAATTTGCGATTCGAACACATTTTCAACTTAGTATTCTGTTCGGATTAAGAGAGTTTTTTTTTTAATGAATTTTCCACTATTTTCAATGCAGCGCTAAGAAAACGTCGACACATGGAGGCCACAATATTAGCACATAACAATAAATCGTATCTGTGCTACGCAAACTATCCCACAATGGAACTTGAGCTACTCAGGACATTTTTCATCTTGTGCTTCCCACTTTTGCACCATTAAACCCCATTATATTTTTGATTTTGGGTTTATAATCGTAGCATCCTACTGGCCGTGGAATAACTTTCATTTTCGAAGGAGCTGTTGGCATTGGTAGTTCCAAATCATTCAGAACTTGGGCACTACTCCAGCCCCCATGGCAACACTACACTAATTATCCTCGAAATAAAGAGGAGAAGAAGACGGTATGGAGCGCTACTAGTTTTGATGCTACCTACTCCATGACACCCTGGCGCTTCCGTCTTTAGAAGTGGAAGCAAGCGTAACACTATTTGAAATTACTTGAAGTCGGGGCTGCGGATTGTTCGAAAGAGATACCGCGACCTCGGATACAAAAGGTTAAAAAGCAACAGGGTTGGTTTTTAGTCAGTAGAAATCTGAAACTTCCTACCACTCCGCCCAGAGAGGAGTCATTTGATATTTTGTTTAACATACAGCCTGTCAGTGACCAGCAAATTGCAAAAAAAAAAACCAAGAAAGTAAGAGTTTCACAAGTTACCCTGGTGCTACCTTAAAACGGATTGAAGTCGCGCATCTCAGAACTTAGTTTTCCAAAAGAGTATAAACCACACTTCCTTTAGATACAACCTAACAATGTAAAAGCTCGTTCATTGATTATTTCTCAGGTAGGTACAAGTTCTAAATATTTAAATACGAAACAATGTAGCATTTATTATTGCTATCGACGTTAATGCGTCATAACCGCAGACCACGTTTTACTGGCAGGTCGCGGTAGCTCACATTACGTACTCACGTAATATTGGTACTAATAACAAGAGATTTATGTTTAAAAATAGGTACCTAACATCTGGGTAAAACACGAACTCATAAAGTACCTATTACGCAATAAATATTATGACGTCTTATTGCAATAACTCTACTCTCTCTACTTCTCTCTATCTCTCTCTCTTTCAGAATCATCATCATCATCAGCCTATATTGTTCCCACTGCTGGGACACAGGCCCCCTCTCTATGAGAGGGAGTGGGCTATAATTCACCACGCGGGCCCAGTGCGGGATGGTAGATGTCACAAGTCTTCGAATTTTTGGTTCTAGGACATTTTTCGTTTCCTCATTATGTTTTCCTTCACCGTTTTTGAGAGCAATGGTGATGACATACATTACACAAAGTAATACGCCTGCCTGGGTTTCGAAGCCACGATTTACTGCTCGTAAGTCGGGGCCGCAACCACTGGACTATCGCTGCTACAAAAACGGAGTTCGACACCGAATGGTATTTCTATGCGATTACCAAATAAAACAAGAAACTTATCTTTACAAGTAAACATTTGAATTGTGTGAGGAATGATACAAAAGACAAAGCAAAGTCAAAACTTCTGGTCAGCTGATAATGGAGAGATAGAGAGATAGAGACTGGCAACGCTTAGCCTCTGACCAAGGTAAAATCCAGCCCTTGGGTCACGGTAACCGTTTGGAAAAGTGTTGTGTCAAACTATCATGTTATTATTATATCACGGACAAACATAGCGAACAAAAGGGACAAGCTAATAACGATGACATAACCTATCGAAAAGCTTACGCAATGTTTTTAAAAAGTACCAGGTAGTTTGAAATGCTTCGAGAGCAATTGACACTTTACGAGGCAGCAAGGTTTATCGCAACTGCTGTACATGAGGACGATTAAATTCCCGGGTCAGTCCTTTCTCACCAACAGCCACGGAATCTCAATTTGTACCTAGTTGAAAGCTCATCCCCTATTACGTGGGGCTTAAAAATAACTGGCGTGCACCTCTGCATAACCCTTCGGAGATTTCATGCGTGATGTTATGTAATGAATCTATATAAATAAAAAGAGAAGTCCTGACTGACTGACTGACTGACTGACTCATCAACGCCGCCCAAACCCTTGGACCTAGAAAGCTGAAATTTTGCACAGAGGTTGATCTAAAATGTAGACAACGAATAAGGAAGGATTTTTCAAAATTCAACCCCTAGGGTATGAAAGTTTGTATGGAATAAAATCACATAATGTACTGTATTTATATTGACAGTATCGTTAGTCCAGTGGTCGCAAGCGTGACTGCTGAGCATGAGGTCCAGGGTTCGATTCCCGGATCATCAGATATCAGTTTTTCGTTTTTCGGTAACAGCCAGTCTGCATTTGTGTCCGTTCGATGGCAATATTATAGGCTCGCCCCCTATTACATCGGACTTAAACGGAACTGGCGAAATGAGGGTGTACTATTAGACAGGTGCATCTCTGCCTAACCCTTCTGAGATTATAGGCATGATGTTATGTAATTTATTTATGTTATACTGAACTCCATTAATGATGCAGAGAACACCACTGAAATCTGAATTTTAATCTGTGCTTGCGAGCAAGTTAAGCTTTGTGCTGTCGTGTGAATATCAATGACCGCAGCCAGGCCAAACTGTGGGATGTGTCTAATAATTTTTTTTTTTTTTGGGGCGTGGGAAATCATTAAATCACTGCTACCGCTCTGAGCAGAGTGGTAGGGAGTGTCAGACTTCTACTGACAAAAAAACACCCATGTTACTTCTTAGCCCTTTGTGTCGAGGCCGCGGTATCTTTTTCGAACAACCCTCAGCCCCGACGGTAATAATATCATGTTACGAGTTCTATAAATTATTGCTGATATATAATATTTAATCACAGAATAAGTTATGGAAACACACTGAATAGACGATTGCTGGCGATAACTAGTGTGTTCGACTTCTGCACTGCAATGATTTGTTTATACGTAATCAGTAAACATCGGATTATATTATACACTATCAAAGTGCCAAAGTAGGCATGCAAATTAAATTTATGCACTAAAACAGCATAATAGGCACAATCAAAAAATCCTATTTAATATGTGTCTCTACTAAAATATGCAGTAGCGGTATAAAGATAGCGTTTTACGTACTTGTATATTATTCGAACATGGAAATGCATTTATTTCGGTATTTAATAATCAGCCTATATGATTTCGCTGCTGGGACTTGGCCTGAGACACAGGCCTCCATTCTATGAGAGGGAGTGGCCTTCAACCTACAAGGAGTCACACAAGGTATGAACGATTCGCAGTGAACTGCACATCAGAAATGCGATTATTTAAAAAGCTCGCATAGTACGAGTTTTGACGAGTACCTGCCTAGCCTTTTCTCAACTATGTTGGGGTCGGCATCCAGTCTAACTGGATGCAGCTGGGTAATACGATACCGTTTGGTAAGACGAGTTGCCAGACCTTCAAGTCATTGACTACCTGTAACGACTGCCAAAGATCTTTATACGGCAGCCGGGACCAACAGCTTAACGTGTTTTCCGACGCACGGAGGAAACTCGGTAATGGGCTTAACCTAAAGATCGACTCTAGTGGCAGTTCTTATCCACGAGCTCGTCTTGTATCATATTGTCTATCCACTTGTGTCCTGAGAAATACAGGGTGTTAATCGATGTTAAAATTGACTCTGTTCAAAATTCAGGTTCAAACTTTTTAATGACAGCATCAGGATCTTTTTCTTGCCCTTTTCCCATTATATTTGGGGTCGGCAAAACATGTTCTCTCTTTCCATTCTTCCCTGTTAGACGTCACGGTGGCATTTACTCCTTTCTCTGTCATTTATCATTCCTTACACAATCCATTCATCTTTTCTTTGGCTTTTCTCTCATCCATCAACATTTAGTCACATGCGTTTCATCCCTCCTTACCAGCAGCGGTTTTCAACATTCTGATTTCAACATTCCGAATTACAACCTAACAGCCTGTATCTCTCAAGACGCAAGCGGCTGAAGGTAGGAGACTTTTAGGTAGTAATTCAGTTGCGCATAATGGATTATTACATGTAAAAAAAATCAGCTTACTACCAGAGATTTCGTTCTTTCCCAAAAAACCGGGGTAGAAAATCTATCTATATATCTATATAAATAAAAAGAGAAGTCCTGACTGACTGACTCATCAACGCCCAGCCCAAACCCTTGGACCTAGAAAGCTGAAATTTTGCACAGAGGTTCCCTTTATAATGTAGAATGTATGTGAATAAGGAAGGATTTTTCGAAATTCAACCCCTAAGGCAGTTAAATAGGGGATGAAAGTTTGTATGAAAAATCGTCATTTTCACGCGGGCGAAGCCGCTGGCAAAAGCTAGTATTAAAATAAGTAGTTACCAAAACATAAAGAGCAACAAAAACACTGGACGTGCATGAGGAGCTGTGAACATAATTATAATGCAGTTGAGAGAAAGTTTCTAGAACAAACGAACTCACATGCGGCTTGCTGTTGGCACTTGTCTACGAAAACTTTACTCTTGTCATTTCTCGCACTCAACCGAATTATTTAATAATTAAAAGAGACACGCTCATTTTTTTTATTTTAATAATTTTTTACTCGATTACGGTGAAGCCCAAAAAAAAGGATAATGGTTTTAACTGATATTTAGAGGTCACCCTCTGAATTTCAGTTAAAACATATATCGGTAATTGGTTGTATAGCTAATCAGTTCACACTGATTAGGTATACAACCAATTGTTCGTAAAGAATGTCATGAAAAGAGCAGTAGGCCATCAATAAGTGAAGGTCGGTACTTGACGTTAGGTAGTTAAAGAGAAAGACCGTTGATTGCAGCTAATATGTAATGGTAGCCCGCTTTCATTACCGTTCTATTTAATTTTAACAAATTAATGTTAGTAATTGAGAGCAGCGGTGACTCAGTGGTGGCGGCCCCGACTTACGAATAGTAATTTAAGCAGTGGGTTCGAACTCAGGCAGGCGCATTACTTTGTGTAATTTATTTCATCACCACTGCTCTCAAAACGGTGAAGGAAAACATCGTGAGGAAACCGGCATGTCCTAGAACCAAAAATTCGAAGACTTGTGACATCTAGCAACACACACCGGGCCCGAACGTGGCGTGGCGTCTCTTCTAGAGAGGAGACCCGAGTCCCTGCAGTGGGAACATTGGGGACACATTGTGGGAACACGGCAGATGATGATGAATATTAGAAACAGTATTTTTCAAAGACATTCTTCAAATATTTACGAGCGATATCATTATACGATCCATGTCCTTATCCTTGTACTTAGTTACAAATCGTTATGTCTAGTGTCATAGGTACGCCCGCTTGTCGGCTGGCATTCGTATGTCAAAATCAAAAATGTTTGAGATCAAAATTGGTAAAGGCCACGACTTGGAGTAGAGCCCTCAATGTTAAAGGCTCTTCACAACGATGACAAACGCCTATCTAGCCAGCAGCGTAACAGTTATCAGTAAGTTCTGAAATAAAATGTAAAATAGAGCGCAGTAATGATAGCACGGTGCGAAAAAATGAGATTCATCATGAGAGTTATGTACTTAAATTGGGAAATTGTTTTATTATTTTCGAATCTATTTTATTATGTTTTTATTTTGGACAAAAGTCTTAATAATTTTGTTTGTTTGTTATGTTCTTTTCGTTTCCTTGTTATTTTATAATTCTGTTATAATTCTTTAATTTCTTGTATTGTAACTTGATGAGATTTTTTTTATATTTTAAATAATAATATTTCTTGCCATTTTCTCGTAAACATGCCTTTTTTTTTGGAGGGGTGGGAAATCATCAAATAACCCCTCCCGCTCTGGGCAGAGCGGAAGGGAGTGTCAGACTTCTACTTACTGAAAACCACCCATGTTCCTTCTTAGCTCTTTGTGTCGAGGCTGCGCTATCTCGTTCGAACAACCCGCAGTCCCGACGGGTCGTAAGCATGCCTGTACCTAATCATTTTGTTACCATCTTGCACATGTCTTTTTTTGTATGTATGAATCATGATAAGCAAATAAAAATATTAGCTTATCTTATCTAATGTATTTTGGTTAGGCCGTCTATTCTTGATTCAGTCAGGTAGAGACTTAAATAGTGTACAGCACGGTTCTTTATCAGAGATTAGAGACGGCCTAGTAGTAATGGGCCTATTTTTTGGAGGGTGGGAAATCTTCAAATGACTCCTCCCGCGCTTTGTGGAGCGGAAGGGAGTGCCAGTCTTCTACTGACTTAACACCACCTATGTTCCATCTTAGCCCTTTGTGTCCGGGACGTGGTATCTCTTTCGAACAACCCACAGCCAGCTGCAGTCGTCGGCCTTTGTGAGCCCTGCAATGTTGCTGACATCTCTTTGAGGCGCGCGTGGAACACGAACGCGCCATCGACACGGTCGGTCGTCGTCATAAGACGGACGGCCGGTGAGCTAGGTAGTAATGGCCTGACATATAGATTTCTTAGGCGCCACTTTAGCTGTGCCGTCATAACTATTACTTGCATTAAAATAAACCAGAGTTAAATAATTCAAGCATAACGGATAACGGAGCAGGTAACTTCGCGAGTGCAGCGCATCGATATCAGAATTCATCATAGTCTGTCTACAGTTTCTCCTCGAGATTCAGAACACCAGCGAATCCTTGAACAAAGCATTTCTAAGAGACTATTCACCCCCCTTGCACCCCCACTTGTAAGTTTAACAAAGAAGTTTCGGCGCAAAGTTTTGGGAACTCCCCCTCCCGCCCCTCAATTATTATTATGATCGGTATTTGTGACGTCTTCCAACTTAAACACAATAGTAACAATACTTTGATAAAATTGGTGATAAACTAGAAATACACGCGAGATTTTAATCGCTTGTTGTTTCATTATTATTATGCTGTCATTTTTGAGCGATATGAAAATTGACTTGTTCTTGTACCTCAACCAACGGGTAGTGATAAAAGTAATATTGCTCGACTTGGCGGGGGCACTGCCATGCCCTCAGATACCTGGGTACTAAGCGATAATCGCTGCAGGCTGTCGATGACAGTGTAGCCAATTGTTTTTCTATATAGTACGCATTCATTTTGAGTGTCCTGTTATCGAATTATTCAATCCATTAATTAAAGGTAACCGCTATGCAGGTTTATACGAATTTCGCAAATAGAACCTGTTACATTATATTTTGCCAAAGCAAACAGTCGCGCAAGTAATGGCATTCTTAAAAACCAAAAGACCCTACTCATCTCTGTCAGCTTAACCAGGCGTTCAGTTCTCCTAAATAAAAAACTTTTATACAAAAAATAAAACCGACTTCGACAAAAATAAAACACAAAAAAGTGAAAAATAAAAAATCAGCTTCTGAAGTCGGTGACTTTTGTTTGTTTGATTTCATGTTTTTGCCACCGACTTCTGAAGCTGATTTTTTATTTTTCACTTTTTTGTGTTTTATTTTTGTCGAAGTCGGTTTTATTTTTTGTAAAAAAGTTTTTATTTTTCACTTTTTAGTGGTTCACATGTGCTTACCCCTTCACAACGTACCGGCGTGATGTTATGTTATGAACTGGTGTAAACAATAGACAGTCATGAGATTTCAGCAATCCCAGTCCATTTGCTATCATTAATTGAGGAGTTCCGTTGCCTATCTCCGAAGTTATTCATCAGATCTTCACCAAAGAGGAGTACAGGCGTGATATTATGTTGTGTGATGGCGTAAACAATGCTTAGATATGCTATAGCAACAATCGCGGTTAATCTGCTGTTATTTATTGAAGAGTTCCCCCGATTTCTACAAGATCCCATCATCAGATATTGAAATGGTGACAATGGGACCACACGGGAAGCACCAGCTTTCAAATGAAAAAAGAATCATGAAAATCAGTTCACCCAGTCGCAAGTTATGAGCGAACAAACATAAAAAAAAAAAAAAAAAAAAAATCGAATTGATAACCTCCTCCTTTTTTTGAAGTCGGTTAAAAATGAGATGATGCGACAGTCGCTTGTTGACGCGATGATCGGTTTGATTAGAACTCGGCCTTTTTTTTTTGCTAGCCTACATTGTCTCCCACCGCTGAGCAAAGGCCTCCCCTTTCCCCTTCCAAACCTTTCTATCACGTTCGATTTCTGGCCATGTTAGCCCCGAACTCGGCCTTATTATAATATGTCATTCTTAAAAAGTCGTAAAGTCCCGTAATATATCACTCATAGCATTGCCACTGACATGAAAGGGACCTGCGAAACTTGGACTAGAAGGGGAACTATTTGCGTACGTACGTACTTTTCTTGGTACAAAACAATGTGAAAGTGTATACAAAAATTTCGGTACCTACCTATCGCTAATTTCATGAAAAAGGTATGATAATAATACTTAAATCATGATTAGATATAATGCAATCTTGTTTCCACGCTAGTCTATTATCTTTTATTGACTTACCCAGAGCCACTATCACACCCATAGATATAGTAAACAAGATCACACCTGACCGAACTCGATTATTATCAAAAAGGTCATTTTCACAGACAAGTTGAAATAGATTATTTACATACTGTTTCAAAATGAACTCTAAATAAAGCAAACTTACAGTTTTATTTAAAACTGCATTGGGATTATTAAATTCATTACGATAGGTACCATAAAGTGCATAAAATTGTCCTTGCAGGATTATCGTAGATTTTGTGACGTCAATCGAACTACGGGTCTACGGCGTAGGCCGTAGCAATATCTCGTCATCAGTTTAAAGTGATAAATTAATACTAATACCAAATTACCGTAGACCGTTTACTTAAAACTGTATTGGGATTATTAAATTCATTACCAAAGTGTATAAAATTGTCCGTACCTACAGGATTATCGTAGATTTTGTGTCGTCAATCGAACTACGGGTCTACGGCGTAGGCCGTAGCAATATCTCCTCATCACTTTAAAGTAATTACCGTAGACCGTAGCACGACGATGCAGCGAGGCCGCAGTAATAGTGCAGCGATATTAAATTCATGTCTCGGCTTGAACAATAAGTTTGTCGGCTTTTGTATGGCCGCGCCAATTTCATGCAAGAACTTTGTTTCCAAGATAAATTGCAATAAGAAGAAAGAAAGGATACTGGTGATTAAAGATACTATACCTACTAAAAAAGTGTGCTATGTATGAAAAATACCATAAACCAGAACATCTTTCTCCACAAGACTAATATCGTAATCGTAATCGTAGAAAAACAACCAGCTACAAACATTTGGGTCGAGAGATATTGAAGTTCTATATGGGACAGCTGATTATTGTTTTCTGATAACGTTGAACCTACGGAGAAAGTGGTTCAGTCTGATGAAACCTCACCTTTAAATAGGTACTCATATGATTACAATTTTCTGAAATTTGGTGTAGAGACGAGATGTATCAGACAACATGCCATAAAAAATGTGATGCGCCATCTCGAAATGGTTTACTTACCAAATCTGACATGTTAGGAGTTGATAATACCATCTAGCCGATTTCGGTCACTGTATTCAATAGATTTTCAGGGCATTTGTCGAGAGCTTTGGTATGCTGCTCTCTCGTGCAATCTTCAGTGACTAGGATATTCAACTTTGAGCGAAATACTCCTAGCACAAAGCGGATATTATGTCAGAATACCATTAATGAAATTGCAAATAAATTATGTTGGTACCTACACACGGCATCACATCAAGCTATACATAATCAGTATACCGGGGTATCGCTTTGTAAAGATTTCACGTACAATGAAAGATCTACTTAAACTGGTATCTCATATCTAGATTTGTTGTCGTGCGTACTCTAGTACCGGACAGCAACCACTTGGCGCTAGTAGAATAAGTTTTTTTTTAATCTATTGCATAGATTCTATCGCGGGCCTTGAGTTGAGCGTGGAGAGCGAATCCAGAGATTTCCTAACGAAAATATTCGGGATTCAGTATTCAGTACCTACTCAACCAGGTTGCTATGGTTACGGAAAATAACAAGGTTGTCAACTGAGGTTGTCAAATTAAATAATTTATAACCTCACGTTAAAGTTGAACGGTTGTAAAGGTGTAAAGTTTTTCTATTTTGTCTCTCTGCTTTCTCCTTCTAAAATATTCTTACTTGTATAATTTGTGTACAAAGTGTTTTAAATATGAATAAACAAAGTGCATTTATTAATGAAGAAAGTCACGAAAAAATAGTGAAAGATAATGTGAAAGATAATGAGTGAGGAGTGAGTACTCTATATACATTCATTTTATTATTAGTACGCATCTATCATAAGTTTTATTGGTTTTTGCATTACTATTCTGCGAATCGGTCTAAAACGATTCGTTTTCTTATAAAATATCTAAAATAAAATAAATAATTTTCATATATTTCAATGTTATGACACTTACGTCAGGCTGTCAATACTTTTTCTTTTAAATTTTCTGTCATAGAGTTTCTTACTAGCTTAGTTAGTCTATGAAGGTTAGTTTTGATTTATATAATGTACATCGCGCGAAATTCGAAGATCAAACTCTTAATATCGTTATTCTTGTTCAAATTTTTTGAATGAATAATTATGTTGGTGTGTAATTACACTATTAATACCTAATTATTTATACCTATTATTGCATAAGTTGATAAAAAATGCTATGCAATAGATTTTCCGTGGCAGTCTCCGAGTGCCACACGTTTTTTTTTCACTTATCATAAGTACTTAAGTAGTATAATTATCTAGATGTCATTGTCATTAAAGTTTTTATGTATTTATCTTTATTTATCTTTCTGAAACATTGTCTTTAGTATTGTTAATAATTTTTTCACACATAAGTACCTAGTACCTACTTCATAAAATTTCCGTTATTACCTAATTTAGTAAGTCATGTGTTAATTCTAGGTATGTTTTGATTTTTATCAAAAGATAACTCCTATCTATCGGAGAATTGCTTTTTCCGTAGTAATAAGATTGTCTATATTGAGCTGTCTTTTATCACAGTATCGTGCAGGCTAATTTCTTTTTGAAATGGTTATGTAATTAATGCAACTGGAAAAAAACTGCTTTTTTTATCTTTTCACATGTATGAGTCTGCAGGGCAAATAACTCTCCTTTCTCCTTCCAAACCTTTCTATCTTGAGCGACGATCTCTAGCAATGACAAAACTCACGCCAGCTCGTGGCTTAATAATAACTGCCACACGAGTCGATCTTTAGGTTAAGCCACGCTTGCCTAGGTTGGTCCGTCGATGGGTGACTACCCATTACGTCATACCGAGTTTCCTCCGTGCCTCGGAAAGCACGTTGAGCCGTCGGTCCCGGCTACCATAAATAGATCTTTGGCAGTCGTTACAGGTTGTCAGTGACCTAAAAATCTATTATATAACCAGTCTTACCAAAGGGTATCGCATTACCCAGTAGGTACCTATTAACTGGAATGTGGAGGTTAGACAGGTACCTAGTCGCTCCATGTAAAATACTGCATAGGTATATATTCGGTTAGACTGGAAGCCGACCACAATACAGTTGGGAAAAGGCTAGGCAGATGATGACGTATATAATCCCCGAAAGTTTACAGACAGACATAGACATGGTCTTGGTATGTAGGTAATGTAGTGCTACCCATTCACAGACCGGTTTCGACAAGTTTTGACACGTGTGGCGTGAGTATTGACACCTACTAGATAATTATGAGAGATACATTATGTAGACACTCAAAAAACAAAGATAGGTAAACTGATCGACGATCGACTGTATCGATGTTCCACACATTCGTACGAAGCGTTTTGCTAAGTCTTTCATTATTCGTACAGCCAAGGAGTGGAACACCCTGCCTGCCTGCGTCGGTTTTCCCGAGTTCATATAACCCCAATCTATTTAAGTCGCGAGTAAATAGGCTTCTTCTGGGTAAACTCGTTCCATCCTCGACCTCATCTCTGCCCTTAGGGCAAGATTGAAGTCAAGAGTAAGCCCATATAAAATAAAAAAACTGATTCATATTTCACCATACAGTACTTTTTTACGGCAGATTATTTATCGGGGATTTTGTTGTATTAGATAAGTATCCTATCTATCTATAAATAGTGTATTGTCATGAATGTAACTCGATAAACTCATAACACAGCTGTTTCAAATGATATAACAATAATCAGGTTTTATGTTGTCATGTCAATTTCACATATCATTTTTGACCTATAATTTTTTACATACTCGAAATTTTTCCCCCATTAGAAATGTCTCCTGTACCGTGGAAGCGTTTACAATCATTAAAAATCACAAACAGCGAGACCCGGAGCAACATCCTGTTGACCATACAAATAATTTAATTACTACGTGCGGGAATGGAACCCACGACACGCAGAGCCAATGGCTTAGTCACTGCACCAACCGCGACGCCAACCGTGCCTTCGTGGTGTATGTGTGTGCATATACCAATGTGTTAGAGCCGTGTTACTATGCTGTAGAATTATCGTTGAATTTACCAACATTTCACTCGCCTTGGATAAACTCATAGCGCCATCTGAGATTTGCCTGTAGAACTACAATGCATTGAACAACTTGGCGATTGAAGCCTTATTAGTTTTTGGAGTTTACCAAGCTGAATCCCACTACTTTACGTGGATCGACTGCATCTTCTCTGTCTTCCACAACCCAGTTATCACTGGGTAATACGATAGCCCATGGGAGACTAGATATCAGACTTTCGGGCCACTAACTAACTGATACATACAGTACATGACATGTAAAATATCAAACGTCAATTTATGGGCTATTTTAATTAAAGTTTTGATGTCATTATGTTCGCTCCGGATTTTAGCATAACTGCCCAAATGTGAACGTAGATACCTAGGTACTACAGACATAATGTTTTGTTGTGTTATATGAAACGCTGAAAACTCCTACTTAAACATTGAAATTGTTCAGTGATTTAACAAAAACTTTTCAGCCCAGCTCTTGGTGAAAAATTCTGAAATTTTTGTACTATAGTTACTGTAACTACAGTAACAGTTGCGTAAAGGAATTACGAGCTATTTAAGTTGGCTAGTTCTGTCCTTGTTTTGGGTTGAAAGTGTAAATAGCGCGCGTTTACATTGTTTGCATCGTTATACAGAAGCACTTTGGTATCTCGGGGTAAATTGGTGTTTTTTGCCAGACCGTATAAAAGTAGTAATGGTGTTGTTCGAATATGTTTATAGAAATAATAGATTAAAACGTACGTTTTGGCCATCGATTGACGTTGAAATGAGGTGCTAATGGCAAAGATCTGTGAAATAAATTCATAAATTGTGATGGCACTGTAGCGGCCTACAGAAAGTACTACGGCAACATAGTACTAAAGTACCGCAGCGTTATTAATGTCACAAATGAAGAACTAACATTAATATCTTAAATCACGCAGTTAATACGCGTTTTTGACTAGGTATATAGAAAAACCCGACCACAACTAACAACTAGGTATTTTAACACCAACCACAATCCTTAAGGATAATTCCTAACCTCGGGGGGATGCAGTACTTTACAGTTGGTTCTTCATATCCATAAACCACAATTAGTTCCGTATCTTCGTGTAACACTACCTGTTCATGCATTGAAATGTTGGTTCTTATAAATATATATCTTGATTGACCAACATAAAAATAGATAGACGAATCATTTGCCCAAAAAAACGTCCTCAAAGATCTGATAAACTTGGTCTCACTCAAGCATTAAATTATGTTTTATATACTTACCACATTATTTACTTTTTCTTTTCTAGGCCGAATGTAAAATACTTAAAGAGATTTGATTTGATTCCATCAAGATAAGTTTAGACGAGTTCTTTCAAAATCTAGTTTCATAAAATCTAGTGCTACTTCTAAGAATGAAATAATGTTATTCTTTATAAACTCGCAATGTATTTAGGATTTCAATTTCAGTTGCCGTCTGAAAGGTTGTCTATCATATTTTCTTTAGTGGTTAAAGGGATTAAAGAGAGGAAACTTCCATTAAATAAACCACTATAGAAAACTTAGTTCCATTTTTTTTATAATACTCTCTAACGTCTTTTTTATTCTAAAATATCTGATAGGTACTTGAGTTAAGTTGCATAGCTTTTAATTGAAATGATATTGTTAGGAATCAGAAGTGAAATACGTGATCAAAATAAACAATGTTTAATATCGTTTAGATTACACTTTTACAAAAATATCACGACAAACATTTTAAACAATAATCAAATAGAAATAGCACCAGCAAAATGGAATAATCAGTACACGAGCAAAAACATAAACCAAAAATAGCGAAGCACACGATAATAGTCGGGTAGCAAGTCCTTTCCGAGCGCCGTCCAAGCAAAAAGTGACCGTTGCAACGCCGCTCGCCTCGTTTTATGAACTTCTGTCGGTTGCCGCACGACGACCGTACGTTGACCGGACGGCTACTGGCTGATGGCGTGACTTTGAGCCAACACGGCCTCTCCTGACGCTCTGACGTCCTCGTCAGCTTCCAACAAGGCGGCTGAGTCTTCGCTGTCTCCTTGATTGCGTGTCTCACAACGCCAGTGGGGCGTGCTGGCACCGTGGAGTGCCACGCACAACTGCGCCTGCAGGGCGCGCTGGCACCGTGGAGTGCCACGCACGACTGCGCCTGTAGGGCGCGCTGGCACCGTGGAGTGCCGCACACAACTGCGCCTGCAGGGCGCGCTGGCACCGTGGAGTGCCACGCACGACTGCGCCTGTAGGGCGCGCTGGCACCGTGGAGTGCCACGCACGACTGCGCCTGTAGGGCGCGCTGGCACCGTGGAGTGCCGCACACAACTGCGCCTGTAGGGCGCGCTGGCACCGTGGAGCGACGCGCTTAACACGTCAGTAGCGCGCTGGCAGCCCAGAGCGGCGCGCTGTACACGCCAGTAGCGTGCTGGCAGCCTGGAGCCACGCGCTGTACACGCCAGTAGGGCGCACAGTCGGCCTGCAGCGACGCGCTCGGCCTACAGCGAGGCGCTCGGCCTGCAGCAGCGAGGCGCTCGGCCTGCAGCGAGGCGCTCGGCCTGCAGCAGCGAGGCGCTCGGCCTGCAGCGAGGCGCTCGGCCTGCAGCGAGGCGCTCGGCCTGCAGCGAGGCGCTCGGCCTGCAGCGAGGCGCTCGGCCTGCAGCGAGGCGCTCGGCCTGCAGCGAGGCGCTCAGCAACGCCAGTAGGGCGCGCAGTCGCCTTGCAGCGCCGTGCACGTTCATGGCATCACTGTGGCAAAGCCCTGGTAACCACTGCTAAGGCCAAGCAGCGTTGCGTTGCGTCCAAACACACGCCACACATCCTTGTGTAATGGTTAGGTACTCTTAAAAATTCTATTGCAACAAAAACTGCTGAAATCATCGAGTAAAACCTTTAACACCAAGGCTCTCTAACCAAGTAGTACAACAAGAGAGTAATCTCATTCATTAGGAACATTCAAGTCGAGAATAAAATTCAAAGAAACATTCACCAAACAAAACTTGTCAGACAAGAATACCAATAGGCACATAGGGATGTATAAGCACATTGTTAGCATATCACACAGACTTCTTCCACAACACTGTAGGCATAGGCTCCAAGTTTGCATACCCCTCAGATGTCGACTTCCACACACACTGTAGGCATAGGCTCCAAGTTTGCATACCCCTCAGATGTCGACTTCCACACACACTGTAGGCATAGGCTCCAAGTTTGCATACCCCTCAGATGTCGACTTCCACACACACTGTAGGCATAGGCTCCAAGTTTGCATACCCCTCAGATGTCGACTTCCACACACACTGTAGGCATAGGCTCCAAGTTTGCATACCCCTCAGTGGCTGTTGACATAGACACATTGTTAGCGTATCACACAGACTTTCACACACGCAGCTGAGGCCACGCGCTTGACCAAACCACACGTTCTTATGTAATGGTTACTCCGCAAAGAGACAAATCTACGACAGAATTTTGTTCCACTCGGTCACTCCTGACCAAACATCAATTAGGTCCCACTATCGTTGATAAAATCAAACGTGGCTAAACTGGAAATTATCGAAAATACAACAATCAACCACCCTGGGTCATGTACCATTGTCGTTTAAATCAATCTTAAAAACATTATTGCGTCAAAAAAATGCCAGGTTCACAAAAATCATCGAGTAAAACTACAGATCTCTAACCGACTAGTAAACAAGTCGATCTCCCGTGTGTATCACCATTTGACTTCACACTACTGTCTTTCCGGACCCTGACCTCAACCAGAGCTAAACGCACAAAATACAACAAACACACCCACTGTCTACTCGAGTTTCCTCAAAAACCTTCAGTTTTAATCGGACTACGACTACACAATAATTACTGGTACTGTCTAACACAATACAGCCGATAGAATCTCTTGGCTTGCAACCACAACTTTACTTCATCAAAATTCTTATAAGCATCAACTGATACGTAACTCATTGGCATCCTTCTTAGCCTATCATGTGTATTAGACGGCCTACGTCTTCACACGAAAACAAGTCAACTGATCATATTGCGTAGGGGTTTGCATTTACGCAGACCATGATTATTTAAGTTTGATTTGCCAACAACTGCACTTTTGGGTTTCAAATATACGGAAAACAAGACTTTTGACTGTATTTTGTTTAGCATCAGATATACCACAAATCACAACGTTGCCCCACACCAGGAATTTCTCCTGTATCGTGGGTACCTTCACAAATATTTTAAACTCACATACACAAGTACCCGACTTTGAAAAAAAACTAACTAGGTCATACAGATACTTGTACTCATAACGTCATTATAGCACAGTGACCATATCGACTTCACGCGGACACAATGACCGAAATTCGTGTTTAAAATGAGTCCACGTGCTATTATTGGTCAACCAATCGTTAAGCGACGTATTAGCACCACCATGTAAATAACCACCAATGCGTCCGAGGCATTGCCAATCACCCCAGTGACCTTATAAACACACACATAACATCACGCCTGTAATCCCCGAAGGGTTAGGCAGAGGTACCCAGTATACCCACATTTCGCCAGCTATGTTAAGACATAAGCTTAACCATGTAAATAAGGGTGAGCCCATTGTCACCAACAGGGCACAAATCCAGAAAATAACACTTTGCCCGACCCGGGAATCGAACCCAGAACCTTCATGCTCAGTAGTCGCGCTTGCGACTAATAAATCAACGAAATATTAAAATTTAATGGTTCGATCTTACTTGTATCAGGAACGAAAGTAAACCAACAATCCTGTCCGGAGCGTCGCCTCAACCGCGAGAGCGGTTACACAGGACTTCGCGTCCTCACGCGGCTCCTACGACAATCTCGTTCGCGCTTGGAACGGCGATCGGATCCCGAAACTTGCTACGTACGTGACCTTCCACTCCGCTTATGGTGGCTACAAGATCGCTTAGAACGAGAGGCACTAGTTTTTGAACGCGAACAACTCGATCTATCCATTGCTAACTACTACCGGCTTTTATCTAAAATTAAAAGCCTGAAAACTAGTTTTTAACTTGTGGGCGAAAACGATCTTTATCCCACTTCTGATGTTAGGAATCAGAAGTGAAATACGTGATCAAAATAAACAATGTTTAATATCGTTTAGATTACACTTTTACAAAAATATCACGACAAACATTTTAAACAATAATCAAATAGAAATAGCACCAGCAAAATGGAATAATCAGTACACGAGCAAAAACATAAACCAAAAATAGCGAAGCACACGATAATAGTCGGGTAGCAAGTCCTTTCCGAGCGCCGTCCAAGCAAAAAGTGACCGTTGCAACGCCGCTCGCCTCGTTTTATGAACTTCTGTCGGTTGCCGCACGACGACCGTACGTTGACCGGACGGCTACTGGCTGATGGCGTGACTTTGAGCCAACAATATTGTAATCTGCTTGACAAATAAGGCAGAATCCAAACTAATATTATTTTCAACTAGATCTAGCCGAACAAATCAGCAACAGTTTCTTCCAATTTTCCATCCCTTTGATCTAAAGAGTTTAGCTCAACACCCGTCGGAAAATGATCGCGTCGTCGACGAACAAAACCAAGCTTATCCTGTATCGAATATGTCGGTTTAGACACGTCGTCGGATGAAGGATATAGGTTGTCCAATAAACGACAAACGACAGCTGCTCGCGACTGTACGGACAGTCGGACACAAACGCATGAGCGCTCTTCGTTGTCCTATGTACGTATATTCTGATGAAAAAGTGTTTTTTAAACGAAGTATTTGAATATGCAAATGGAATGTTCGAACAATAAAATTAAATTCCGTGAAAATATCTGAAAAAATAAGATAGCTTTACGCCCTACGGCTGATGAAAAACCAGTAACTTTTCATTCGGTCTTATTATTCGTTCATTGATTGCGTACGATTTACGACTGGTAGACGGTAGTTTTAAGACCTTTATTAACGTACCTACCGTTGTTTGGCGTCAAGCTTCCTACTAATCTCAACACTAGCTTTAAAACGCTTCTTCGCCCGCGTAGACGTCGGAAATTAAACACCACCTCGTCCAAAACTAATTTATGGGACACTTAAATTAGCAACCTAACCCAGGTTCGTAAGTTTTTATCGTAATCTTTTCATGCTTTAAGTTTTAGATTCATAAGTTCATAACACTATGAACGGAAGAGGATAGATCTTTACAATAAAAATAATACATACTTATAAATACCACCAACGAACCGACGACTGTGAACTACAAATTCCTAGACCCAGTTCCAATCATCGAAATCCGGAGACGTACGAAGGTCTTCGATATTGGAAATCGCATCGCTTTGAAAATCGCAACAAAGCTGAAGGTATAGGTAGTGTTATTGAGTTATTTCAACATCTATAGCAGTTAAGTAAATATTAAACACATAACGCTTTAATGGGTTATGGCGAAGCAGAACAGCTACACAAAGTTTTGGATACGTTATAGTCGTTATAAATTTCCTTAATGATGTGCTTATTCTTTAACGAGGAACTCATAATAACATGTCTTTGTACTTTATTCTTAATGGTTTTAGTCGTTATTCATCCCTGTTATGCAATAAGGTGATGATGTGAAATTGGTTCGCATCTAAAGTTAGAAGATATTAGAAGAGATGGAGATATTTAAGAATCATCACCCACAGCCCCACATCAACCACTGCTGGGTCCTGTGCATCCCTTATCAAGGTCTTTCCCGCGACTTTGACGATATCGTTAACCCAACGAGCTTTAAGGCGGCCTTAGTTTATATGGCCTAACCTTGGCAACCACTCAGTCAAAGTCTTGCTACATCGGTCATCTCCGCGTCTAGCCAGATGTCCTACCCAGGTCCACTTGAGGCTCACTGCCCGGTCCCTGACATCGTAGACTTTCGTCCGACGACGGCATAAAAGCTGGTAAAAAACTACCATAGTTTCTACCTACCCAAGCTTATCCTAGTTTAGTCACAAATGGTTAAGCTAAGTATGTTCATAATTAAATGCAAACGTAAAAGCTTTTTCTGTACTAACAAGTTTAAATAAAAGTTTTACTTGCCAGCAGTTTTTATAGAAATTAATTTTATCTATGTAGTCAAAACATGTAAAATTTATGCAATTTCACCTTCATTTCATTTATTGTCAAGTTATATACTTTGTGGAATCTGGTGTTAAGTGGGAACAGGGACTGCGATTCGCCTTCCAAATCTAATCCCCCTTTTACCACCTAGCAGGTAACCACGCTGATATAAAAACAATCTCTAATCTAGTTTTTATTTATAGAATACTGGAAGCTATCTATTTTAAATAAAAATATAATAGGATCCTATAGCACCAACGACTTTAGGCGCTTCCTTACTTGCTTACTCGCGTTTGACTCATTTGAATATTAAGCAGATTTACATTAGATTCGGTCAATAAAAAAAAATTGTCTGTGTATTTATAAACGTCGTAGTAAACTAGTTACCTATTTAACCTTTTGTTTTTTTTATAAGGTTTGTGGAACCGGTTGTTAAATCAAGTTTCAAAAGCAGTAAAAATATTGATTCAGGATAGTAAAAAATCTCGTTTGCCAGTAAAACGCAAACAGCTAGCTGCTGTTGCTTTAAATAGATATTTAAAGACACAGACTGGCAAACGAGATTTTTTACTATACTGAATCAATAATTTTACAAATAAATACGCAAAGACAAATATAGGTAGGAATCTTCCTACCTATATTTTTGTTTAAGCGTATTTATTTGTTACTTCGGATGATTGTTAGGTAATCAATCACACTTAACGGCTGTTCAGCCGTGCGTATGATTGTTCAATCATACTCAGGCAATTAAAGAGATGCGTACACTGTTCATTAGTGTCCATACGTAAATACATAAAACTTTTTATCAAAGTCATCATCATCAGCCTTTAATTTTCCCACTGCAGGGACTCAGGCCTCCTCTCAAAGAGAGGGGTGGGCTATAATCCACCACGCTTTGCTCGCGCGTGCGGGTTGGTACACATGTCGCATGTCTTCGATTTTTTTGGTTTTAGACATGCCGGTTTCCTCACGATGTTTTCCTTCACCGTTTTATGCGCAGCGAAAATTCGGCGGCCCGCAAAAAACATGAAATGAACCTATATAATGCTGTAGCTCAGTTCATGGAAGACATATTAATACCTCTCTTCTAACGCTAAATTATGCAGGAATCAATATTTAGGTATATGGTATGTATTCTAAGAAGCTTCATGCCTTTTAAGTTAACTGGACGTCTGATTGACGCGTGGTACGTTTTATGAAGAAAATAATGCTTACAAACACCTCTTGGTAAAAGATAATACGTTTAAATTGCGTATTATATTTTGTTATTTCTGTTCTCCATGTTTCTCGACAAAGAATACATACGAAAGTTTATTCCATTCAGAGCCTACCATCTGTTAAAACAATATCAATTTTATATTATTGTAGGGTGGGAAAAAGTTAGAGCTATGCAGGAAATTACCTTTATGAATATTATTTTTTTTAGTCAGGTCACCCTGTCCCACTGCTGAGCAAAGAAATGAATGAATATAATATAATATAATAATCTATTAATGAATCTTAGCACTAATTTCTATACACTTACCAAAATCCAAAAGCAGACCGAAACGGTTTCTACTTTGAGATTAGACCTATTTCGTAGTACCATTATTACTTTTTCGGCTTCCAGAATACCATGTAATCAATATAAATGTAGTAGGTGATATGTGTGTAGTGGTGGTACTACTATACATACATGTCGAAACACCTGGCTTGCCCTTATTCCCTGCTACTCTTAATGATGTTAGAGTGCTGCAGTCCGAGTTCCCTAGGGACTAGCCACATTGTTAGCCCCTAGGTAGTAAGCACACCACTGGCTACGTATACAGGGTGTAAATTAACCCATCACACAGCCGCCAACCAAGTATTCTGTACATGAAACTGAGTAAACCTACGCAAAAAAAATTTGCTGGGAAACGTCTTTTTTTTGGGTGCGCCAAAGTTCACCTAAAATTTCAACTCCGATAATTGGAAATCCGAAAATGTTCTTCCTAACATTTTTCATCCTAACAATCGCAATTCCTAACTACTCTGTCTCTAATGTTTTAATTCCGAAGCATTCAACTTCATAATGTCAGTAGCAATAAACATCTATTACACTATTATTTGTTTTCCTATATTTTCTCAACATAACCACAACACACTACACTACACACACACACACACACACACACACACTACACACACACACTATTATTCAAAGTCATATCTTTTTTGTTTATATTACTTTTTATTCATAATAATCAGTATTATAAAAGGTCCCAATAAAATAGGTGAACAAAATTTTAGAAATCATTCAGACCGCTAAAATAAGGACAATAGTTAAAAAAAAATATAAGAAAAAGACATTAAAATACCTACTTTTATAGGATGAGTTTGTTCTAGGGTGCCGGATTTATTATTTTAAGTCAAAATAAAATCACATTTTTTGTTTAGATATCTTTAGTTAAGCTTACTAAACGCTGTGTTAAAATTAGTCCACCTATTTTAATGGGACCTTATATACTTTGCAAAGATATCCATAGGTTAGGTTAGGTTAGGTTAGAACTGTGACCAACTACGCGCGAGCCGAGCGAGCGAAGCGAGCGGTGCCGCTGCCGCGGTAGCGGCCGGCGAGCGCTACCTCGATATTGGTCGCCTCGAAATTGATCGCGAAATTTTTTTCATAGTGCCCCCAAGACGACACTCTGACCTGAATTTCATTCATTTATTTCATTTCAAGACAAAAATCAGTGAAACGACCTTTAATCATTCTAAACAGTTGTATGAGTGAAAATATTATGTAATTATGTTTAGGAATAAAAGCGTTAGGATAAAAAACAGTAGGAGTTTAAATATATTTACACTAATGATATTATGAATTACAATTTTCGGAAACATGAGTGTTATGAACATCGTCGGTAGCACTACAAATAGTATGAATGAAAACTTTAGGATGAAAAATTTTAGGAAGAGTGATCATTCGGATTACAAATCGTTAGAAAGAACAATTTCGGGTAAAGAACTTTAGGTGAGCCAATATGGACCCCTTTTTTTTTTGGGGTCAAAAACACATTTTACTGTAAAACTCAATAGCACTCTTGAAACATTGTGCTAGTGGATGCTTTGAATAGTAAACGGTTCACGGAGGTAATTTAAGTAATATTACGTTATACCCTGAAAAACTAGTATTTACAAAACAGATGTGAATAATTTGGAACTTTGATCTCCAATATCTCCGTAACTAGGGGGTTCCCAGGTATGGTCTGAAACCAAAAAATGATCGTAGTGTTGGGGAGACTAAGTGCCTTTCGTTTACGTTAAAGTACTTTTACACCCTATATACATATTGGCGCTAGTGACTAATCTTCACAACTATTCAACCGATTTTAATGAAATTTTGTGAACGGTCCAGCTTGAAAGATAGGTTAGTTTTAGACCCAAAAGGTGTCGCCATGTGGAGTTACCACCACCTTATGTAGTGGAGGTGGTGGTACCATGGTAGGCTACATTGTAGGGCGTCAAGACTAAAATAATAAAAAGAAAACAGATTCGTTAGTTACCCAGTGTCAGTTTAGCTTACATACCTACATAACACCACACCTATAATCCCTGAAGATTTAGACAGAGGTGTGCCCAAATACAGTATACACGGTGTAAATCAACCCACCACAAAGCCGTCAACCAAGCATTCTGTACAATAATAATAATTATTATTATTAATTATTATTATCAGCTCACTCCGGCTAAAATTTCTAGCTGAGAACATTAAATGTTGGTATGTCAAAAATAATTATTATTATTATTTTTGTTTTGACATTTTTGTTCCTCCGGCTGGCCGGGAATTTCTGATGGCACGGGCCTAAGCCAAGTGTTCATCAGATGGGTTAAGTGCGGGTGTAGACAAAATAGATTCCACGCGATTGTGCACAGACTGTATACTATTGTCAGACTCACATTGCAGAAACTTTCTTACAAGCCTACATGTGTTTAGAATCACTGCTTTCTGCAGTAGGTGATAGGTGCTAGCTGGTAAGTTTAGGGAACTAAGGGACTGATGAAGCTGTTTGGGGATTACTCCTGTTGAAGAAATAACTATGGGGACTATTATTACTTTTTGTAAGCGCCAAAGTCGAGTTATTTCGTTTTTTAACTCGGTGTATTTGGATAGTTTTTCGGCTATTGTAGTCTGTAAATTGTGAGTGTTTGGCACGGCTATATCTATCAGGACTCCAGTGTTGTTTATTTTGTTTATCAATGTGATGTCTGGTCTATTACAGTGAATTGTGCGGTCAGTGAAGAGACCACGGTCAAAGTACAACGTTGTTGTGGTGTTTTCTAGTGTTAATTCTGGGCTGTATTTATAATATGGTACTACCGTGTCTATTAGTTTGTACTGATGAGCTAGTTTCTGGTGGATCACGTTGGCTACTTGGTCGTGTCTATGTTTGTAGTCGGTTTGAGCTATTGATTTGCAGGCACCAGTTATGTGTTGGATTGTTTCGGGGGAGCTATAGCATTTTCTACATGTGTCGTTCTGTAGATTCTTTAAGATGTGTTTTCTATAGTTTTTGGTGTCTATTACTTGGTCCTGTATTGCTAACATGAACCCTTCAGTCTCTGGGAAGAGTTCACCTCGATTAAGCCATGCGTTCGACGCTTCTTTATCGACATTTGGTTGGCATAAATCTTGGCGATGTCTTCCATGGAGAGACTTCTGGGTCCATTCTAGACATTTCGTTTTGTCATCAGTTACTCTTTCGTTTTTCTGTTCCGTTGTGTCTTTAAGGTTAAGAGGTGTTAAATGTTGATCGTTTTGAACTATTAATTTGTGGAGTACTGAAGATTCAGCTTTACCGAAAAAGTATTTTCTGAGGGTTGTTATTTGTCGATTATGAAGGTTTAAAATATCAATAAGTCCCCTGCCTCCCTCTTTTCGCGGTAGTGTCAGCCTTTGGACGCATGATCTTGGATGGTGTTTACGGAATTTTGTCATTGTAGTGTTAATTTTGCGCTGTATGTTTTTCAGGTCTGTTTTCGTCCAATTAATTATCCCAAACGAATAAGTGAGGACAGGGATAGCAAAACTGTTAATAGCTTTTATTGTATTTCGGGAACAGAGTTGTGTTTTTAGAATTGTGTTTAATCTATGTTGGAATTGTTGTTTTAGTTTCTGTTTGATTTCTTTGTGGTGTATTTGACTTGATTGTATGTAACCTAAATATTTGTAAGTATCCTGTTCATTCAATGGTTCTATTTGTTCGCCCGTTGCTAAAGTGTATTGGTGTTGGTAGTTCTGCCCTGCTTTTACTGAATTTATTTTGCATTTGTCTATGCCAAATTCCATTTTAATATCATTTGTGAATTTCTCTGTCAGGTTAGCTAATTCGTTAAGGTCAATTTCTGATTTCGCGAACAATTTAATATCATCCATATACATCAGATGGTTTAAAATGTTACCATGGGTCTCCTCCTGCCCATCAGTAGCAGAATTTAAAGGGATTCCTATTGGGGTTGCGTTTAATATTTTTGATAATGGGTTAAGGGCAAGGCAGAACCACAATGGGCTAAGTGCATCTCCTTGGAAGATGCCTCTCTGTATTTTAATTGGACTGGTGTCTTTTGTTTCGGTTGGGGTAGTGAGCCTAAGTACTGTAGACCAAGTTGTCATTACAGTCTTAAGGAATGTTATTAGTGATGGGTGTATTTTGTATAGTTCTAGTACTTGTAAAAGCCATGAATGGGGAACTGAGTCATAAGCTTTTTTGTAGTCTATGTACATGGTAAATAAATCAGACTTAGACTTCTGGACTTTTTTTAAAACAACGGAGTCTATTATTAATTGTTCCTTGCAGCCTTGGCTAAACTTCCTACATCCTTTTTGTTGTTCGGCCAAGATGTTGTTGGTGTCGATGTGTTCATATATCAGTTCGGATACGCAAGATGTGATGATCTTGTATAAGGTCTGCAAGCATGTAATGGGCCTGTATTTCGCCGGATTTGAGAGATCATTATGATCTTTTGGTATCATAAAAGTTGTGCCAGACGTTACGAAAAGGGGTATTGATTTAGGGTCTTGGATAAAAGTGTTAATAAAATTATATAGATAACAGTGAATTGCTGTGAATTTCTTGTACCAGTAGCTATGTATGTGGTCTGATCCAGGGGCTTTCCAATTATGTAACCTTGACAAAACTTTATGAAATATATCCGGGGATATATGCTCAAAAGCCATTGGCTGGATGTTACTATTTGCAAATTCTGATTGTATCCAATCAGCTTGGCTGTTATGACAAGCAGGTTGTTCCCATATTCTTGCCCAGAATAGTTTTAATGTTTCTGGATCAGGTGTGTTATTTTCATTATCGTGTGGAGTGTTATGTTGAATATTTGTTGTTGTCTGTTTGATGTCGCGATAAAAAAGTTTATTATTATTCCCTTTATTCAATATATTAACAAATTTCATACATTTTTAAATATTTAAAAATATAAAAAACTGTAGCCCACCGGTATCGGGAACAGGGTCCAAGCTAGTCAGGGCTCCAGAGAAAGGAACCTCCTAACAATGCGAGCCGTGTCCAGGAGTACTGCTCTCTGCATCAAGCCCCCGATCCAGCTGCCTAACGAGAGCCTCCTCAGGTGTTGGTCGAGGCTCTTGGCAATTAAGCCATTGGCTGTAACGACTATCGGCACTTTATTATTATTAATAATAATAATAATGACGTCACTCATACATGCAACGCATGTACTCCATGACGCGCGCTCGCTTCGCTCGCATATTAAATAACACTAATATCTTCTGTCCCCGAAGTGCCGGGCCTCCGCCGGCCTCCTTCGTCGGCCTACGGCCCGGTGCCCATGCCGCCCATAAAGGATAATTTCGCGAGACGGTCGTTATCTACACTATCTACACTAATATTATAAAGAGGAAAGATTTGTACCTATTTTTGTATGTTTGTATGTTTGTAATGAATAGACTCAAAAAGTACTGGGCCGATTTCAAAAATTCTTTCACCCTTGGAAAGCTACCACCCTGAGTAACATAGGCTACTTTTTATCCCTGTATTCCCACGGGAACGGGATCTACGCGGGTGAAACCGCGGGACGTCCGCTAGTAAGCTATATTTATGTGACGCAGACGAATACCTTATAAAAATCTACCAAATAAAATTCTGCCATCTTAAAAGTATGCCATTGAAAATTCGGCTATTTAAGCATTCTGCGAAATGAGTATTCTATTAAATAATTGTTCTGCCATTAACACATTCGTTCAAAGAAGAATATGCCAAGTGTGTTATGCCAAATAAATTTCGGAGCATCAAGTTTCTGCCAGAGAGATGGTACCCACTATGTAGTGATTAGTCCGTTGTAATAAGGGGCGAGTCTATTGCCATCAATCGGGTACAAATCTAGACTTCATAGCTGTTACTTAAATTTAATTAACCGCCTTCTAAACAAACACAAGAAAATAACTTTACTTTTGTCGGTGACTTAGTGTTTTATTGATGTTTTTAAGTAATTTTAGACTTTTAATGTTTTTTGGAAGTCGCAAATGTCTTTATATTTTCAAAACAATCCTTATATTCATTGTTTCTCGTTTGCAAAACCGTCTGTGGTACCTACTTAAATACAAAATTTTATCAGGAATGAGGTTAAATGAAATTTTAATATATAGAATTTTATTCACATATGCTGGATTTGACCATAAACGTGCGACTCTGACGCAAACAGCTATGCCTAATGTAAGTTCTGAAGTCTGTAATCGCGTGATCATAAAAACAGGAAAACCTAAATCCCGACCGACAACACGACAGTCGTTTTGTAAACACCACAGGCACTACACCATTCGTAATAATGTTATTCGAAAACCTAGGTAACTGATTTAATCGAAATTGAAACAAGAGGAGTGAAACAAGAATTGATCTCTGGAACAGTTCTGTCTGCAAGCTGCTTCATATTGCAACTGATGCTCTTCAAGTCTCTACCGAAGATAAGGCAGGGAGCAGTGGTGGCCCAGTGGTTGCGGCCCCGACTTACGAACAGTTGGTCGTGGGTTCGAACCCAGGCAGGCGCATTACTTTGTGTAATTTATTTCATCACCACTGCTCTCAAAACGGTGAAGGAAAACATCGTGAGGAAACCGGCATATCTTAGAACCAAAAAATTCGAAGATATGTGACATCTACCAATCCGCACTGGGCCTGCGTGGTGGATTATAGCCCATCCCTCTCCTAGAGAGGAGGCCTGAGTCCCTGCAGTGGGAACAATATAGGCTGCTGATGATGATGATGACATCATTGTTCTTGTATTCAGACGCTGCTGTGTATCTATGTTTGATGTCCATGTACACGAAAATTTTATGCGACACAGTGATTTCAGTGTGTGAAAAGTGGAACTTTGAATTTCTGTCCTCTGTGATTTGGGTCCTGATGGTGCCAATAGGAGCGTTAGGTCTTTTCACTGATCCTTTTGGTAATTTATACTTTGTGACGTACTCGTGGTTTAAAACACATAATTTTGGTAGTGAACATATTATTGGGTTTCTGTACAATATTTCACATCATTACAATAAAGATAAGAGCCACTTCACCGATATTATAATAGCATTATGTTATCTCAAACATTTTATTGTGTATTACAAGAGTGTTTTTAACAACTATGACAGCGGCTATCTTAGCGGAGGTATACTAGGTTAAACGGACCCGGCGCTGTATGAGATTTTTTTTTATTATTTAGCCCGTATTGTCCCACTCCTGAGCAAAGGCCTCCCCCATTCCTTCCCCTTCTTACGATGGTGTGATTCTTCTCACTAGTTGGTGAGGAAGCCATCCAAGGCGGGTTGCACGACATTGGTCAAGTCTGATATTCGCCAAATCGGCAATTCGTCAAATTTGATATTGGTCAAAGCTGTAGTTCGTCGAATCGTCTGTTTGTCCAATTATGAAATTTGCCAAATACGCTATTGGTCAAGTAATATAAGTACAATCAACTGTAAAAATGAAAGTACCTAAAGATATTTTTTTCTAACTCATTTATTCAATTCAAATATTTTATTTAAGTACAAAGAATTGACAACATTTCATATTTTTAACTTGTGTGTATTATTACGTCATATTAAAGTAAATTCAAAACTAGGGCACCCGTATTTTTCTGTTTTTCGAAATTATGTACTTTTAATTCATAATTTTACGTTTCAAACTCAGCGTGTTCTAAAAAGACGTAAGTGCCAAATGACGTCATTCACGTGGCGGAATGGCGATTTAACCTTTGCTTTACAGTGACCCGACAAAAAAAAATTTTAAGTGTCTCACTTGTCTTGTCGTTGTCACTTTGGCAGCTTCCTATAATGGCGTTTAGTATGTTTCATTGGGATCCATTTTATTGGCGAAATATCGATCAAAGTTGATAATACTAACAGCAAGCGTGTCGAGTTGATAGGAAAAATAAATTGTTCAATTTTAAGAAAAATATAATTTTCGGTGACGTATAACATTGACAATTTGACGTGTTGTTTGACATTAATGTTTTCATCAAAAACATTGGAATGCTTAGGCAAAGGTAACTACATCATTCAACAATGTATGTGACGTCATCACATGTTTTTTGGTTTTCATTTTTTTTCTCAGAAATGGAGAAATCAAAAAATATAAAAAATACATATTCGAACTCAGGATACGAAAATAGAGAAATGGTATTTTTATTTTAAGGTGGTGTCAGATTTGAAATGTTGTGAATTCACAACCAACATAACTGCTTTAGACACTTTAACGCGTCTAATTTTCCACTCAATAATTTTTCTATTATTTTTTCTATTTTAGCATCTTTTATGACGTCGGATGTTTTCCTCTGCTTCTCATCTTCTCTTCTAACTTTATTTAAATAATATTTTGCTTCTTTTTTTTAAATACTAATGTACATGAAAATATTATGTCTTTCTTGTACTTTAATACCTAATCTCCGATGCCAAGCCTCGACTGCGTTGGTGGTACGATGGCGTTCATTTGCACAACACCACATATCCTGAGATATTCTTTTATGCCATTGCTCAGTAAAATATTTTTGAAAATTTTCCGCCCTACTATCATTTTCTGGCATCATCTTAAGTATTGCTCACCATCCTTCAGGAATATACTGATAGGGCAGTAACGCTAGATTTGTGGTAAGTCTAACAACTTTTTTCAAATTGTCGTCAGTCATCATTCCAAGTGCTTGTGCTTTTTTATAAATGGCTTGATTAAAGTGGAAAAAGCAGCCTTTGACTAAAACATCAGGAAAAATGCTTTTAACAGCGTTAATTATTCCCATTTCGTAATCACATTTTAGAAAATGAATATCAAGCTTAAATTGAGAACGCAAAACCGAGAATACTCTCTCATATGTTTGCTGAGTTTTATTAAGCAAGAGGCAAAAAAATATCGGAATAATATTGGTGCTTGCTCTTGTACTGCCCACGTCTACGTGTATTGATAAAAGTTGAAAAAAGGGTCGCGGTACGGTTTTAAAAGTGCCATCTACAAAAATCAAATCCGTATTTAATGATATTTCTATACCCTCAGCTGTAGCAAAGATGAAGAATTTCGGTAGATCGTCTTTACTTTCATAAACCAAAAAATCATTTGAAAGTATGTCTGGAAATTTGACCGTATCTACCGTTGGGAACTGGCATGTTTGTACGCCAATTGCTTTCTTTCGCATTTTGTATAGACCATCACGTTTTGATTTCAAACTTGGTATGTCTATAAAATCATCTTCTTCCTCAAGCTCACCCATAGTTTCTTCAAAAATTTTACTTACTGATTTCCATTCCTTCTTTACTCTTTCTTTGCATTTATTCATCTTAACGTCAATCAAATTCTTATCGAAGTTAGGCTTACAGGTATGTCCGCTTTCCCTCAAAATTGACCCAGAATCACTGCTTAAAGTTATGGATCCATTGCATTCGCTTCTATTTACGCAACGCCAGATTGTAGTACCGTTTTTGTTTGTCGAGTTAGAATGGAATTGATATCCTGCACGTAATAGTTTATTTTTGCCTTTTTCAGTGTCTGTAAATGTAAACACAGAATGGCTGCCTTTACTAGTAGAAGCCATTATATACGAGTATATTTCACCAAACCGGAGACACGAAAATAAAGAATGTAATTGTTGTCATTTACAATTAATGAAATGTCACATAATTGACGGGAAAACAAATGACGGCATAATAAGCTATTCTATTTAGCCAGCATTTTTCGCCTACATCCTATTCTTACAGATACAAAGGAGGTAACAATCGTAACAAATTAAACCTCAGAATACTCAATTACTATTTACTACATTTTAATTATGTAAATGGGAACCTACAGCAGGCGGCTTTTCTTTTTGTAAGTTCCTACAAGTAAATTATGTGAATTCCAAACGCATGGTTTCATCGACTGTACTTGGACTTGACCAATAGCGTATGTGGCAAATTTCATAATTGGACAAACAGACGATTCGACGAACTACAGCTTTGACCGATATCAAATTTGACGAATTGCTGATTTGACGAATATCAGACTTGACCAATGTCGTGCAACCCCACATATAAAATGCATATTGTAAACTCACTTCAAGCGACCACTATAACTATAATATTTGTGATACTTGTTAGGAAAAAAATAAGGTTTTTTTTATCTGTGCGTGTACGTATAATATGGCCCTCAAGACGCGTCCCCAGACAGGACAACTAAATACCCGAAAGACCCGAAACAACTATCTGTAGGCCATACAAATATGTACTCCGTGCGGAGATCGAACCCGCGACACGTAGCGCTGCAGTCCAATCGCTCAGCCACTGCGCCAACCGTGCCGTCAAAAGCTAGTAGTTACACTATTGTTTAAAAAGGGTACAAGTACACACGGCTACACATCAAGCTATACAAAACCAGTTAATCTTGGCCTCACTTTACTAGATATTTTCACGCAATGAACGATCAGATTATACTGGTTTTGTATAGCTTGATGTGTAGCCGTGTGTACCTATCTAACGTTTTCGTGTCATCAGTATGACGGTCAGCAACAACACTGACTCTGCTGAATTATCGATGATTGAAAAGCTAAATACAGTGTGTATTTCGATAAGCACTAAGACCTACACGATCCAACTTTTTTCAAGTAACATCACGATTCACGCCTGTAATATCCGAACTTCCGAAGAGTTATACAGATGTAAACCCTAAGGCCGCGGGCACACGATGCGTTGCGGCGGCGCGGCGGTGCGGCGCGATTCCGACGAATCGGCCTTCAATTTCACTGGTCACGTCCAGACCTGCCCGCCGATTGGTCGAAATCACGCCGCACCGCCGCCGCAACGCATCGTGTGCCCGCGGCCTAAGGGCTCGTTTACGGAGACGCGAGGTGTCGCGCGGCGCGTGCAGAAGGCTCGTCTCGTGTTTTTTTATAAATTTACTGAGACATGATTCCACCGCAACAAACGCTGCATTTTAAACAAACGTGCGAAAATAGCTTCTCGTAAAATCGACGATTGAAATTGTTAACTTTTTCATACATCGCCATGTGTTTGAATTAAAAACGCAGCACGCGCCGCGCGTCGCCCCGCCTGTACGTAAACAAGCACTAAGGCCGCAAATTCGGAGAGGCGGAATCTCCGAATTTGCGACCTAAGAGTAGACCCACATTTTGGTAGTTATTTAGTCCTATGTAATAGTGGGCGACTACTGCCATCAACTGTACACCAGAAATCCAGACTTCGTGGATGCTACGGACAATTCAACAGTTTTCCCGACCAGGGAATCAAACCCAGGATCTCGCGTGTGAGGACTAGACCAACCAATATCTAATAGATGTGTTAGGTTAAAAGACTGAAAGTGCTAATAGGGGATCGGACAAAAAAAAACTAATTAGTCCGTCAGATAGATTTCCAAAAAATATCGATAAAAATATTTTCTTTTTTCACGTAAACAAAAAATGAAGACGATACAGTGCTTCGAAAACTCGTGTGACGTCATATGATAGTACATTTTGTACCTTCAAGTGACGTTTCAAGCCCCACTCTGTGATCTTTGACGCACTTTATCCTCGTCAATTTTTATTGATTTAATTTTGATAAAACAAAAAACACGTAAGTATCCAATATTTTTCGATAATCTAACTGACGGACTAAACAGAATTATATTTTTTTGAGTCTGTCCGATCCCCTATTGAGTAAAACAATCAAAAAAAAAGTTCAAAAAGTAAAATCCGACTACAAAAAAATCACGAACAAACAAAAAAGTTTGAAACAAGTGAAATGTTCATTGTTATTATACGTTATTAACTAATCGACGAGCACTTGGCTAAATAAATAACTTCCACTCAGGTCGATCTTTAGGTTAAGCCGCCCTTGCCTAGATTGGGGCGTGGATGGGTGACCCATTACATACCGAGTTTCCTCCGTGCCTCAAAAATCACGAGTCCCAGCTGCCATACAGTTCTTTGGCAGTCGCTACAGGCAGTGGCCAGAAAATGTAACAACCAGTCTTACCAAATGAGAAATTATATTTATGGACAAACCCAATGACACTTTAGGACTCGAACCGAGGACCTCATGCTCAGCAGTTGCGCTTACAACCATTATGGTCAACGAGTACTTAAATACCTTAAGACTTTACTGGCGTACTCAGATATATTCAATGATTACTTAAGCCGCCCCTTAGTAAAGATTTGACATAGGTACAAAACCTTCACGAAACTGTCAAAATCTTTATAAGTGATGGATGAATCATTAAACCTCTCCGAGTACCTACGGCAGAAGTTATTTAAATAGGTACTTACACACTCTCTCTTTCAAGGGCTTTTATTAATCATGAAAAAGGCAAAACGTTATCTAACATTTATTGTTATTTCTATTACAGATTTTTCCTTGACACAGGTACAACGGCATTTTTAAACAGTTTATTTTTAATATTATTGCATTTTAAGACAGACTAATTTTAATAAATATTGTGTGGCAAAAGTGTTACCAATCAAAATTACTTTTATTCATATTACCTACGTTTACGTCACTACATTCAAGCTGGACCTCATACTGTTCTATAACCCCTTCATTTAATTTTAAATCATTAAATATCACACACAAAAGTAAAGTGTTCAGTACAATAGATACCTCAAAAACTACTTTCACAATTTAGCGATTTTCAATAACGTTACGATTCATAGAAATAATTATGCTAGGCCTGTTAATCAGCATACAAACGCGCGCGAGAAATATAATAGTAAGTGCTGCCGCCTGAAATGAATCAAAAATATAAAACGTCTCATACACCGCAGGGTGCATTCCTTCGACCTCAGCGTAAGCCAAGATATCGGCTACAATTAGCTGAATAACTGTACCAAAACACGTTACACATAACAAAATAAATGAGATAACACTTGACAATAACTGATTAACAAAGTAACGTTTATCTCTTATATTTTTAATGACGTAGAATATTTTACAAAACATCCCCATGTTTACAATCAAAATTATCAATTTCAGCCACGTGTACGTGTATATAATGTAATCACAAAAATACTCATTTGCGAATAAGCCTATCATTCCACCTACTAGTACCATGATGAACCAAATCAGCGTAGACAGAAGTAATAAGTTCCACCTTTTAAACGTCAACACTAACTCCGCTCTGTCGTACAATATTTTCAAGTAGATAGATGCCCAGCACAGTGATACGGCGTCTGAATGCCCAAATAAAATCAGTAGTACATTATTTGCGGACTTAGCAAAAAAAGATGAAAAGTGATATATTTATGACGAATTCAAGCATGGTATTCATCAACCTGGCTATTGTCAGCTGTATAAGAATGTTCAGGTCTATTTTCCTAATCTTCGGCAGGAATGTTAAGAGCAGCAACTGCAGTATCAGGCAAGATGTAGACAGAATGATCCCTGAGATCCATATGCACGTTGTCACCTGCAACGTCTTCGTTTCCGATTCGACAGCCATATTTGTTCGTGTATTCGTAGATGATATCCGTTATATCGTCTTCGTTTTCGTTCGACATTGTTCTGATATGGTGTTGTGTCTAAAGAGGTCCCTTTGTAATTTTGCTTCATATTCATTCGCTCCATGTAAAATACTGGTCTTCAGTTGCATCCGGTTGGACTGGAAGCCGACCCCAACATAATTAGGAAAGGGCTAGGCAGATGATGATTTGTACTTTTCAGGCTGCTGTGCAGGATGATGCGTCATGATACGGACGACCCACGTAGGTAGCCCCCGTAGAACGTTTCAGTTTTCTCGGTTTCCGAAATCACAATGTCACCAACAATTTACCATTTCCTAAGTCTTTATTTTTGGGAAACTTGCGTTTTACACAATTAGTAATTTTAATATTATATCAGTTCTACACTGTATATGATTTTCTGCACTAAACAGTTAAGCACTGAACAACACAAATTGGTAATGATTCTGTGATACACCAAACTGAACTGGAAATATTTCTGTGAGACTGAAATAATGTATTTTCCTTGAGTTTATTCTGTAAAAAGTCAGGGAAAAAGGTGAACCAAATCATAATGAAGGAATACCTAAATAGCCATAAATGTGATTTACAAATGGCAGGAACTTTATTTACGCAGGTACATGCGTGTTGTAATGCTTTTTAAGTAGATTATCTAAATTCTAACTTCGCTTTAAAGATCACCTTAGAAAACTAACGGACTATTGCATCTTTAAATAATCATACTTGTCTTCTCCTCTTTAACACGTACACGTTGCTAAACGGCTGAACAGATTTGGGAGAAATATTTCACATGAATAGCTTATAACCACATTCATTTTATTATTAATTTTATTTTACATTTTCATTTATTTTTTTACTTTTATCGAATAATATATATTTTTAAACCTATTTACTATGATCTTCCTTCCTTACATAGTTTAAAACAAAGTCGCTATTTTTGTCTGTCTGTTTGTCTGTATGCTTAAATCTTTAAAACTACGCAACGGATTTTGATGCGGCTTTTTTTAATAGATAGAGTGATTCAAGAGGAAGGTTTTAGTATATAATTTGAACGACATCCACGCGGGTGAAGCCGCGGGCATCAGCTAGTCATTTATATAACATTTATCCCGGTAAATCACTTGGTGCAGAGGATGTCGTGGACAGAAGCTAGTGTTAAATAATACTAAATACGTCTATTTTGGTTTGAAAGTACTGATATCCCTAAGGAAATGTTTGTAACAAAATGAAACAATGGGCTAATTATTTACTCCTGTTCAAGGTTGACAAGCAAATCTGTCGTTTTATGTACCTATTTCGAACAACAATTTATATATTTATATATCCGAGAAAAAACATGTAGGTACATACAATACCTATAACAGAAAAATCCAAGCTATTGAACAGATAAAACACAGATTTAAAGAAACATGTTTACAATAAGGAATTATGAAAAATGTATACCTAAACTTAAAATTTTCAAGAAAACGAGGAAAAATCAGCAATAGATTATAAAAAAATGAGATCACCAAACTATATGAACCTATATAATTAGATAATATGTTATCATACATATATTGCCTTAAGACTTAGCACCGAGAGAGTTTATAAGGAATCGTGGAAGCCTTTGCCCAGCAGTGGGACCGAATAGGCTTACTAAAAATTGCATAACGAGTATCTAGTATCAAAGAAACGATGGATGGACTGTGGAAAGGAGGTGTCTGAGGAGATGACGTGACATAGAGAAGTAAGTATGGAGGAAGAAGACATGCTGCCCCGACCCCAAACGAATTTAGGTAGTGGCAAGGAAATGACGATGATGAGTATATTTCTATAAAACACAGTTAGTTATAATCACTTATATAGGAACACTCATGAACTGGACTTTTGAACTTCCACAAATCCACGCACAAATCTAAAGATAAATCTCTAATTAAAGAGAAAGTCCCGTTTTCCAGTGCCTGGGAGAAAATTCAATCCCACTGTATGGAGTTAACTAACTAATTTTTTTTTTTAAACGTTGCCCCACACTAGGAATTTCTCCTGTATCATGGGTGCGTTTACAAACATTTAAACTCACATACACAAACACACCCAGACCCGAAACAACTATCTGTAGGCCATACAAATATTTGTTCCGTGCGGGGATCGAACCCGTGACACGCAGCGCAGCAGACCAATCGCTCAGCCACTGCACCAACCGTGCCGTCAATATTGATTGCTTTCCTATCAAAGCCAATCAGTTCTAAATTATCATGGCCTGTCCTCTAGGTCTTGGTGGTCTTAGATGGTTTTGGTTTGGTCTTGGTGGTCTTGGTTTAGTCTTGGTCCTAAAATTAAGCATAAAATATAATATAAGTTTTTAAACTGACATGGTCACTGACACTACTATTCCGGGAACTCGAAACAAAAATTAAACATGGTAAATATCCCGTTTATGATATTAATAAAATATAATGTCTTCCTTCAGAATATTTTACCCTTAATTTAAGGTACCTGCTTACGGGTTTCAGCAACAGAGAAAACAGAATGAGTAACAATCTTTACCTGGAAGCTAAAAGTGGTCAACAGGATATTATTTACTTAATTAGGTCTGACGTGCAACAAATCATGTAATGGGCGCACGCCAAGTGAAATAATGAACACTACTAATAATAAACAAACGATCAATGCAGCAGCGGTAGCCCGGTGGGTTCGAAGTCCGAACACAGGCAGGCGCATCACTTTATTTAATTTATTACTTCACCACTGCTATCAAAACGGTGAAGGAAAACATCGCGAGAAAACCATATACCTTAGAACCAACAATTCAAAGAAATGATAGAGAGAGAGACATCTACGAATCTACGAACCCGCATTTGAAGCGCTGTGACCCGAAAGTCTAGAACCAGTCCTACCAAGGGGTATCGTGTTACTAACCGGGTTTTGGAGGTCAGATAGGTAGTTGCATGAAGAGACATGTAAAATACTTATACGTGATGTTATATAACATCTCTGTAATAAAGTGCAAATGGAAAGAAACCATTCCAAGTAAAACTAAAACGTGAAAACTATTACGTGAACAAATTGAAGTAGTTAAATATACTTTATGTGAGTTGTAATGTATGTGTATGGGTGGTTGTCTTTAAAGACATATTACTAAATATCAGGCAATGTAACATCAATTAAAACAACAAATTTTTAAAACAACATTTTGATTTATTACAATTTATATTTATTTGCGTAAATAAACAATATTGTATACAAAAAATGGCGTCAGAAACTCTTCAACGCTGTCAACTTGTGACGTAGCCATGAAATATGGCAACGCTTTTTTATTAAAATTAACATGCTATAGCTAGATATAAAAACAGAGAGGTATAAAACTTATTTACAAACATAGTCTTTGATTTAAACATTAAATATTTTCTAATTCCTAGCATTTTCCTATAATTATACTATTATTTATACAATCAACTTTGCACTTTTATTAATACACGATTTCTGGTTTGCAGAACACACTCGTATTATAAATAAGCCACTTATTTAATATTCCTAGGTACAAGTAGAACATCAACATTGCCCAGTCTAACATTAAGTGGGTCATGAGCGAATTCTATTTTAACATTTTTATCTTTGGTTTCAACAGTAAAGTTTCGTAACACGTGCACCATACCAGCAACTATTTGTAACTTGGCATACCTGGCGCCAATACATGTCCTGTTGCCCATGCCGAATGGCATGTAGATGTCATCATTGAGTTCCCTGTCCTTTGAAAATCGCTCTGGATCAAACACCTCCGGGTTCGGATAGATTTGTGGATCATTATGGATATCATAAATTGGAGTAAACATTTTTGTACCTTTTGCTACTTTCACATTGCCAACAGGTAGCACTGTATCTTGACAACATTGCCTGGTTAAGAGTCCAATTGGAGGGAATCGTCTCATACCTTCACTTATTACCTTATCAACATACTCCATTTCATTAATCACATCGTAGGTTATAACGTTCTTGTGCTTCTCAAAATGTTCGTCTATTTCTTTATGAACCTTTTCTAAAATTTCTGGGTGGAGACAGAGTAGATGTAACGTTGAGAACATCGCATTGGCACAAGGTTCAACACCAGCGGTGAAGAAGAACAGAGCTTGCGCAGATAATAATCCAGTCGTGGGTTCCATCTCGTAACCTGTTGTTGGGTCCTTCATGGTGCCGTTCTTCTGTATACTCACAGCAATATCTGCAAAATCGTGCCTCTTGACTCCTTCTTGTTCTCTTTTCTTGATAACAGCATTTATTGAACCAATGAAGAAGTCTTCATACTCTTTGAATACTTTTATGCCTAAGGCTGAGGTGAGCTTTGGGCTAAGACTGAATATTATGAATTTGAGCTGGTTCTTCCAATTTGATTGAGACAAATTTTTGGCCATGTTGAGGAACGGTGAATCAAAAATTGATTCTGATCCGATCCCGAAGATTGCTCCACAAACTGCAGCGTTGTTGAACATCATAAGTGTAGCGTGGAAATCGCCTTCCCATGTCTTGGGGTACTCTTTCAAAAAGGTCACAAAGTCTTGAGCGCATTTGTCCATGATGTAGTACATATTCTTCAATTTGTTGGCGGTAAACAATGGGGTCATTGTTTTCCGCATCAGCTTCCATCTCGGGCCGTTCATGAAAGTAATATTGTCAGTCAACTGGTCACCATCAAGACTTTCTATTCCTCGATGGTGGAAAGCTTGAAAGTCGCCTGATAAAACATGTTGCACATTTTTCGGGTCAATGACGAACAGTGTAGGGGTTGTAAGTTGGCCGACACCAACAACGGGCTGATCTCTGTGTTTCCTGTAGAGCTCACCGAAGTTCTCGAACAGTGCGCGTTTCGACGTGAGGAAATCCCAAAACGGTCCCAACACTTTATTCTGACTGTAGAACTTCACTCCACGTCTCCTCCAGTAGTTTTCATTGTACTTTCCTAAGAAGTACCAGCCTAATGTTATGACTGCTAACAATAAAGTTAATGGTAATAAGAACATTTTCACTATTTGACCGCTTATCAGTTTATCACTTTAGAATAAACACCGCCACTTTGTATTTGGCTTCTTATCCAAATGAATGAACATGAAACCTTGACTCTGGTTTTATATAGCCGGTTCTTATCGGCCGTTTTGTTGTTGTGATTATTATTAACACCTATTCATCATTACTTAGCACATGTCTTATTTGCTTGTTTGTTGTGACTCGGCAATTTTAAAACCAGACTTTTTAGATAAGTAGGATGTTTTTGTTTATACCTGAGTATTTCTCAAAAAAAGTGTACGTAACGAACAAGTTGTTACGAAATATTGTTATGAAATAGTTCTAGATGTTACTAAATAGTAAACATAAGGCTATAAACCAACCTATTAAATAAAGCATATGAGACTTTAAAATTCGTAAAGAACTATTTGCCAGTGAATGTTCATTAAGGTTTTAATATTGGCAAAGTTTTAAGAGCTTTAAACACTCAGCTTTACACTATACTTTTTCATAACGTAACGAAATTCATAAAAAAACGTTACGAAAAAGCAACGAAAATTGTACAAATTAAGATCATATTATGTCGATGGTTTGATAAAACCTGAAACTGCAAATAATATAATACGCTTAAATGTTCGTACGACACGTATTACAATAACATACATAAATCAAGACTTATCTTAATGTGAAAAAGTGAAAAAGTATTTCTTATTACGAAAAAGTAATCTCCCTTGGACAACACGTTCAAAACTGATTTTCACATTAAAAGTTATGGCGGAGACGTCAGATCTACAGCCAATCAGAATGATGCTAGTGTTGCCCGTGTTAAAAGGTAACGGATGCGTTCAAAAATTACGTGGAAGTAGAAATAAAACGTAACTAAAGAGTAAGTTACTAAAAAGTAAATGGGCACGACTCATTTTGTTTTTCGCATTTTTTTTTATATTTTACTATGAAACCCCATAGAAAATCACTATAATAAAGAAACTACATTTAATCAAGGTCTGTAATTCAAAAAATGCACAATATTAACGCGACATATCGAATTTTATGAAGTGTTACATGTATGAAGTCGTAGGGTGGCAATTTGATTTTTGTATGAAACGCAAAAAACATCTTTTTAAAAAAGCTTTCTAAAATTGATTGAATACTATGGTTTTACCATTTATTCTTCACAACTTTAAAGTTTAATAGTTTTTCTTCACAAATATGTTATTTTTTGTATGTATGGTTAAATAAAAACATTGAAACTTTGTTATTATTTCGAGGCACACTTTTTTTTCAACAGATGTACACTTATTTTGAGAAATACTCACCTACTAGCTGTGTCTGCACGTGGAAAGCTTGTAGGGGTTTTAATGGGTTAATTTTTATGGTTGGGTTAATAACCCTAGAGTCGTATCTCACTAACCCGTACAGTAGAGCCAATCAGCTTATAATTACCAGTTCACGCATAAAGTTAATTTTTGTATATAAAAAAATATGCCAGAAAATGAAGGAGTTAGCCAACGCTTGGTACTCCGCCCCTTTTTACGTTCCCTTCACATTTTACTTCTCCACATTTAATTTTTTCCATTGCTTTTATAAGGCCTACCATGGTAACCCTATTAAATACTCTATCTATGGTGTAAGATTCCCTCCTAACCAAATAAGAGGAAAACCACCATTAACAGATAAGGAAAGCAATGTTCAATGAATTTATATTGTAGCAATTTGTGATCGTTTGCCATTTAAAGTTACCAAATTATTCGTGTTTAATCTATAGTAAGTATAAGCCTTGTATATTAGGCTGCTTGTTAAACCTGAAATAGTTGCAGAAAATATTTCTATTTTATTAGGTTTTTTTCACACTCGATGACACTTTCTCAGCAAGGTTCTGGGGGAACATCTGTATAGTCGCCCCAGGAACATGCCTTAACAGGCATTGCACGAAGAGGACTCCGGACAGGTCTTTTAAGAGCGTAGACGGGCTGCATTTTTCCATACAAATGTATTCCCCTATTCTCTTCCTGGATAATGCCTCTAGAGTAATCGTTTTTATTTATAAAAATCCAGGTCTATTGAAGGCATGCCCCTGTCATTTTTTTTTTTCAAAAAATTTATTACAAAAATAAATATGACTTACCAAAAACCTAAAAAAATACCCCGTTTTTACCTACGTAATCAGATGACTACCAAAGAAAATTGAACAGTTTTTAAAAAAAAACAAGTAATAGGGGCATAGATCTATTCTTCCTTTAAATTTTGATACCAAATATAATTTAATTGGCTTAGGTTTCGAGGAGAAAACAGGAGAATACGAAACGTCGATCAGTCAAGGTTTTTTATAGGTAAAATCGTTCTGAGCTGCAGTTGTCTCTATCGCACTCACATATTGATACCGCCCGGTTGCTAGAGCGCAGCGCGACGGCAATAGTTTCTTCAAATACCTATTTTTCAATTCCCGCGCAGCCCGTCTACGCTCATAAGAGGATCCAGAATTCCGTTTGAGGATTGTGACCACCGGGGTGGTATAATGAGGTAAAAGTTCCACATTAATATTTTTTAGGAGGTAATTGTTTTCTTGGCTGTGGATGACCTAAGGCTGAGACAAGATCAGCCTGGCTGCATTCAGTAACTAAATTGTAGGTGAAGCGACGGTTTCTTATTTCTTTTTAGTTGTTTTTGTCGTAACAACAGTCTCTTACCGGCTTTACAAAGAAACATACAAACCGCTGTGTTCCTTAATTCCTCTTTCTCTCAAACACATTCTCGCTCTCATTTATTCAGTACTGTCATTCCCACACACATTCCGTGTTGATGTGAATATGTCAGACAGTCATGTCTGTCATAAATTCACATCAAGATTTTTTTTTTGCAGTCTTACCAAAAGGTACAGTATTATCCGGTACTAACTGAATTGGGGAGGTAAGTCGCTCCAAGCAATAGACTTGAAACCGACCCCAATATAGTTTAGAAAAGGCTAGGGAGATGATAATTTTGGAATAAATCTTGAAACTAATTATAATTTTGCGAGTCTTCAACAGTGCTTAAAATGTTTTTGACAGTGGATCAAGCGCGATTATGATTTAGTTATTTAAAAATATAACTACCTTTTTCTGACACACAGGCAAACTGCGTAGATAATGTTGATATGCCATGAACGAGCTGTACGTTCGTTAAGAAATCGCGTGAGGACAAAGATCTCAACAAACACCACACACACATACAGACGACTCAAATAATGTGTTACATAATATGTGAGGATTTATAATTATACATACCTACCTACTCGAATAAATATTGATAACCTTCGTAGCACTTTTGCTAGCCGTGTACATATTAGTTTATTTATTTTTTGCTCGCCAATTTGCATGGCAAAGATGCTCGTAGAGTCAAGTAGTTACGTCTACGTATGTATCGGTTTGGATAAATGTTAATTTTCTCTGTCTTGAATTAAATTAATAGTTAGTTCATTCATTAATCTTAATCGTAATTTTCTCATGAAAATATTCTTTAATGTTGTTTTTGCAACAAAAAAAACTCGAATATGTACAAAAGACAGCCGGGACCGGGACCGTTGGCTTAACGTGCTTTCCGAGGCAAGAGAGCACTCGGTACGTAATGGGGTGTCACTCATCCACAGACTAACCTTGACAAGCGCGGCTTAACCTAAAGATTGATCCGGCAGTTATTATGTAGACACGATACTAGGTACAGTCATGCTCAGTATTACCTGACCCCTCTTCTCAAACCACTAGTCCTGTTCTACTTTATACGATGGGTTAGGTAGTATAAGTGGACACTGACTGTACTTCTCGGAGTTTCGAAGACTTCTACCGACTAAAAACCATCCATGTTCCTTCCCCTTTGTGTCGAGCCCGCGGTATGTCTTCCGAACAACCCGCAGCCCCAACGGGAACCGCAGCCCCACGTGTAATTAGTACCCCTAAGGCGTTGTTCGTAACGGTTTGGGGACCTCGGGTAAACATCATTGTTTTTTCTTTCTGGAACAGCTCAGGTACAGCACGGAGTATTTTTTGCTAAGCGACGTCCTGTACGCCGCACCTCGCCTGATGTGAAGTGATGATTGGTAGAGCACGCTTGCCTAGAAGATAGCGATTTCTTCGAGCTTGAGACCCAGGTTATAATGATTCAGATTCACCTATTCTATAAATTATCGAACTGGTTTCACTCGCACTTCCCTACATTTTAAGTACTTTTTTTTCCTGCCTCAGAATGAAAAGACAAAAGAAGCCTGTCGAATTCAAAGCAGGGAAACAAAATACTTGCATTCTATATTCTCGTATTCGGCTTTTCAGTCAAAGTCGACAAAGTTCTCCTCATCGATATAAGAACTGCCAAATCAGGTCCTGAATTTGTATTATTTGTCCGGTTTTGAATCCTAGTTTTTTATCAAGTTTTTTTCAAGTAGTAACCATGGAGTCTGGATTTGTGCTCGGTTGGTAACAAAAGGTTGGCCCCTTTTACATGGGACTTAAAATAAAACTGGTGTAATGTAGGTTTACTGTTAGATGTACTTCTGCCAAACCCTTCGAGGAGTAAAGGCGTGATGTTATGGTGTTATATAGAGAGAGATGGCGCTAGCTGTCATGTAAACATTGTGCTCCCGTTATAAAATTCTCTAAAATAGTTATTTGAACAGTATCTACCTAAATACACCAAAACAATCAAGAAAATAGTGCAATACATGTGTGGAAGTGTTATCTTCACAAACTATTCACTGTGAACTGTGTAAACAAAACTTATAAATGTGGACAAAATTTTGTGACTAAAACAGCTTTGTGTGTGGTATTTATGACTATTTATGAAATATATACTACCAAATACTAAGCTAACAAACGTGTGACATACAAAAACAAACAATAACAACAAAAAAGTGATTTGCCTAAAAGTGACACTTGAAGAAAAAATATTCAAATCGATAAAATCACAACCGACTTCTTTAACGAACTTTTTTACTTGGAAGAACCTACGGATCAACAATTTCAACATAAAGCGTAACAGTCACAGTGGCGAGTACGGCGGACGGCCTACATACTTTACGAATCGCCTGTGACTCGAGTTCGATTCCCGCACACGGTTTCTCTTTTAGGAATCTCTTTTTCACACAAAATATTCTTGAGCTATTTTGAACTTTTTGAATCTTTATTTAAGTATCTAAATAATAACATTCAACGACTTTCGTTACTTTTTGTCGACATTATGAACAAGTCTGAATTAGAGAATATTACTTTTCGCAAACCACCGAGGTCGAGCTCAATGGACAGCATCTTTAATGTCAACTTGAGCACAAACTCGACACTATTGGACACAACGATGATGAGTTTGCCAAATACATCACTAAATGAAAACGACGCTATTCTAAATCTTAAAGACACAATTGATAAGCTAAACATGGAGTTAAAAAGTGCACATACAGAAATCGAAAATTTAAATAGCGAAAACTTTCGCCTTAAAATGGATATTGGACAATATCAGAAAGTTATTGAAACCTACAAGAAGGTAAATATATTAAACACGAAGAGTTTTTCACCACGATCGGCAACTAAAAAGAATAAACGACAGACTAGCGGCTGCTCCACACCGGCTGGCTTGTATCTGTCTCCCATGACGGTGACTCACCTACCGGACTCAGTCGTACAAACGCAAACAACAGACGATATCGCAGACGATTCTTTCAACTCGGCTTTAACAATCGGCAGCCCAGAGGTAATAGCACTCAACAAGTTACCGCCGAAAAACGTACAAAATATCTCATGCAAAAATATGAACGAAGTAGAAGTTAAGAAAACAAGAAGACTCTGCATTATTAGCAATTGTAATTACAATGGCACTTTGGAGGTAATAGAGAAAACTTTTGGAGAATATTTCAAGTACTGCCGATTTTCGAATCCAGGTAGGGGAGAGCGGGGCTAAAAGTGCCGGGGGTAAATTGTGCCGACGCGAATATCTCGAAAACAGAAAGAGATAGATATACGATCGTATTGTGTCGCGTAATGCCTAACAGTCGGGCACACGCGGCTGCCATTTTAGTTGCGTCTGCGACGAGGACCGGCTGGCAGTGCATGTGAGGGTCGTCCAGCGCCACGTCAGTAAATATTTTCGTTTCGATACTTTTTGGTCGCAAGCTAGCTTTTTTCGTGCTTTTTAAATGAGAGTTTTAGTAAAATGTTTGTTATTTATCCTAGTTTGCTATGCAGTGTAATTTTAATGCTTTGAGCAGAGTGATTTTTATATGTGAGACAAAATTTCAAACTCTCGCACGCGGGGTAAAATGTGCCGTTCATGTGGGGCTGCTTGTGCCGCGGCACAACCAACCCCGACTTAGGGGTTGGTTGTGAAATCTATATGATATTTTGTAATATAGTCCTTAGATACTGATATTTTTAATAATTTTATTGATCTCATTCGCATTTTTAATAATTGATCGCATTCGCATAAAAATAAGTACAAACTTTGGTTTGAAATATGTTTTTAAGTTTGAAATAATTACATAAGTAAGGGTAATTTGTTTTTTTTAATTTATAATACTTAGAAACTGTTGATTTATAGTAAAAATTATAACAAATAAATATATTATTATAAAATTGATGTCTTTTAAATTCTAAATTAATTTTGATTTATCTAAAACGCCTAGCATTATCAACGGCACAACTGACCCCAGCTACGGCACAACTTGCCCCAAAGTGGGGTTGGTAGTGCCTTGCCGCCGCTGTGTAAAAAAAACACTTCTTCTTAAAAACTATTAAAAATGTGCAAAATCTGTAGGTAAATTCGTATTATAGACTAAATTTGGCTTAGGATGAACCACTACTTTCAGACATAGTACTTGTTTTATCCGAATCATATAAGGATTTGTCAAAATCGGCACTTTCAGCCCCGCTCTCCCCTAGTTGTTTACAAGAACAACTGTCAAATATAAAAAACAAGATTTGTGACTTTGGCGAACAGGATTATTGTATACATAGGATCGGTGAAAGTGATCTTAAGAAAAATGTACCCCCAATTGAATTGGTTACCTCAATCAGAGAAACATTAAGTCAAATAAAAAATACAAATATAATTTTATGTACTCCCACATATATTAGAGGAGCCCTTATTTATAATTACCGTGTAGAAATATTTAATAATTTGCTTTTTATGGATATTCAACACTATAAATACGCATATTTCTTTGATTCAAATTATAACTTAACTTTTGACATGTTTTCATATAATACTGGTAAAATTATGACATCTGGTATAAAATGTAACTATGATAGTTTAATGAAGCGCATTCTTATTGACATACAAGCTGAATCAACACTGCCGACATTGTTAACGACGCAGAATGAGTGTACCGAACGAAGCTTTTTTCGTTCCATCTCGTAGCATACACCAAAGAAACAAAATATATTTGACTAAGTTTACACTAATTTTCCAAAATATCCAAAGCATCGGAAACAAAGTAGAACTATTAGAAGAATTACTTTTAGATTCTGAAGTTGACTTTATCTCACTATCTGAATTGTGGAAAAATAAAAATTGTTGTGAATCAATCGTGCCCCAGGGATATAAAATGGCGTCTATTTTTTGTCGCAAAACCCGCGAAGGCGGAGGAGTTTGTATCATTGTAAAAGACTCTTTAGATTTTATTGAACGAACTGACATTGTAAATCATTCAAAGGAGTATGTGTTAGAATTTAGTGCTATTGACATTCCCAAATTAAACTGTACTCTTATAGGACTTTATAGAGCAGATCGCCATATAGATATATTTTTTCAACAGTTGGGGAAAGTTTTACATAAATTAAATGTAAAAAAAACACATAAACACTTAATAATTGGAGGAGACTTTAACATAAACGTGTACAATAAAAATAAACAGACACTGGACTTCTTGAACTTTATGAAAACATTTAACCTACAACAAATAATCCGCGATCCAACACGAGTAACCAAAACAACATCCACTTGCATTGACCTACTTTTCACAAACTACCCACCGCTTATAAACAAAGCAACTGTCAAAGATTATGGACTATCGGACCATAAGGCATTACATGTCCAGTTAAATGTAGACTATCTATCAATTAACAATAGTAAAACTTGGTTTACCAAAAAAAGGCTATTTTCTAAAAATAACATCGAATGTTTTAAAAAATCCCTAAAATCAGAAAATTGGGAAACTATACTGAACAGTAGCAATAGTGTACATAAAAATTATGAATCCTTCGTAACAATAATAAAACACAAACTTAATCAATATATTCCACTGCAAAGAATAAGAATAAAATGCTTACCGAAAAAAGGATGGCTTACTAAAGGCCTCAAAAAATCATGTGAACATAAAAGAGTGTTAAGAACTATTTTTAATGAAACCAAAAGTTGTGTTATAAAAAAGCACTATAAATTATTTAGTAAAATATTAAAATTGACTATTAGAAAATCAAAAAAACTGACATATATTAAACAAATGCAAAAATCTGACAATAAAGTAAAGACAATGTGGAATATAATTAACACAAAAACAGGGAAGACAAAAATAAATAGACGCGAAAATATATCACTCAAGATAGAAAATGAAGAAGTAAAATGCCCGCTAAATGTATCAAATATATTTAACGAATTCTTTGCGACGGTAGGGCAAAAACAAACGTCTAACTTGACCAATAACATTGGGAAATCCGTGGTCAACCCCTCTACTTGTTCAATGTATGTACGCCCGGTAGATCAGAAAGAAATAGTAAATATAATAAGGTCAACTAAAAATAAACACAGCTGCGGTATTGATGACATTCCACCAATTTTATTAAAGCAATGTGCAATAGAACTTTCCATTCCTCTCATGTTCTTAATTAATCAAAGCTTCCAAGAAGGCCAATTTCCAGACGCACTTAAAGTAGCTCTAGTAAAACCAGTACATAAAAAAGGTGACAAGCATATACCAAGCAACTATAGACCCATAGCACTGCTACCAACATTTTCTAAAATATTTGAAAAAGCTATGTGCAATCAGCTATATACATTCTTAGAAAAGTTTAATATTCTAGACGATGCACAAAATGGATTCAGAAAATGCAGATCAACAACATTGGCAGTATATAAATATGTTCAACAAGCGCTACAACATATAAACGACAAACAACATGTAATTGGGCTACTACTAGACATGACAAAAGCATATGACAAGGTACTTTATGACATCTTACTCACTAAACTAAATGGTTGCGGCGTACGTGGACCTGCTTATTCGTGGTTTAAATCATATTTACATAATAGGACACAAATAGTACAAATTGAAAATTACGACCATAATAAAAATGAAATCAAAACTATTAGATCACAAGAAAGACAAATTACTTGCTCAATCCCACAGGGAAGTGTGTTAGGATGCCCACTATTTCTAATTTACATTAATGACCTTCCCAAAATATTAGATAAAGAAAACGCTTTACCAGTACTGTTTGCAGACGATATTTCTATATTAATTAAATGTGTAAACGTAAACAACCCTAGTCTTCAAATACAAGATGTGCTCCAAACTGTTGATACTTGGCTTCAGATTCACAACTTGGAAATAAATAGTGACAAAACAAAGCTGATACAATTTAGATCGTACAAAAAACCACCTCTTAACCTAAAAACGACCTTCAGAAACAAGCAAATAGAAGAAGTCAATACATTTAGCCTACTTGGCATAAACATTGATACTCATATTAACTGGAAGTCACATATAGAAGTTGTTAAAACAAAACTATCGAGATTCACGTATGCTATGTTTCAAATTAAACAAAGTACAAACACACAAACAGCTATGGCTGCTTACTACGCATACTCATGGCTACGATATGGCGTAATGTTATGGGGAAATAGTGTAAACGCAGTGGAACTATTCATTATGCAAAAGAAGTGTATAAGAATTTTAGCTCAAATAGATAATACGGAATCCTGCAAACCACACTTCATAAAGTATCAGATTCTAACTCTGCCGTCTATATACATACTTGACATTTGTGTATTTGTTTTCAAAAATATCAACAATTTCACTAAAGTTGAAGATACACACAACGTCAACACTCGCCATAAAAAGAGGCTATGCGCTCCACCCTCAAGAATCAAAATGTTAAGCGATAGCCCACATTATATGGCAATAAAAATATATAATAAGCTACCCAACACGTTTAAAACTGAAAAATCAGTAGCAATATTCCAAAGAAGACTAAAACTATATCTCATCCAAAAATGCTTCTACTCAGTTAAAGAATATTTAGAATCTAGTCTAAAATAACGACTGTACAAAAGTGGCGATCTGTCCTATAATACAAACAATAACATTTACCCTGTCCTATTAAACTCTGTATTAAATAAAAAATGGTGCTAGATACCTGAGAAAAATTATATTGACATTGCTGACTAATTGTATTATATCCACTATCATTGACATTTAATTTTGACTTAACTAAAATTTCTTTATTTAATTGTACTACATAATATTGTAAAATAAATAGGTAACTCAGTGTAATGTTTAATGCATGCTAAAATAGATGATAAGGACAGGCGAATAATAGATTGCAATGCTTGTAAAAGGCTGCTAAGTTATAAGTACTAACCAAAATATACCTAACACCACATTGTACACTTGGTTCGCAATAAATACTTTGACTTTGACTTTGACTTATAAATGTAGGTACTCAAATGATTATTAATTATCTTTCACCTCGTAAAATTATGAGTTTGGTGAAGTTGCAAAATGGAGACCACATGCGAACTAAACTCGCATGTTTTGTGTCTTGCAGTCCACGAACATGATGTAGGGTTTTTTATTTTTTTTTGTTAGCCTATATTGTCCCTGCTGGCAAAGGCCTCCCCCATAGTCTCCCACTCTTCTCTCCGTGCGGCTTTCTCCGGCCAATCTTGTATAAAAGCATCCAAATCGTCACGCCAGCGTTTTCTAGGCCTCCCTCGGCGACGACACCCGTCCTCTGGCACCCACTGCGTGACGACCCTAGCCCATCGGTCCTGATGCATTCTGCAGACATGGCCCGCCCAATTCCACTTTAATCCAGCAGTCTTGTTACCCACATCAGCGATTCCTGTTTTTGAGCGTATTGTGGTATTTCGAATTCGGTTGCTGAGCTTGATACCCAATACGCTACGTTCCATCGCTCTTTGGCAAACCTTGAGTTTGGACTTTTTGAATCGGTCAGTTTGAGCACCGTAGGTCAGGATGGGCAGAATGTCGACGAGTTTACGCTTCAGGGATAGAGGTAAGTCGCCCTTCATTAGCGACTTCATGGACCAGTAGCTCTTCCAGGCATTCTCGACTCGATCGGTCGATTTCATATATATATATATATAATACACTGAACAAGCCCCTATGTAATGTCTATAAAAATATATAACAAACTACCTGAAATAATAAAAGAAGAAGAAAAATTAAACATATTTATAAAAAGCTAAAACAATTTTTAATAGAAAAATGCTATTATAGTATAAATGAATATTTAAATGATAAAATATAAATAATGTATAAAAAATTCTAAGCAAGTATGTAAAGAATTCCTATTATGGTATTATTGAATTTATTTTGGATATAGTTTTTTTGTATTTTTACAGCTTCCTCTCTCCTATACTATATCTTTGCCTTTTGCTGTGCCCGACAGGGTTCATAACGAACTCATTATTTTTAATTTGCCACTTAAGTACACATTGTGAAATGCAAATAAACTATTGAGTATTTAGTGCTGCCGGGCTGTGTGGATCACCTTAAGAAGATCTACCTTAGAAACAGATGCCATCATCAAATCATTTGAATTAAGTAGATATAACGAATAATGAACGTAAGTCCATAGTGAAAGTACCTATATCACTTTGACAGACCCATTATTTCACAGTGATTTTGTAACAAGCTACTAACGCCTAACCTAGCAGCCTTTTGTTAAGGCGAGGTTGCAGTACTTTGTTTTTATGAACACACCCTCACCCCCCGCCCTGCCGCGCGAGCGATATAATGCCTAAATTTTGACTGTTTTTTCTTCTTGGAGACAAACGATAAAGAAATTATACAGTGACCGACCCGTGGTACATCTGCGATGTCCAACTGGTTGTACTACGGAGAAGTAAATTTACCCATGGTTCAACTGGTTGTTCTATGGGGAAATATCTTTACCAATGGTTCAACTCGAGTGAGTTGTTCTTTCCTTGGTCCAACTAGTTGTACTTCTGGGAATTGAATGTATCTATGGAACAACTACAGTAATAAACAGGAAAAGGTTATCTATCAATGCTGAAGTGCAATGCAATTACTACCTCTTTTAACCAAAATTATAATACGACCGTCTCGAGACAGTATCCTTTATGGGCGGCATGGGCACCGGGCCGTAGGCCGACGAAGGAGGCCGGCGGAGGCCCGGCACTTCGGGGACAGAAGATATTAGTGTTATTTAATGTGCGAGCGAAGCGAGCGCGCGTCATGGAGTACATGCGTTGCATGTATGAGTGACGTCATTATTATTATTATTTCACTTCATTAACATCTTTATTGCACCAATCACTTGCACCCATTTTTTAACCGACTTAAAAAAGAAGGAGGTTATTACAATCGCAATCGTTGTCAGATCACTTAACGATAGTCATTTGTTTTAGACGTTCATTTGTTTTACACGATCATCCTATCCCCGTGGTCCAACCAGTTGGACATAATTCCACCGTTGTACCACGGGTCATAATCATAATCATAAATATCAGAAAAAAGAGTTGAACCATGGGTAAATTTACTTCTCCGTAGTACAACCAGTTGGACATCGCAGTTGTATACCACGGGTCGGGAGTGAATTATACAATGTGTTTTCAACATTTACTTCAGAATAAAAAGTTCCATCTACTGATATAACTTTCATATAAATTCATGATGAAATGTCTTAGCAGTAGGTACACGTTTTAAATTGTGATTTAGAGTCATGTTTGATAAAAAAAATGATCGAGCTGATCATTCTAAATCGCGTTTCTATCTTTACGATTTACTTGAGAGTATGTTAAATTTTTATGTAATGATTTTTATTTATTAAAAAACTCATATTTAGTTCGATTTTCAAAGGTTCAAAAATCTTAAAAAGTACTGCAACCCCGCCTTAAGTCAGACAGTCAGTGCAGTTCCGCGTTCTATCGTCCTGCTGGATAAATTGTGTTCCTATGAAAGGTACCTTCATTCATATTATTAAATGACTTCACAATGACAAATATGAATGATTTTCGATTCTAAAGAAGGAAAACTCTAGTAAAACAAGAAGGTTTTTTAATGCATCGTTTTTATTAGGTTGAATCAAGAGACAGAACGATATGGTGGCCATAGAAACAAGGTTACAAAAAGAGATCCATGATTAAAAAAAAAACATTATACAACAATCTATTTGACGTTTCTAGGAATAAGTAGAATTTCAACATTATCTGCAGGGCTATTGTCTATCTTTTCAAAAGTTAGTGGATAACAAGCACCAGTTGTCCACAGAACTTTGTTGTTAACTGCTAATGTCATAAAATTGGTATTGCGTATCTCATTGTGTGGGTATCACGTGACAGTGATTATAGGGTGACTAACATCCCAGCAATTGACACCTCTATTTTTTATCGACTATTATACGGCTAAGTTAAGCAGGTACTGCTTGAACGTTACAATACTTGATTGAGGATATATTTTATATTTAGCCGCTTTATGGCACCTGACATGTCAAATGGTTATTGTCAAAGAGATTTTTAAGTAATATTTGAATGTAATTTTTTATTGTCAGCCAGTAAGAAATTGCTGTTGTACGTAGTACTAATTACTTTCATGTTTTGCATGGAAGAAGTAAAGACAAAAGGAAAATATAATAAAATATTTCGCTCGAGATTACCAATTAAGTTTTAAAAATTAATGTCTATTGCATATGTAAGACGATTTTGATGAAATAAACTTAGAACATTGCAGGGCACGACACACAAGGCCACAATGTTCACTTAATCACAAAACAATACGTGAAATGAATCTATACAAAGGTAGGAAAACATTATATTCCCCGAAGGGTTAGACAGAGGTGTACCCATTAATACACTTCACCAACTAAAGAATATTACAGATTGTCTCAAAAAACCATCATTGTAAAAACAAAATCCAAATCAAGAAAAGACAGGTTTCTTTATAGTACATAGTATTCACACAATATGAGCTATGCAATTATATCAAGATATATATATATATTAAGGAGATTGAGTTTAGATAATGCAAATATAGTTATAAAATCTTTAGTAGCTCCAACAATACGGAACATAGAGAAAATAGTACCAGTATCAACCGTCATATCATCACAAAAACACTACCCTTGAGCAGCGTCTTTCATGAAAGTCACTTTAAACTCTGTGTATAAACAATGTAATGTCAAATAAGCTTAGACAATCGCAATTTTAAAAATATCGATACAGAAACTTCTGTCAAAATGAGTTAAAGTGACCATCAACGACAATGGTCTCCGATGACGTCATACGCGTTGTACAACTGGTCATAGCCGATACCAAAATAAGCTTTTGACAGTTAATGAAAGCACACAGAGCGAAAGTGATAATCAAAACAACTGTCAACAGAGATAGCCAATAGCCCTGCTGGTCTTACATTGAATGTATCGTGAGCAAACGTATGATTTCCCTTTGCTTCTTTAGAATTCACGGTAAAGTGTCGCAGCACGTGCACCATACCAGCAACGATTTGTAACTTAGCATACCTGGCGCCGATACACGTCCTGTTGCCCATACCGAATGGCATGTAAATGTCATCATTGGGTCTCCTCTCCTTCGAAAATCGCTCCGGATCAAACACCTCTGGCTCCGGATAAAGGGTTGGATCATGATGTATTTGATAAATCGGGGTAAACATTTTTGTTCCTTTTTCCACTCGAATATTACCCACAGGTAGCACAGTGTCTTCACAGCATTGCCTTGTCAAAAAACCAACTGGAGGTAAGATTCTCATTGCCTCACTTATCACCTTATCCACATACACCATTTCACTAATAACATCGTAAGTTATGTTGTTCTGGTGCTTCTCAAAATATTCGTCTATTTCTTGATGTACTTTTTCTAATATTTCTGGGTGGCGACAGAGAAGAACTAACGTTGAGAACATTGCATTGGCGCAAGGTTCAACGCCAGCAGTGAAGAAGAACATTGCCTGTGCGGATAATAATCCAGTCGTGGGTTCCATCTCGTAACCTGTTTGTTGGTCCCTCATGGTGCCGTTCTTCTGTAGATTCAAAGCTATATCTGCGAAGTCGTGCTTCTTAACTCCCTCCTGTTCTCGCTGGTTTATAACATTTTGTATTGATCCAATGAAGAAGTCTTCGTGCTCTTTGAACAACGTAATTCCAAAAATCCCTGATAGCTTCGGGCTCAGACTGAATAAAATAAATTTCAGCCTATTCCGCCAATTCTGCTGCGACATGTCTTTGGCCATGTTAAGAAATGGTGAATCAAAGATGGATTTTGTGCCAATTCCAAAGATTGCACCACAAACAGCGGCGTTGTTGAACGTCATAAGTGTGCTGTGGAAATCACCTTTCCATGTCTTGGGGTTGTTTTTCAAGTAGTTCACAAAGTCTTGGGCGCTTTTGTCCATGATGTAGTACATGTTCTTCAATTTGTTGGCCGTGAACAATGGGGTCATGTTTTTCCGCATTAACTTCCATCTAGGGCCATTCATCAGGGTGATATTGTCAGTCAACTGGTCTCCCTTAATACTTTCTATTCCTCTGTGGTGGAAAGCTTGAAAGTTTCCTGATAGAACTTCTTGCACGTTTTTTGTATCAATGACGAACAAAGTAGGTGTAACAAGTTGACCAACACCGATGGCTGGCTCATTTCTATATTTCTTGTACAGGTCACCGAAGATCTCGAACAGTGCACGATTCGTTCCGATGAAATCCCAAAAGGGACCCGCTACTTTGTTCTTACTGTAGAATTTCACTCCACGTCTCTTCCAGTAGTTTTCATTGTACTTTCCTAAAAAGTACCACCCTAATGTTATGACTATTAAAATTAAAGTTATTGGTAACAAAAACATTTTCACTTTTTTAGGGAGAACGTAACCTAGTTCGTGTGGAGATGAAACCAAAGTATACATTTTATTTTTTTACTCTCGGTTATATACTCTTCTGTTATCAATTGGTAGGTACCTATTATGTTAGGATATTTTTTATTAATATATCACCGTTGCATGGCAGATATTTCTTAGATTTGCTGAGTAATAACTTCGTTGTTTGCAAACAAGATTCTTACAAGTCATTGTATTCCTTTTTTATCAGGTATCCGTAATGTAAAGTTGCAACAGTTTGTTACCATATCTTTTAGTTGGAACTGTGGTGGCATCTGTATACGGCATACGAACTACGCATCTCCTGACTTAATATCCTGTCCCCTAGATGGGGCAGAGGACGTCCACAGATATCCTCCATCGCGACCGGTCTTGAGATTTACGCTTCACCTCGCTCCATTCCTCGCCGCTTCTGCCAGCACGGTGCGACGCCAGGTTTGTCGGGGACGACCACGTTTTCTTTTCCCTTGGGGGTTCCAGTACAAAACTTATTCGGGTATGTGGTCGGGGTCCCTTTGGAGCGTGTAGCCAATCCATCTCCACTTGCGACGCTTGATCTGGCCGTCGATCGGGCTCTCATGGCATTTCTCCAACAGATCCACATTGGAGATGGTCTCGGGCCAGTACATTTCGAGAATGCGTCGAAGACAGCGGTTGACATCATTTGTTGAAAACTTGAATTTGGCGTGAGTGATCTTTGTAATCTTCCACGTTTCGAACCCGTAAAGCAGCACAGATTTCACGTCATCTTAAGGTACATGTTGGTAGCCGACTGCACGCAGCAGCAGCAGACGACAACTATTGGTTTCCACGTAGGTATTTCTATAAAATTTAATAATAATAATTTATTACTTTGTATGAAGCGACGACATGTCGTCTGCTGCTGCTGCGTTTAGTCGGCTACCAACTTGTACCTTTAAGTTTAATCCTTTGAGTCAGTTTCCGGAACTGTCAAACAGGTCTCAGCTGCGCGAAGGTAGTGAAGCGACATGCTTCACTGCCCCCAGTTTTTGCCACGACGCTCCCGAGGTATGTGAATTTTTGGACGCGTGCCACTGCCTTTGTGCCAATCAGCAACGGTGAGTGGTCGAGAATATTAGGATATAAATATGGTGGTTTGTTTGCATGATTTAGTTTTATTGCCACCGACTTATGAAGCTGATTTTTCTTCTAAAGATTATTTTTAAATTTTTTGTGTTCTTTGTTTTGCTTGCCCTACAGGCTGCATGAGTAAAAAACTGACAGTACGCCTTGAATAAGGTTACTTTTACCTGTGCAGTACACCGTGCAAACCTACGGACCAGCATATTACCCACCTAAAATGTGCTATTATCATACCTAGTCTGATGGTGTTAACCGAAAAGTGGCCTCCTCGAATTATGTTACAAGAAAGTTACCTATCTCTATAACTGGCATCAAACTTACGCTTTAAAATAAGACACAAGCTTTTCATGAACGTTTTTTTCATTACGTAAGGTGTTACGTGAATAATTAATTATGAATGTGTAGGTACATAGGTACCTTTTTTTGACGGCTGGAAATCATCAAATAACCCCTCCCGCTCTTGCGCAGAGCGAAAGGGAGTGTCAGACTTTAACTGACTAAAAACCACCCATGTTCCTTCTTAGCCCTTTATGTCGAGGCCGCGGTATCTCTTGCGAACAACCCGCAGCCCCGACGGACCGGGGCCCTTGCGGGCCCATCCCATGTTGCTGACATATTATCTTTGAGGCGGGCATGGAACACGAACGCGCCGCCGCGCCGTTGACATGGCCTGTCGTCGTCATAAGACGGACGGACGGCGAGCTAGCCCATTACTCTCCGTCCACAGGCCCGCGTCTACGGTGGCCGGAAGCCATCACGTGGCCCCCGACGCCCGGAGCGTATCCCGCGGCGGCTGGGACGAGAGGTGCTCTCTCTGACCTATCCTCACAACTCACAAGGTGATATCCGGGCGTTTCCTCCCGCCTGATTCGGTTCAGGAACCTCCCGAAACAACCGTGTCCGGTAAGGACCTGCGTCAGACGGAAGGTGAGGGCACCCCCATGGCGCCTCTCAAGCCACTCCCCAAAGAACCACCCCCATCCCTTGTGTTGGAACTAGTTGCGCAATAATATAATCCGGGGTTAAAGAATTGCCATCCAGCAGGCATTTCTGGCGACCAAAAAAAATACGTCTTGATATGTCTTAGAAGAACTACCTACCTCAAAAATATAGACATCATCTTTTTTGCATTTTAAAAAAACATTGCCTCACACTAGGAATTTTCCTGTAGCGTGGGTGCGTTTACAAACATTTAGGCATCGTTCACACCAAACGTATTGTCCGCCGCCGATTGTGAGTATGCTCACTGTATCTATGGATCTACATATTAGCGTATAGTCGGTTCGGTGTGAACAAGAAATTAAATATACATTGAAAAGCGATAAACTGCGTATCGCGTGCTCACAGTAAGCGGACAATACGTTTGGTGTGAACGATGCCTTAAAGTCACATACACAAATACCCAGACCCGGAACAACTATTTGTAGGCCATACAAATATTTGTTCCGTACCTACCTACATCATACCATTTCTACTAAGATATATCATGAATAATGAACGCAAATCCATTATTCATGATCCTGATCATGATCATGACCTACCACTGGTAGAAAAGTGCGCGATTATAAGAAGGTACACCTAATTACTGCCTTTTTTTGTTCCGGGGTTGAAAATCCTCAAGGATGTCCTCTGCCCTGGGGCGAGCGGAGGGATCTGTCAGATTCTAACTGACAAAAACTACCCTGGTGTTCCCTGGTTCCCATTCCCATTCCTACACTGGAAACCATGGGAACTAGTGCGACCTACCTAACGTCTAAATCTAACTAACAGCATTTTGTTAGGTCCAACAGTCAGTGTAGGTAATTGCCACTTTGCCAGTTCAATCATTTGCTATTTTTAACCCCCGACGCAAAAACAACGGGGTGTTATATTTAAGTTTGATTACATTTATCATTACTTACTAAATGACTTGTGACATGATTATCATTATAAAACGATGAAGGTACTAAGTTCTAGGTTCTAAAGGAGTAACTAGTAAAACAAGAAGGATTTTTAATAAGTCGTTTTTATTATTAAGTAAAAACAAGTGACTTATCCTAAGGACATAACGCTACAGACACCATAGGTACAACGTTACAAAGAGATCCATAAAAAAAGACATTACACAATAATCTATTTGACGTTTCTAGGTATAAGTTGAATTTCGACATTATCCGGTTTTACATTGAATGCATCATGAGTGAACGAGTTATTTCCCTTTGCTTCTTTAGAGTTCACGGTAAAGTCAACTATTTGCAGCTTAGCATACCTGGCGCCGATACACATCCTGTTGCCCATGCCGAATGGCATGTAAATGTTGTCATTGGGTGCCCTGCCCTTTGAAAATCGCTCCGGATCAAACACCTCTGGGTTTGGATAGATTTGTGGGTCATTGTGAATTTCATAAATTGGAGTAAACATTTTTGTACCTTTTGCTACTTTCACATTTCCAACAGGTAGCACTGTATCTTGACAACATTGTCTGGTCAAAAGTCCAACAGGAGGGAATCGTCTCATACCTTCACTTATCACCTTATCCACATACACCATTTCACTAATAACATCGTAAGTTATGTTGTTCTGGTGCTTCTCAAAATATTCGTCTATTTCTTGATGTACTTTTTCTAATATTTCTGGGTGGCGACAGAGAAGAACTAACGTTGAGAACATCGCATTGGCGCAAGGTTCAACGCCAGCAGTGAAGAAGAACATTGCCTGTGCGGATAATAATCCAGTCGTGGGTTCCATCCATCTCGTAACCTGTTTGTTGGTCCCTCATGGTGCCGTTCTTCTGTAGATTGAAAGCCATATCTGCGAAGTCGTGCTTCTTAACTCCTTCTTGTTCTCGCTGGTTAATAACGTTTTGTATTGAACTTGTGACTATCTGTCACATACTTCTATATAATTATTAAAGAAATATCTTAGTTTTTATTCTCAATTAAAAATCACCACGAGCTATCGGGCCACTTACAAACACATTAGTTTTCTATTTTATGACTTGACAACCCGACATGTAACCCTAAATAATAACGAAACGATCTTTCTTATTTTAAGTGCTAAAGCAATATATTGGACTTCTTAGAAAGGCAAAATAAATGCTTTATTTCATGGGAAAAAGGCGAGACACAAGTGTTAGCTGGCCTGCCAAATGGTTTGAACGCGCAACTCACAATAGGAGACGCACATCTGGTTGCAATATACCCCGGTCGCGAGTACCAAAATTCATCCTATTAACTATTGAAAACGTTTGCACAAAAACTGCAATAAAAAGAGGTTGTGAGAGTATCGTGGGACGAACTGAGCGTGGTGTTTGGGGCGATGATGCAAAGGCAGTTGATTTGAAACCACGGAAGGGCTTGGTTGTGGAGATTAGCGGAACTAAGTCAGGGTTGCGTAAAGTTCTAGGACGTCCTAGATTAGGCTCGTGAAGTTAGCGGAATCTTGGTACCAAGTGCGGTTAATATTTAATAAGTTAAATATAAGTAATAGTAAGTAGTAAGTCTAGCTAAAGTCAGTGACGATACGTGTAAGGAGAAAGCTGAGGCAGAGGCGATACTGGTAATGTGTGAAGTATTCTGTAAGTGAGTTACAGACTAGTCTATTTTATTAAACAGTTAAACACCCGGTAAGTGTTTACTATTTATTATCTACTCTTGGCGATACCGTTTGGCGGTAACACAGATATGCTGTTAATAATCATTTATTTCAGCGTGATGGAGCAACTGCATATTTGATCACCATGTATATTATTATCTCATGTATTATGAGTTTATCCGCAAATCCCTACCTTTGTAGATATCTGTCATAAGCGTTTGCTCAGGGAACGGAGAAAGCCAGCCGGTACACTCTTCACACACCTCATGCATACATGGCACTATACACTAATACACCCGACTATTTGACGAATGTTGACTATTATCTGACGCATCACAAATGGATGGCCGAACCGTATTATTCACATTTTGATTAGAACGAGCCTTATGGTTCAGTGGTAAATCACTGAACCATATGGCAACGTAATATTATAGAATACTTACAACTAATTATAAACAGTTGTGGTCAGTAAATAATACCAACTTGTACTTTGAAATACGAATCCACCAAACGCTATATGATAGATACTGCTTCCTATAAAGGTCTAACCCGGAAACATTGCGTTCAGATTGTTGGCGCACATTTCCACATATCGGGGGTAGTCACCACTAAGTATGGGCCTGGAGATTGATAGCCACGTTCTAAGGAACACGATTAGGGACTGTGTCTCGTTAAATCTAACACCGGCCTATGGTATGGCCTATTCTGAATCGACACTATTTAGCGAGACACGCAAACTCGATGTTTTGGGGCAGATTAAGGGTAAACAAGCCAACGGCACGAACTAGTTGGTGGGCGGGGCTAAAATGCATGCTATTTCATCCGACATCACGAGCGAAATGCATAGAGCGAAAGAGACACAACTAAAACGGGTGCGCGAAATTTTCTATGCAGACCTTTGGTATATTTGGTTTCATGAAAAATCTATTGAATGTATCTGTTCAAAATCAAATTATTTAAATTTTTTAATAACTAATCTATGTCAGTATGGTTTCACTTTTTTCTTTTTCATACTATATACGTTACTTATTTACGCCCAAAATGAGTTAAAATCAGCGCTAAAATATGAAAGTTTTGACGTTCATAACTTCCAAATCAATATTTTTTTTCCAATTCTGCTTCCATACAGACCTAGATAATGATAAGACCAGTAGATAGAATTTTTAATTTTGAACCCACACCGTCAAACAGAGGAGTAATCACCTTCATAAGTTTGTATGGAAGAATGACTGGCTTGTTCAACCTTAAGGAAATGTGAGGTGACGATAAAGATACCACTCGGCGTCACCAATACAATCGCAATATGTTCTGCTACAGACCGAATCAACGGTGCGCTTGTGCAAGTTGTGTTGTTGTTATATAGTAAATGGGGTAATTTGCCGTAAAGGTGACATTAAGTACGCGATTAAGTGAAAATACTGAAAACCTGTCTTCCTCAATGGTGGCTGGCCTCACAACCCACTGCCTTAGGATTGGGACAGACATGTAAGTAGTGCTTAGGAAACGTGATCTGTTAGAGTTCGTAGCAGTGTCCTTAGTAGGGCTATGCATTTAGGTCTAGCAGAAAGCGTACGCCGGCTGACGTTGTAAAGTGGTTCCATGGCGTAACATGGAACCACTTGCGTTCGCGAATCGGCATCTAATATTTTGGAAACAAATAAATTAACTTAATAGATAATTTCTTAAGCGCAAGCGTAACGTTTCCCTTACCAACCCTTTTTATCTTATATAATATCTTTGATTCCTCTTGTCTTATTAGCTTCATACTTTACGATTGATTTGCCTTATTGGATTTGATATTCATGTATATTTCTAATTCAGAATTCTCATTAACTTCACCTTGTATCCCCTCTCAGTCTCTAGCTTTGAAAGCTGGGACTGGGCTGACCACAATTGGGAATTCTGTCCTCTCAGAATCGGTGGGCAGATGACCAAGTCTATGGTTGAGTCTGACAGACAAGCGCGTGGAGGGGCGCTTGCCTTTCCGAATATATAACAAAAACAAACGGAAACCGATTGTAAATAATGATATCATTATGATTTAGGAAAAACGAAAATTTTATTAGCCTGGGGTAATTTAGGAACAGTCACAAACTCATGAAGAATTCCTCGTGCTCTTTGAAGAATGTAAGTCCAAACATCCCCGATAGCTTCGGGCTCAGACTGAATAGGATAAATTTCAGCCTATTCCTCCAATTCTGCTGCGATACATCTTTGGCAAGTTTAAGAAATGGTGAATCAAAGATTGATTTTGTTCCAATTCCAAAGATTGCACCACAAACAGCGGCGTTGTTGAACGTCATAAGTGTGCTGTGGAAATCACCTTTCCATATCTTGGGTTGTTTTTCAAGTAGTTCACAAAATCTCGGGCGCTTTTGTCCATGATGTAGTACATGTTCTTCAATTTGTTGGCCGTAAACAATGGGGTCATGTTTTTCCGCATTAACTTCCATCTAGGGCCATTCATCAGTGTCAGTGTGTCAGTTAATTGGTCTCCTTCAATACTTTCTACTCCCCTGTGATGGAAAGCTTGGAAGTTTCCAGATAGAACTTCTTGCACATTTTTTGAGTCAATGACGAACAATGTAGGTGTAACAAGTTGACCAATACCGATAGCTGGCTCATTTCTATATTTCTTGTATAGGTCACCGAAGATCTCGAACAGTGCACGATTCGATCCAATGAAATCCCAAAAGGGTCCCGTTACTTTGTTCTTACTGTAGAACTTCACTCCTCGTCTCTTCCAGTAGTTTTCATTGTACTTTCCTAAAAAGTACCACCCTAATGTTATGACTATTAAAATTAAAGTTATTGGTATTAAAAACATTTTAACACTTATAGTTCTTGCGGAGATGAAACCAAAATATACATTTAAGTTGTTTACTCTCGTTTATAATTATATTCTGCTGTTATCAATTTGTATTACATATGTTATGATTACATTGGTATCTATTAGTTAACATTATTTATTTCTTTACAAGTGTTTTTATTACTATCACCATTGCATGGCATTTTTTTCATAGATTTGCTGCGTAATAAGTTCGTTGTTTGCAAACAAGATCCTTACAAGTCATTGTTTTTCTTTTGTAGTCAGGTACCCGATTATTTCAAGTCGCGACAGTTTGCCTTTTGTTGGAAATAATCCTTTACTATTGTTTTAGGTGTAACTGTGGCGGCATCTATAGCACCTCATACAAACTACGTATCACCTGACGTGATGACGTCACACAATCAACATCCGGTCAATCAAAATTATCCACGAGATAGGTTGAAAATAAATGCAACAGTCGGACAACAACCGGCGCTCCGCCGACCAGTAGCCCGCCCGACACAATACCTACCTGTCAAGTCGGAGGAGAACCTTTTTCATGGAGTATGAGAAACTTTCCACTATGTTCACCTCTGTCGAACTCTTTCTTTAAAAGAAGTGCCGTTCTTTCGTACGCCGCATTATCTGACACAATTGGTTCATTTGTGCCGCAGTCAGTGGGTTTACGGTCTTTTCGGGAAGCTGAAGATGCACCCCCCAAAACTATCGGCGCCCATGATCGTTTTGTATAAGTAAATCCAGAGATGGTTGATATAACTTCGCTTTACAAAAGTTGTCCCTAAAGGGTGATTTGGTCATCTGTGGTAGGTATTGAACGTCGGCAGATACGTCTTCCGCCAATCTGTTTGTTGTCGGTTTTTTGTCCCACATCAAAGGATTCTAGCGCGGGTGCCCGGCGTCTGTCCACACATCTGCGGACGCATCAGTAGGTACAGAGTTGCGGTTGATAGTGCACGCGTGCTTCTTGCGAGTTTGCTCATACTTATGTGTCGTAAACACTCAGGTGTCATTGGCTTTAAAAGTCCAACGATCGTTATCAATATCCTGAAGCCAACACGTGTTAGACCATAATAATATAAAGCTTTTGAAAAATAAATATCATGGTGACACAGGCAGACATTGGTAGCAACAAGAATGTGTTTAGTCATTGTTTTGATATATTATGTCATAATATTCCGATAGCATTACTTCCAACCAGTTTACAGTCGTATTGTTAGGTAATGATAATAATGTTCAACTTTATCTCTCGCGAGGAAAATTTTAAAGATTTTTTCACTTCTCTCGCTCTAAAATTCGTCTTTATGTCGTGCGTAGGCGACATAAAGTCGCGTTTTATGCTCTAGAGCATAAAGTAAAATCTTCGTCGAAGACCAAGGTAATCGGCACAGGTAATCGGCCCAACAGCCTTATGAACAACTTCTAACCTCTTTAATTTAATTCGTTTCGTTAGTATTCTAAGAACAAGGGATTACTGCTTTTCATTACGAATACAAGGAAAGTTGATGGGAATAGCCTTCCCCCAATTACCTAAATCGCTTGATGGCAATAGGCTTGCTCTTAATTAGGTTGGTTGATGGCAATAGGCTTGCTCCTAATTACATCATTTGATGGGAATAGGCTTACTCTTAATTACATTGATTGATGGCAATAGGCTTGGTCCCTGTTATGGTTGTTGGTGCTGGCGAGGGGCTTGAGGTTTTTAGTAAAACACTTGATCTGTAGATGGGCTATATTTTACGTGCGTGCGTGAGCATGGCGACGGGACAGGAAGGAAGGAAGCATAGAGCGACCACAGACAATACATATTTTAAGGTTGCGTTCGTATTTACGTAACAGTCCCAATTACATCAGTTGATGGCAATAGGCTTGCTCCTAATTACATTGGGTGATGGCAATAGGCTTTTCCTAATTACATCGGTTGATGGCAATAGGCTTGTCCCTAATTACATCAGTTGATGGCAATAGGCTGGCTCCTAATTACATTGATTGATGGCAATAGGCTTGGTCCCAATTACATCAGTTGATGGCAATAGGCTTGCTCCTAATTACATTGGGTGATGGCAATAGGCTTGCTCCTAATTACATTGGTTGATGGCAATAGGCCTGCACAAAATGTTTTTTTATCTGAGCAGTATGAGTAACGAGTTAACGACATAAGTCAGGTGATAAGTCAAGTTTCCTAATGAAAAAAAAAAAATTAATTGGCGGGATCCATAATTATTTTTACAATATTTACAAGTTGCTGTTTCATTTCCTCGCAATCGAAGTGAAAAGTAGAGTGTAAAACTCGTCCATAAAACCCATTTTACTCTCTACTTTATATCCATCCTCGCTCGCAAGCTCGCATCGGATGGATAAACGTCTCGCGCAAAATGATGCGTTTTATGCACTTGGTGTACAATCTACTATTAGACAGCCAAAATCTAAATGGACGATTTTTGACAAATTATAGACGCATCAAAAGTGACATAATCAGAAGAGAGTGGTTTAATTATATCCATGTCAGAAATGAGGTTGTATTTTAATGCACTTGAGGAAAGGAATAATGAAATCAAACAATCGACTAGTCCTTGTCTATCTATATTTCTATATATTTAACTCTTATCTACTTACGTAGTACATCTTCACTGATAAAGCAGTATCCAGCATGTATTTCTAATACAACACATATTGTAAAATAAATCTAGACATAATATACAAAAATAAAAAATAAGATCCAACTTATATTTTAAGTATGCACATTTAACTTAGACAGAAACTTAGTAATACCATTTTGAGATTATTCCATGTTGACCAAACTTATGCAGATTCAATTGTTCTCTTCGACATCCTGTTGAAGAAAAACGTATGTCAGTAACGTAGTTAAAGATTTGAGCACAGTGCGGTGGAATACAGGTACGGTCAGCAACAATGAACGGATGTATGGTACAGTAGGGATGTTTCCTGACTAAAAAAAAAATATGATTATGTTTAGCCCGTCAGTAAAAAAATCAAAAAATATTGGATACGTGTTTTTTGTTTTATAAAAATTGACGAAGATAAAATGCATCAGAGATCTTGAGTGGGGGCTTTTGATGTCACTTACCGGTAAAAAAAATTACTGAAATGTGACTTCACACGAGTTTTTGGAGAACTGTATTGTCTTCATATTTTGTTTACGTGAAAGAAGAGAAAGTATGTGCCCAATATTTTTAGAAAATCGATCTGACGGAATAATTAGATTTTTTTGACAAATATACTATTCCGATATGTATATCAGGGGCAAACCGCTTTAACAGAGACCCAAGCAAAAGCGTGCGGTGTCAACGTACCCAACGTAAATACGACAATTACATTTTCGACCAAAAATCGCAGTATTTAGGTACGTTACGTTTACATTGCGCACTCGTGCTACTAGACCGCAGCGTTCGCGATGTATCTTCGATCTACAAAATTATTAGCATCGAGTTACCTACATAAAAACATTGCGGTTTACGGTTGCTTTAGAAATTGTACGATAATGTGAAAAATAAGACAGGCTCAACCGGTTGTAGAACTGATACCAAATATACTTAGGGCGCGTCCATAAATTACGTGAGGTGTTTAAGGGGGGAGTCGAGTCAAAACTCATCTAATCTTACGTTGGAGAGAGGGGGGGGTCTCGGCAAATATCACGCGATTTTTTTTCTGAGTGAACCAAAAACTAATTATACTCTTTTGGTCCATTTAATCCAGATTGTACATGCTTTATTACACTTATAATTAAACTCTTAGCAATATTGATCTAGTCTTAACTAGTCGTAAATAAAAACACGAAGCAATTTTTTTCTTTTTCTTTTTACAATAACAATCCAACGCGTTTACGTAAGAAACCCACATTTTCTCTCTCTCAATCTCACGTGAGATTGGAGGATGGGGGAGGGGTTAAATAAAATCTCACGACATCTCACCGAGGGGAAGGGAGGGAGGGACAGAAAATTTAAAAAACACCTCACGTATTTTATGGACGCTCCCTTATAGGTATTCTCAAGTGCAAAACCAAAACAAAGCAATCGATATCAACGCCACTAGATAACTTTGATAGATACGAGTACTACAACAGCATAATAAATTGATTTATTTAATCAGGCATAATTACAAAAATGCTTCGTCATAGTCATAACATAATGCAAACAACAATAATCTAGGTGTGTAATGTAATTAAACAAAAAATGGTTACGTAAATAATAGTAAACACAGACACCAGCACATCAAACTTTCCGAAACTTAGATTCTTACTATGAACTTAGATTTCTGTACCTTCAAATATGTTATTTTTTAGTTTACCAGTTACTTGATCTGAGTAAGTGAATTATGTTTAATCTTGTTAACTTATCTGTTGTTTTGCGTCAACTGTTTTATATTGTATTTCATTTCATCATAGATGAATCTTGGTGTTTACTGTTCGGTCTCTTGGATGGCTTGAACGTCGTACCTAATGTAAACCTACCTATTGTAAATTTAGTTAAGTTTCTCTTTAAGTGAACTGTATAATTGTTCTTTGAGAAATAAATGTCTTTAAACCGAAACTGTAAAATTTTCCTAATCAACCTTGAACCTAATATTTTAGCGATAAAGTTGAAACTAGAAAGAAAGAAAGAAAATGCCTTTATTTGGCACATGCTACAAGTACACACAATGTAAAACAAAAAATAATATAAAGAAAAAAAAGAACTTAAAACTAAACAAATCGTGCAACTGTATGCCACAGGGCTGCGCCAAAAAGGCCCGGTTCAGCAAAATGCCGGGCAACTAGTGCTTCTAAACTCTATTAAAGACATTTGACAGATTGAAGTAGCATAATGTGCTGGTGTCTGTATATATAAATGCAAGTCTACAATCTAGTCATTACATTGGGTGCGGGATATATTCCGCAAAAAGGTGTTTTTTAGCCGAGACTGAAATAACGATGTTTCTCACACTTGCTGTTTATTAGTACGCCATGCCTTGTCCTCGTATTTTTTTGAAGGAGAGGCATTGACCCCAAGTCGCTTACGGCCTTTTTCGGATATTAAAAAAAAACATTCTTAGGAGGCCTTGCGACAAATATTCACTTGTTGTAGAAGAGCATGCACGGTCTCGGTACAGCAATGCATACATCAGCATTCATGTATGCTCTTGTTATTTTTGTTGTTTTTACCATCTTTTATACCATTTTTTTAAGTAAATAGATATTATTAAAAAAAAATAGCATAGAAGTACGAAGAGATAATTATTTAATCAAACGTATATCATATCAAACAAAAGTTCTGTTATTTTATTTGTAATTTACCATCATTTATGCCATGTTTTTAAGCTAAATATTATTTCTATTCAAAACATATTCTATGCCAATACATAAACATACGTTATATCAAATAGTAATTATACTACACTACATGCAGGCAATAAGTAAGCTAAACTACAACTACTTCTAAAACTACTTGATAACAAACAAGTGCAGTTTCCAACTTACAGTAGGATCGCAGTCGGCGCAGTGCCACGAGTAGCCGCGCTTCTTGGGGTTCTTGTTCAGGGGCGGCTCTAAGCACGTGAAGTGGTACCTTTTCGTGCATTCATCGCACCTACACAACACATACACTTAAGTTTCAACTAATACAGTTTTAAGTTTCAACTAGGTACTACTTTTGTAAAATAGATAAGTATATAATAATTATGATATAGGTACAGTCGAACAAGCTAATAAGTATACAGCCAGCTAACTTGTATTTACTTTTAAGATTATACAGATACATTTAGAGACTGATATTAAACGATACAGCGTTTGAAATCAGTCGCTTAATGCGAAGCACTTTATGAAACAAAATTGCAATCAATATTTTCAGTGTTCTAGAATTATAAAGATCTCTACCTGAATACTTAGTAGCTTGTTCGACTGTACGTTAAATTTTATACATGGTTTGGATGAGTACTATCATAATTAAGATGACCAGGGTGTCTAAAGTGGCCACTTTAGCAGCATCAAAAGCGTAAAATAGACCTTTCATAATAGTTACTGCGTATGTGATCATTTTACGCTTTTTAACGCAATTCATATTATGATCTGTGGCCATTTTAGACCCCCAGGATGATACAGACTAGCCCCAGTCTGTATCATCCTGACCATATTTAAATTGGAATCAACATACATTTTTTCACACATCGCCAGTTATTTTTAACAACGGGGGCAAACCTATTGCCATCAACTGGGCCCTGACCCAGACTCCGAACTGCAACTGAGAAATTCCTCACGGCAAAACGCAACAGCACTACACGACCTGGGAATCGAACTCAGGTTCAGCAACAGCGCATGTGTACTTTTTATCTTTAAACAGTTTATAACTCTCTATCTCTTTTCGTCACAGACTTAACTTAAAAGTATTCATTCATAACGATTTTATTTACAATAAGCATTCATAATCCTCATTAATCTGTAGACCACACAAAACTTTAGTTCAAGTAGGGATCGAACCCACATCCAATCACAATAAATGTTTCAGAAAATATTTTTACACTGCTATCTTCAGTTAGGTAAGAACTAATCTTCACAAAATAAATGACAATGCAAAATTATGTAACTTTTTGTCAAGTCATGCGACATCATCAAAAAGTATTTAAATCTTGATAGTTTGTTGATGTTTGTAAATACAAAATAACAAATTTGTCCGATAAGGGAAACATGACAATGACATGCATGATTTTAGACAAAATAGATCGTTTTGCATATCATAATGACACGCAAAAACTGTTGCCAAGTGTCTCTAAAGCGTAACAGAGCAACCTCAAGAAAAAACTCTACGAATGCATAACCTCCTCCTTTCTTTGAAGTCGGTTAAATACTTTTTTAACTTCAAAAACGAGGAGGTTTTCTCTTCACGGCGAACAAAGATAGTGATCATTTTTTAATAGCAGTACTTCATACATTACTCAAAATGGACGTAATTCACTATAACATAACATCACGCCTGTAATTCCCGTAGGGTTAGGCAGAGGCACTATTTTATCAATTTCAGAGAAATTGTGCGCCACAATCAATAGTAGGTTTTGTCAGCTGATGAGTATTGAGATAAGGCGTCTGGCGCGATCTTATATGGTCCCATTAAAATAGGTGGACAAATTTTAACACAGCGTTCAGTAGGTCTAGCCAAACAAATCCAAACAAAAAAACCATTAAATAAACTGATTCTTTTTTTACTTAAAATAATAAATTGCCGGCACTCTAGAACAAACTCATCCTATAAGAGTAGGTACTTAAATGCGTTTTTCTTATTATTTTTTTTACCATTTTCCTTATATTGGCGGTCTGAATGATTTCTGAAATTTTGTCCACCTACTTTAATGGGACCTTAAATAGGGTGTCTCAAAAGAAAGTTAGTTCTCAAAAGAAATTTAGAAGTTCGATTTTTAAAAAAGTAAGCAGTATTTTGAAAAATATTATTAATTATTAAAGTACACACTTTGGGAATTTATTTCTTAGAAATAATATCTTCAAAATGTAGACCCTCGCGTTCGTGGCACTCGAACAGTAAAATTACTTATAACGGCTCGGCAGGTGGATTCAGTAAAGACTGATTAACGCTCTCCACGTTTTCTACCGTTCTTGATGACCTTGGTCGCCCAGATTTTAATTTTTCCAGCGTTGCGCCGGTCTCTTCAACCTTTTTGACCCATTTTCGAATAAGAGGAATGCTTGGCGTATCATTTAAATGGAAAAAGTTAGAACGCTGCAGAATCTTCTACGCGCTACAGTCGCGGAATCACGTTTTTATAAAACTCTCGCACGCGCAACGCACGGTCTGCTACCGAAAAACGCGCCATAGCTGACTAAATTCCCAAAAGCCAAGCTACCGATTGACATAACCCCCGCGCCCCTTGGACTCGTTGCGTTCACGCATTAACTTTCTTTTGAGACACCTTGTTTATAGGTTACCGCACTCTAACGTATTGTATAGCATGGGCATAATCGGAATGCCTGTCTTAAGATCTTCTTCGTCGCGTTTCCTAACGGACCAAGGGTTAAAATATCACTTGTTTCATACAAAACTGCAAAAATTACACGGTCAACACTTTATTTGTAGGGAAACAGTTTTTTTTTTTATTTTACGGGAATTTTCAAGGTTTATGTGTCTTCACCAGTTTGCAAGTGTATGACCCTTTTTTTTTTTTTGGTGGGTGGAAAATCATCATATGACACCCCCCCCCCCCGCTCTTGGGCAGAGCGAAGGGGAGTGTCAGACTTCTACTGACTAAAAACCGAACCCATGTTCCTTCTTTGCCCTTGTGCCGAGGCCACGTCATCTAGTACTAAAATCCGCGGCCCCGACGGGCGTCGGCCCTTGCGGGCCCCTCCTTGCTGACATCTCTTTGAGGCGCGCGTGGAACACGAACGCGCCGCCGACACGGTCTGTTTATTTATTTATTTTATTTTTGTTGCCGTAATGACGACGGCCGGACAAGTGTATGACCCTTAAAACTTGAACAGTAGCCAGAGAGCGACGACGAATAAAAATCGGTAGGCATTGCGATTAGTTCCGTACCATGCGGTACGTATGAGGACCATAAATGTATTAAACAGCTGATTTATTTTTCGCGATTTCATAGTTGGTTTCATAGTAAAGGTTGTACATTTTCATATGTACTTCACGCCCTTAAAATATCACCCTCGTTTACCCAATCACCTCGTAGATACCAGTACCTATAATTAATTAATTCTAAGTAAACTATTTGTAAATGTAATAAATTATTAGGAAAATAATGACTTTCAAAGCTCACCGTACGAGGTTAGTATGGTCTCCTGGCTGCAGGCACACGTCACAGTGCGTGAGAGGCGAGGTCGCGGTCGCAGGGCCGCCGCTGTTCACACCGGAGCCACCGCGACGAGAGCGCTCGGTACGACTCCGCTGTGTTGAAGAATGAACAAAACAATGTTGAAGATTTTTTTTACAGTCAATTGTCTGTATAGACCGGGCGGTGCACCTCAAGTGGACATCTGGCTAGACGCGGAGATGGCCGATGGAGCAAGGCTTTGACCGAGTAGTGGCCAAGATTAGGCCAAAGAAACCAGGGCCGTCCAAAAGCTCGTTGGGTTGACGATATCGTCCAAGTCGCCGGAAACACGTGGATAAGGTACGCACAGAACGGGGAAGTATGGCAGAAAAAAGGGGAGGTCTATACTCAGCAGTGGGTGATTCCGGGCTGATAATAATATGATGATCTGTATAAAACAGTCGGTTTATGAAGCCGTATACGTAACCATACTTAACACATAGTGGCAATTGACCCGGAATCTGCGTCATAAAATAAATATCTACTCCTGACCGTTTACTAGTCATGACGACCTATCTTAGCGGACGTCCAAGCATAGTACACAACTGTGTACGCAAATAGCACTGTCTCTTCCATCACCGTCTTAATACGACGTGACGGCAACACGACACGATTGGAGAGAGATCACGCGCATCGCCAATGGCGGCGTAAGTCTTCTGGAATAGGGGTGCAGCATTTTATCATCAGACTTAGGGCTGGTTCTCATTATCTCAAAGAGAATATCTGAAACGTCGCGAGGTCGAACTCAATGCCCAACACTCTACAATCGCGCTAGAGTTAACTGGAACAGACAAATCCGGACACTACTATTAATATCACAAACGGGATATTTACCATGTTTGATTGTTGTTTCGAGTTCCCGATATACCATGTCAGTTTAAAAACTTATAAATCCGGACAATCGACAATTTCCTTTACATTTGCCGTTATTTAATCACATCATAATATCAAAACATTATTTTGTCAATGGCGTTAATATCTTATCAAAGTACTTCCAAGTGTGGGAAACGCCCAAAATTTAAGTAAAAACTATCGAACCAATCGCTGGAAAGCTGCCACGCCTCATTGATAAGATTAAACATCGTCGTTTGCTTAAGTTATCAGCTGATATTTAAGCTCATTGCTATTAGATAATACTTGTTGCCATGCCCACTTTCGTGAAGGTTATTTCAATGATAATAATCACGTTTCAGGAAAAAAAAATGGCGGAGAACTATCTTCAATAATCTTGAAAATATGTTGATAATAGTAGAAAGTTTACCTTAGGTTTTGGTTCAATAAGTTCAGCCGGTTGCTCCACAGTAATATGCTTGCGTGAAAAGTTTTATAAAAAACAAAATTATACCAAATCACATGTTTTTACTCAGTTATGTTTATCATGCAGAATAAGCTGTTCAGTGGGAACTATAATGTAACTTCATGATGATATTACAGAAATGTACACGCACACGTTTTAATCCCGGAGAATATGCACGATTTCGGATTGGATAAGAAATTTTATTTTCTTTCTAGTGCATTAGTACTCCATTATTTTTGTAAGTGGATGCACTTAAAACAAAAATAATGCGGGGAACAAGAAACTAGCGTCACGATTTTTTTTTTTTTACAGAGTACATTATACACAAAAAAAAAACAAAGACATGTGACATCCACCAACCCGCACTGAGCCCGCGTGGTGGATTAAAGTCCATTCCCTCTCATAGACAGGAGGCCTGAGTCTCAGCGGTGGGAACATTTTAGGCTGATGATGATGATACATACACATTATCGTATCCATATTTTCGTCTTAGAATGATGAGCAAACTCACTTTCACACTGGCTTAATCACTTTTAATAGAAAGCTGTTGCTAATCAAAAAACATTTTGCGCATTCACTCGCGACATTTTTACTTCGGTCAGGTGTTCGCGATTCAGTGTATGGGAGGCGACTGAAGCCCTATAGGGCTATGGTGTGCAATGTGTGCATTATCATATCATGATGGTGTGTGGCACTGAACTTTGCAATATCAGCATGATTGTTACATTCGACATAGTTCCAACCGGTAATATCATGAATAAAGCTATGAAAATTTTGGACATTAGTTTCGATATATCTGTGCAACTAGAATAAATTCCATTTCTTTATATATTTTGACATTCAATTCAACCCTGTGCAGTATTGAATGTCAAAATGTACAAATAATAAAAAAGTACAAATTTGAAATATTATTTTTTGTGCGATCGAATCTGCGAGCATTTTTACTTTGTCTTATTTTATTTCATTTAATTCATAATAAGCACAGTGTTTTAACAAACAAAAACGTCTTCAATCAGTATTGTTTTTGTCTCAAGGTACGACCGTAATCAAGAATGTGTACAAAATTATAGTATTAAAAACAGGATATACACGCAAAAAACACTAGCATCGATATAATATGTAGGTATAATTCATAAATGCAGAAGTATTAATTTAACAATAAGCATGAATTAGTAGCCTAAACCAGTAACTATGATAAAAAAGTTAATGATTTAGTTGCCTAAACCAGTAACAATGTTGCAAAGTTAATGAATTAGTTGCCTAAACCAGTAACAAAGTTTGAAAGTTAATTAATTATTTACCTAAACCAGTAACTATGGTAAAAAAGTTAATGAATTTGTTGAAATGAGTGTTGAAACCAGTGAAAATGATAAAAAACTACTTACATTGGCTGTGTCGCCGGGAGTTTCTGGTGTAGGGGCAACTTCGGCTTCTACGGGTGGTGGCGGTGGTGGTGGTGGCTGCTTAGCTGCTTCGTGGTCCACATGCTAGCCGAATAAGTGCAAATATAATGTAGTTATAATAAAATGGTGTGTTTTTGATTTGACAGCCTGGAGACAGGAGTAGCATGATGACACTCTTTAAAGTATCTTTTTAATGTCTCGATTACAGTTCCCTTATTCCCAATAACTTCGATTCGATTTGGAGTCGTATGTCTATCATTTTTAGTATTAAGAAAATGAGTGACATAGACATATGACTTTCCGAATCGAAGCGTTCGTGAATACCTGCGGGGTGGTGGCATTTTTGGGGGACTGTCTTTTGACACTCCCCCTAAAAATGCCGCCACGAAAACCAGGAGCAATAATGAACTTTTTAGCCCCAATACCTACTAGTTAAAATTACCTTAGATAATTTCTTCATAACTGCAGGTGGTGGACCATCGTTGCTGTCTGTGGGCACGTAAAACATTTGCGTGTCTAGCGACCCATCAGGCTTTGGAATAGGCTTGATCTACAACAGAAGACAAAGACAAAATTAAATCAAGTTCATCAAGTTTCTTTGTAATAAATCTTGATGAAAAATGATCTTATCACCTTGATAGTAATTCTAGGATGTGGAGGCTCAGGATTCTCCATATCTTGCGTTTTCTTCTTCCTTTTATGTTTGTGCGATTTAGAAGGTGATCTCAAAAGGTCCGGAGAATATCGAGATCTATGCTTTTCTTTCCTCCGCTTCCTGTTAGCTTTATACGTCGCTATATCGGACGATAAATTCGCTAATGTACTTTCTATAGAACTCTCGATGGTTTTACTGTCTCTTTCTTTAACTTCTTTACCATCGACAAGAAGGGATGAGAAGGATAAGTTCTGTGGAACAAAGCTGTTTTCTTGTTTACTTGGGGCTACATGTGTGGATGTGTTCGAGTTTTCATTGTGAGAGTCATTGGGACTGTCGACGACGATCGGTGTTATTGACATCAATGGAGTGTTGGTGAGGGTCGGTGACGTAAAGCTACGCTTGTGTATCTTCTTACTCGGAGCATCACCCTCTCCTGCAGACACGCACGCATGATCTCTTTGTTTCGACTTCTTTATTTTCTTCTCTTTCCTCAACTTAAGTTCCGTGGTGCCCTCATTCTCGCTACTGAACTCAAACGGCTTGATAGTTACTTTGATCGGCGATATACTTTCAGGGGTGGTCAACTTAGATGATTTCTCCACTTTAAGATATTTTTCCGAGCCGAGTTTAGGCGGTGACGTTGGGCTATGCGGTTCGGTGATAATAGCGCCGTCTTTACTGTAGCGGATTCGAGATCGACGGGGTACTTTCTTCTCCAGTAATTCGGGTTCAGAATCCGAGGTCTTGTCGCATTCCGAACATTGCCTGCGAAACCTTTGTGTCAGTTTATGGAAGTTAGAGGAATTTATTAACATGAAAATAAATGCTGCATCATTTAAATATTTTAATAAACATTTGTGGAATAGATATCGGAAGAAACTTAAACAATACTAGGATTTGGAATTCCCTAGCTAGTTTAGAAATATGCACAGTCGGATTATCAACTATTAAATAGGTACCTACTTACAATTGTTTCTAATTCGATAAAACGCTACGCATTGTGCGTAATATTATGAAAAGACAATAGATATGAAGATAGTATTGTTATATAATTATAGCATTGGAGGACAATCTAAACAAGAAAAAGTAAAGAAATATACAGTATGACAATGTGCGGATTTATTGCCAAAGCTATATCTTCCCACCATTGAACAAAACAAGAGGAATGGCGAGGTATACAGTGCAATGGGTTTCATAAGGTCAAGGAAGCGCTGGCGTAAATAATTCAGGACATAGAGTTGAAAAATCAGGGAAATATTCAGCCAGCGAAGCTAACCTTGCAAATCATCAAGTATACGTTAAAAGTATTATTTTATATTTAGTCTTAAAGAACCTTTATTTCACGCCATAAGCAGAAAATGGACCTGGAGTAGGTAGCGGGAATCCGATTCACGGGATGGGTCGTCTACGGTACAGGATGGCCGTGCTTGAGGGAAACTTATATCCAGGAAGCTAACGTCTTTCGGATAATTGGCGATGATAACAGAGGTACACAAGTATGCATGGGGAACTGATTGGTCATGTTAGCCGAAGGAACGACGACCAGTGAAGCAAACAAGGCCTGGAGAAAAGACGTATAAGAAAAACTTTGACCTTCCATATAGCTATTGAAGGTTCCCATGTAGGTATGGTCCAGAACAAACAAAAATGATCGGAATGTCGGTAAGAACAAGTACATTTGCCAGGTGCCTGGTTCAGTCTGGAAGCGAAAGGTGGAAGACAGGGATTATGAGGTAGCTTGAGAGAGGGCTGAGAGAGGCTACGAATGAACTAAGCCTGGATTGATTAATTGACACTAGAGACTTTAGGAAAAAATAACAAATAGCATGATCTTACCATCCATAAAGCTTGCTCTTCTTAGGCGGGCGCTGCAGCGGCGGCTTGAGGCAGTGCAGATGGTAGTGCTGGCGGCAAGTGTCGCAAGCTGCCATCAGATGGCGCTCCGAGCTGCGCCCGCACGCCGCGCACTCGCGCCCCGCCAGCGAGCCTGATGTGGCTGACACAACCACACACTTAGCGCAAACATACGGGAGTATCTAGTTTACCTACGAGCCCAGTCTATTCAGGCCTTAAGCCGTATACAGAAAGAAAGCTGGTAGCCGGCGACGCCGAGAACTTGTCGGCGACGTTCGGCGCTTGTTCATATAAATGAAAGCGCCGATTACCTGCATGGACCGGTTCCTATAAGCGCTGGTAGTTCGGCGCCGGCTACCAGCTTGCTTTCTGTATACGGCCTTACAACCGCTCAATCAGGGCTTCAAATAATGGTAATTAGAGCAACCATATTAGGTACTCCTACTAGCTACTATTACTACTCCTATCTAGGTAATATTTTAGAGCAATCGTTAGGCCTTCTTTACGTCGTTCTTTACTAAAGCGGAGACGAGCTAAGCGAATAGGAGTCGTGTGTGAATCGAAGAGAGTCGAATCATGAATGTCTCTTTTCCACACTACTTGTCTCCGCTTTGGTGGAATCCGGGTGGTCCTGAAGCTTGGGATCTCTAAGAAAGCGTTACCAACACCTAGAGAGCCGGAATATTTCAATGGCTTTCTTAAGTAGCTATAGGGGAAAAGGGAGCTTTCAGCTTACGTGTTCTTTAAAAATTCCTTTAAGTTTTACTTATTTCTTTGACTGATAAGTTTCTAAATCCGGCCTACATAAATACATCCTACATACATAGTCCATGTGCAATGTGCCTGTAATTATACCGGTACTGTTTTTTTTATTTGACGCGTAAGCTCTATAAGTCCAATCACTTAGCCCATTCCATTAAAACCCATTCCTAATTTTAAAAAAAAACATTCCCATTTCTAACAAAAAAAAACTACTTATGAGCTTGGAGGCAAAACGTATGGTGGCAAGGTACTTCCCTGGACTGGCTATTGCTACCACAGATTGCTACTCATAATCTTAACATCGGACTTAAGTTTTTTATGAGTTTAAGGAACCCGCTAGCTTGTGTTGTTATTCTAGTTATTAAAATATATCTACAAGAAAAGCTTGCCAAACCCTCCATCTATCAACTGGATCGTGTGACAGATTCTGGCCGCTTTCCATAATCCGATTAGGAAAAAAATATTGCGCAGTAGTGCAAATCCGATGACAATGCAATTTCATAGTGTCACGTAGACTACTTAAAACTTATTTTTAACTGTTTTTGTGAACTATTTTGCTGATAAACTTTAAAGCAAGTCATACTACCACGCAAATCGGTGGCTGTTGTCAACTGACACAAACGTACGTTTCGGATTCGTGATACGAATGCGGCTCTCGCGTCTTTACTAAAAACAACACGCTCATTATACCCCGAAAGGGTAAGCCAGATGTGTACCCTGTAATACACCCACATTTCGCCAGTTATGTGTAAGTCCCACGTAATACAGGGCGAGTAGAATTAACACTGGATGGATGAAATGACGGCTGGTAACGAGAACAATCTACGATTTCCGCATAGAACTATTTATAAATCAATTATAAGACCTGCTGTCCTGTATGGATCAGGATGTTTGGCTACAAAAAGGATGCATGTAATGGTATTTGCATGTGGCTCCGATGAGAATGCTAAGAGGAACAAGTGCTGTAACGCGAATGGATAAATAAGTGAAGTCAGAAAGTGGCACCGGTGCCGGTGACTGAAAAGTGGTGTTGTAATCGGTTGTCATGGTATGGGAATGAAAAAAATGACCTGAGAAGATTTTCGAGTATTAATGTGGATGGTTAAAGCCACCAAAAAATGTAAGAAAACACACTGATCTGAATTAAATTGGGTCAAGGACAGGGCGGTATTTATCGTGGCTCCTATTGAGAAATTCCTGATGTTAAAACTCAATAGCACTTTGGACGACCCGGATATCGAGCCTTATGCTCAGCAGTCGCACTTTTGACCAGGAGACCAACATCATCATCACCAGCCAACAGCATGCCAGGCCAGGTTACCTCAATCACACGCCACTAAACTTGTTTCTCATCAACTCTCAAGTACTCTCCAGTAACGATAAGCCACTCTGCGAAGATCGTCGCTCCACCGAAACTGAGGGCGTCCTACCTTACGCTTAGACCAACGAGGCAGGTGAAATATCCAAGCGAATATCTATTCAAGTCCCTAGCAACTACCCCAAACACCAAACTCTTAAAAAATCAAGTAGTGATGACTTAACAAAAACATAAATGTTTTCCCTATTTACATAACCCTCATGATGATTGATATTTTTTTATTAGTATCATAATTACTTCGCACTATTTTAAACTTTATTTAGGACTTTTGATAACTGTTGCACTGCGCAGTTAAATTGCCTATCTAATTAATTAAAGTATTATGACTTAATAACTTTGATAATAGGATGTATTTATTTACGTAAGTGGCTATCAGCTTAGGGACGTATGGCGTCATCGGCGTGACAGGCCCGAATACTTGTTACACGTTTTATCTTATATTTATAAGGAAATCACTAAGGTTACTCAGATACTTCGTACTGAAGAAATATGAGCTACAGATCAGTTATTTATTGATGGCACCACATTTTGTATTTCTTTGACAGTTTTGTCTTACTCCATCATATACAGGGTGGAAGGGAAACCGCCGCAAAAACAGTTACCCCGTATTCAGTACAACATTCATGACCCTGAAGGGGTTAAATTGTTGTTTGTAAGAAACAGCTGTTTTTTTTTATAACCGATCAAATATTTCTATGTATTGGCTCAAAATGATGAACTGAATACGTGGCAGTTACGTTTTGGTGTCGGTGTCCCTTCCATTCTGTATGCGTACAGTAAGTCTCCTCCGAATTCAAATGGTATGGAAGCTGTTCTGATTGGCAAAATGGATTAAGCCATGACATTGATCAGTAAACACAGCCATTCAGAAACCATAGATCTGATGCCATAGCTAAATAACAGACCCGCACCAAAAACAGTGACGTAGAATGATACTTACCTTCCAAAGAGGTTGATAAAACTTTTCCTTGGCGAGCGTCCGGGTTGTCGCTAAGAGGAAAACCAACGCCCATCTTAAGTGCAGCCGCGGTTGGCACAGACATTGACCTGCTGGTCGATACTCGATACAGTACATCACGTATAACAGTTTGGGAAATATTGTACCCCTAGCACGAACATTGAGCAATGTATATAGTCAGTGTTACTGCTTCGTTGGAACAGACTGAGTAAAATTGGGTCTCAATCTATGAGCCAAGAGAGTGATCACATTTGACGCGAAATCGACTTTAGCCAGTCTAAATAAGTGAGTAGCCCGACGCGGTGTCGAGTCCGAATTGAAAACCCGCGATGAGGCGAATGCCTTTTGTCGTTTGTTGCAAGGACTTATTCTCTCTGACCGGCTGATTCTACTACGATAAGTGTGGTACTCAACAGTTTAAGAGATTTGTGAAATAAATTATTTTGATTACAATGATTCATAGACCACTTACAATTTTACTCGGTCTTCATTGTATAGAAAATAGAAACGGCGACACAGTCGCATTCAGAAATCAATGTTCTTGAAAATATAGGTAGCGACGCAAGAGACATGTGAAAATAACATTGCCTTGATCCATGATGTTCGTGCTAGGGGTACAGTTCTTTGTACGAGTCTTTAAATGTATGTGAATTAATCTAGTCACAATGATAGCCAATTGATTTGCATTCATCCAAGTTTCTGAATAGGGTATCCTTAGGATCTTAAATGAGTACAAAATATTATGTATTAGCTATAACTCAATAATTTATTGCTACAATTAATGTTGCGTCATAGATTTTTGATAGGCATCTTCTTCATAATTTTAAGGGTGCGACACGACAAACATTCGTGAACGAGGCTTTCAAATTGGAACAAACATACAAACGGGAACGTTTGGGAACATTCATTTGCGACCAATTTACGAACACTAATTCACTACAATTTGCTTTCAAGAGAATTATTAGCTCGTCGACAAATGTTCGCCGCAAGGACGCACTTATCGACCCATTTACTACTACAAAAGTCCCATATAATTTGTAATAAGACCCAGTCTCCCAAGACATGCACTAACCGTTTCTGCAGCTGCTGCGGCGTTACTTTAGGCGTAGAGCGCGGCAACTCCGGCATTACCAGTGGCTTGTCCTCCAATATAGGAGGAGGGACCCTCTTCGGACATAACGCTATTATAGCATCGTAGATCTTCTGCAACGCTTGTCGTGTCGATGTTAATGCTGCCAATGCGTCTGTGTTTTCTTTTGAAGCCTAGATGTTGGGTAACAGGTGTTTTGTCAGCCTATGAGGTTTTTAGCACCATTTTCGAGTCGGCAAAATTGGAATAAGTACATGATAGATGCAGAATTTAGTTTGTCGTACTGTAGAGTGGAATGGAAGCTGAAAGTGCCGACCCCAAAAAGTGCCTACCACCTCTTATCATTGATGTATCATCAATGTATTGTATAAATAATTGCTGGTTAACCAAATATTTTTTTTTAATCCTTTTGCAAAGATAAATGACTTTCTTTTAGTAGAATACTGTGTTATACAAATTGGAGTGTATAATAAATTAAGTGGCTGTCAGCGCCATCTCTGGACTGCGACGGAAAACTATGCGATGTATACCCGCATGCGACCAAGCGTTTCGTATTTTCAATCGCCTAAATAAATAACAAATAATAACAATAGTTTTTAAAATTCTCATGCAATTTCAGTAATTTTATTAGTTAGTAGGTACTGGGTAATACAGTCAACCTTTCAAGTCAAAGGTAAGACCAACCTAAGGTAAGACTAACCTAAGGTAATACTGGTATGCAACCAGTCTTACCTTAGGTTAGTCTTACCTTTGGTAAGACTGGTTGCAGACTATTATAGTCGTGGCTCCTGAAATACTGGTACACTAACCTAGCTATGGAGCCAGCGTTTCACTTCTGTATGTAACGTGTTATGATGGCAACAAAGAATTTACTATTATTAAAAAATAATAATTTTAAGAAGCTTACCTCATCATAATCGAACCTCAAGCCATCATCGTCTTCCAGTAGTTTCTCGTTCTCTCTCGTGAGACGTTCGAGAGACTGCCTCAGTGAGGACACTCGAGTGTTTCTCTCTAGGTAGTATCCGACGAACTCTACTGAGAATGCGGGCGGGACGTGCCAGCGACGGGATACGTCTTTTAGAGCTGCCATCTAAAATTAAAGACGGTGTTATTTTTATTGGAAATGTTTTTGAAGTTTATTGTACTAGATTTGACGTTCGCGTAATGCAAGCAATAAGTTGACAGCATGAAGCAGAAGATACAAATAATGTTATAATCATTCATATTCTTCTCGCGTGGAAACTTTTATGATTACCAGAAAAAGTTAGCCTATTTGCTATTCCAGACTAAAATAATCTATCCGTGTGCCAAGTTTTATCGCTGGTCTGTCCAGCCGGCCTGGCGTGACGACGATCACACTGTGTTCTCGTGAGCCATAATTAACAGAGCCTGGAGGTTCGGATAGTATTAAGATTAGGACAACACTGTAAGTACGACTAATAGACTGATATGTAACAGTTGTAACTAGGTTTCAGTCAAGAGGTAAGACCTGTATAATCACACTCCTCTTTTTTTTTTGAGGGTGGAAAATCATTGGATGACGCCTCCCGCTCTGGGTAGAGCAGTAGGGAGTGTCAGATTTCTACTGACTAAAAACTACCCGTGTTCCTTCTTAGCCCTTTGTGTCGAGGCCGCGGTATCTCTTTCGAACAACCCACAGCCCCGACGGGTAGTCACCCTCCTCTCATGTGCGGATTGTGACTACCGAGGAGGTTTTGATGCGGCAAAAATCAAACACTCCCCGGTCTTCTCCCCAAAGACCTGTCGCCTATTGAAGGTTTAAAAAAAGCTTGGACCACAAGCTCATTAAAAACCATTTGTTTACCTGTGCATCTTGAAACTCCAGCGCATGGGTATTGATGCCCATACACTCAGCTTTTCGCTGAAACTTTCTCATGGCTGACGCGCTGCTGTATAACAGACGAGCCATTTTCTGTGTTGGCACTAATCAAACAAAAATAAGCGATATTAAACACCCAAATACATTTTTGTTACTAAGCGTTAGTGTAGATTGTCTGCCTAAAAGCCAGGTTAAGTTCTTGAAATGATATTTCTTTTCTTTTTGTGATCCTTCCATGTCAATCTACGATCCAAGTAAGATCCTAAGTACTCCACCTATGGTGACTGTGGTAGTGTCCTGAGTTCCTGACCCGACCAATTTGGTCTGAACGCAGTTTCAATGAGAGAATGTGAAACTGGTTTGATGTGATATGCAATTTCTTTAGCTAGTCATGAGTATTAACTAGTTTTTTATGCAGTATGCTACTCGCTTTATTGGAATCCTGATTATTAACAATGTCGCTGGTAAAGATGTCAAACAAAACTGCAAACAATAGAGGATTTTGCATCTCGTAGCTTTACATGAAATTGTCTATCACGAAGGAATGATTTCATTGGAAGGTACTAATACTAATGGAGCAGGAGCTGGTTCATCTTGCATGGCAGCTGTTTGTGGCATACTCAATCAAAGGCTTGTAAGATTTCGAGGAATGCTGACGAACAATACTCCTTGGTATACATTTTGTATGTTGTTAGTTTGATTTAAGCCTACTAAGAACAACTCTTTCTTATATCTTCAATAGTACTGGAGTAAGGCCAATAAAGTATCAAATTAAAGATTAAAAATAATATTGTTCTTAATCTTACCCCATGGAGGATTTCTACTCTCCTTCTGGATTAAATACTTTTTTCTGTACTTCACTAATTTGCGTTGAGTTCTTAATTTCTCTTCTGTACTTAAATTTTGTTCTAACTCCAATTTCCTGTAAAAAAATCATGAAAATATCATAATTATATTTTAAGAATATAGGCTGTGACTAGGCTTGACAACTGAAGTTTAAAACTCCCTCTCTAGTAATCACAAACGCGATAGCTGAATATGAAACCCTGGGTTCTATTAATTCCCGGGTAGGGCGAACTGCTATAGGAGTTTTCCATCAGTAATTGCCCAGTAGCAGCCACGGACTCTGAATTTGTGCCCTGTTGATGGCAATAGGCTCGTCCCCTATTACATGGGACTTAAACATAACTGGCGAAATGTGGGTGTACTATTAGGTACAACTCTGCCTAAACGTTCAGGGATTACAGGCGTCTTCTTCTACAACTAATTTCTACTGTCTACTAATTTTACAAACTACATGTTCCATGGACTACCTCTTCTCAGTTCTCAACTGCAAAGCAAGCCAGTTCCTCTTGCGTTTCTTGACTAGAGCCTTATCAGAATGTAGCTTGCAGTGAGCGTAGAACGGGTCTGCTTGCTCCGCTTCTTCCGAATGAGCCTCAGCTAGCAGGCCCGAGCGTTGACCACTGTAATACAAAATTCTAATTAAAAAATGATTAGAGAACACGATAAGTTCGCGTAAAACTGGAATTATTAAAAAGGTAAGTTCGCGACTGCTTCATTGGTATATTGGTGGCAAGCGCGACTGCTGAGTATGAGATTCTGGGTCGAGCAAAGTGTTATTGGGTTTATACTGTTAGAAATTTCTGAGTAGCAGTCACGGAGTCCGGATTTGTGCCCGAGTGGCAATAGGCTTGCCCCCTATTACATGGAACTTTAACATAACTGGCAAAATTTAGTTAAAGGTACACCTCTGCCTAACCCTTCGGGGATTACAGGCGTGATGTTATGTTATAAGTTCGCCAAAAAGTTCTCTAATTGGGGCGAACGAACCCGAAAACGACTCGGCAATAGGGGATCGGTCTGGGTCAAAATAATATAATTCTGTTTAGTCCGTAAGTTAGATTATCGAAAAATATTGAATACATGTTTTTTATTTTATCAAATCAATAAAAAATGACGAAGATAAAACGCGTCAAAGATCTTGGAGTGGGGCTTGAAACGTCACTTGTGTCGTCAAAATGTACTATCATATGACGTCACACGAGTTTTCGAAGCACTGTATCGTCTTAATTTTAAGTATACGTGAAAAAAGAAAAAATACGTGTCCAATAATTTTTGGAAATCTACCTGACGGACTAATTAGTTTTTTTTTTGTCCGATCCCCTATTGTTAATGTCGAACATGCCTTTCAGCACGACCTGAATGAATGTCCGATCAGTGTAGTACTTGCTTTGGGTCTGCAACAATTCGGTATGTAAAGTAAAAATTAACCTACGCTGATTCCAAAACCATTTGGAGATTTTGAGGTCTTATGTCTTATTTTTCTACTTTTAGCTCTCTATATCACAAGATTGTGTTTATTTTCACAATAATACTTGTAACGATTTGACTTTCATTTGACCTCTAAATGACGTCATAAAGTTTCCTGAATAGACTACTTCCTTCGTGCTTTTCAAGATAAATTTAAAAAAACTGTTGTTGTCAGTCCGTCATTGTCAGTGTCAATGACAGTCAATACTAGATGCTAGATACGGACGGATCGCGCGCTGCCTTAATTTCTCTTTCTCTACGTTTATTCTTTGTACACGACAGATCTTGCTTTCCCGTTGGACTTTGATACTTACTGCACCATTGATCGACCATTGCACGCTTTACGGAACTGCCTGCCTATTGTATGGATTAGTTAAATATGGATCAATTTGAACGCAGCGACTCCACTAACTTGCCCAAATTGGATAATGTTATGATCCTGGAGTTCATGAAAAATGATGATAAATATAACATCGCTGAAATCTGAGGAACTAAAGCTCTAATGTAAGTAACAATGTAACTACTGCTGTACCTACCTATATTTATAAATACCTTGCACCCATTTACATTAGTAATTTTACTACTTAACTAATATATTTTTGGTAATCCAGGTCGTCTCGCGCTTCCTATGTGGACTCTGCTGTTGGCTATGTTGAAGTCAAAAGAGACCAAGTCAAGTTCATCGTGAGGGCCAAAGTAGTTCCAGAACACCGAGTGTCAAATAAGCAGTACATGGTAACTGTAACTCTCAACGAAAAGGATGACGTCATATTGCAAGCAACTTGTGATGGCTGTGCTGCTTCTGCCGGTGGATGCAAACATACACTGGTGTTTTTATTTTGGTTGGAAAAAAGGAGCAGTGAACCATCATCAATACAATAGGGACCTGATTGATAAAGCGTTGTTATTTTGGAAAATGTTTAAATACAAAAAGATTATTATTACTATCATGAAGGACGGGACGGTTGACGTGTGTTGGGTATGCCACCGTCTGGGTGAATCCATCAGACATATTATTTCTGGTTGTTCTCATCTGGGTAACGGCGAGTACACACGGCTACACATCAAGCTATACAAAACCAGTTAATCTTGGCCTCACTTTACTAGATCTTTTCGCACAATGAACGATCAGATTATACTGGTTTTGTATAGCTTGATGTGTAGCCGTGTGTACTTGCACAGGCACAATCAAGTGGCCAGGATTATTCACCAGCAACTTGCCTTGAAATATAAACTTGTAGAATCAGAGGTAGGTACCGTACTTACTACAAGTATGTGCCCGACCCAGTTCTCTAAAAAGACCATGTAACGTTGTACTGGGATCAGTCTATCATCACTGACAGGACTATTCATGACAGAACGAGAACCTCGTGAAAGCTGAGAAAGAGAAGCAAATAAAATGTCTGGACTAGCACACGAGGTTGTCGATATGTGGTATGTGAACTCTGCTAGCTTTGTGCCGATAGTCGTAACGGCCAATTTTTTTTTTTTTTTTTTTTCTTCTGTGTTTTATCTGCAATCAGTCCTCGGACTATGAGCGGATGAGTTCCGTGTTGCTTGTATTGTAGAGTGTGGCTTCCAGTGATGCCATCTACTCGCAGGTATTCCGGCCTTACTGCCGGTCTTCTAGTGCCATGATACTGTGGCGCTTCAAGCGGAGCACGTAGTCTCGTTGTGTCAACTGACGAGCTAGCTCATTTGGGTGGATGGCTAGTCGTTCTTTATATTTCCCTGCTACATTCCGAATCTCCTCATTTACTGTGGGAATGGCTAGTTGTTGGTGGATTTCAGCGTTTGTAGTAAACCATGAGACATTGGCTATTGTGCGTAGTATTTTGTTTTGTTGACGCTGCAAGATGGCTATATTGGAATTGCTTGCGCTTCCCCAGAGCTGTATCCAATACATCCAGACGGGCTTCAGTACCACTTTGTATATTAAAAGCTTGTTGTCTAGTGATAATCTGGAGTTGCGGCCGAGTAACCAGTGAAGATTTTTTAATCTGTGTGAGAGTTCATCTTTTTTTGCTTTGATATGTTGTTGCCAGGTCAATCGGCGGTCCAAATGAATTCCCAGGTATTTAACACAACTTTTATGTGGTAGGGTGGTATCTCCGAGTTTAACCGGTGGGCAGTCCTCCTTTCTGAGTGTGTATGTGACTTGGACAGACTTTGCAGCACTGGCCTTCAGTTTCCATCTTTTCATCCAAGAGTGTATTTTATTAAGTCCACTCTGCAAAAGATTTGATGCGACTTCTGGGTTTGTGTGACTCGACAATATTGCCGTATCATCTGCGAATGTTGCTGTAACAACTCCAGGCTCCGTCGGTAAGTCTGATGTGTACAATATGTACAGAATTGGCCCTAAGACAGAACCCTGGGGTACGCCAGCTTCAATTCTGTGAAGGGCTGAGGTATTACCCGATTCTTTAACGTAGAAGAGTCTATCAGTGAGGTACGATTTCAGTATACTAAAGAACGGGTGGGGCAGGTGCTGTTTAATCTTGCTCAAGAGGCCCTTATGCCAAACCTTGTCAAACGCCTGCTGGATGTCCAGGAACACAGAAGAGCAGTATTTCTTTTGTTCTAGCGTTTTTCGTAGGTATGTGTTCGCAGACCCGGTGTATTTGTTCTACTGTCCCGTGTTGTTTCCTGAAGCCGAACTGATGGTCAGGTAGTACATGTCTCTCTTTAAGTATAGGGGCCATCCTGTGCAACAGCACTTTTTCAAAGATCTTGGACATTGTCGGCAGAAGGCTTATTGGTCTATATGACGTTTTTTCTTGGGCAGGTTTCCCATGTTTGTGAATCATCACAATTTCTGAGATCTTCCATTGGTCAGGAAAATACTGCAATCTCAGCATGGAGTTCAACAAGGTTGTTAGCATAACTATGCCTTTGCGTGGCAGCTCTCTCAGTACTTCCTTCGTGATCAAATCATAGCCTGGTGCTTTTTTGTTGTCAAGACATCGTATACTCTTTTGGACCTCTTGGGGTGTAACTGGTTTTGGTGGGAGACAAAGTTGAAAATCTTCTTTTAAGACAGAATTAACGTGACTTTCTACATCCCTGTCGTCAGTTTCATCATTTGGTTTAAAGACCTGTGACAAGTGTTTTGCAAAGATATCTGCCTTTTCCTGGCCTGTTTTAGCCCACTTATCATCATGTTTTATTGGGGGTTTTTGTTCATGAGGCCTGTCATAGGCTTTAGTGAATTTCCATAACGAGTAATTGCTTTCTTTGGTTGCCGTTAGGGACTCTAGTTTAAGCTGGAGGGTGTCATCGTTAGTCTTTTGGACTAGGCTTTTGAGTTCTACTATCGCCTAATTCAAAAGGGTTTTGTCAGAAGATAGTCGAGTCTGGTGCCAATTCCTGCGTAGCCTTCTCTTTTCTAAGATTTTAAGCTTGATCTGTAGTGTGAGGTTGGTAGAGTTTCCTTTCTTTCTGATATCTGGTGTATTTTTCCAGCAAGCTTCCTGAACTATGTTGGTAAAGTTTTTTAGGGCAATGTCAATATCCTCAGTGGTTTTCAGCTTTATATTCAACCTGATATTTTCTTCTAAAAAGTCTCTGAAGGATTCCCAATCAGTGTGATGATTGTACAGCGATTGTGGCATTTCAGTCTCAATAACAGTTGCACTCGTGGTTACTATTACTGGTGTATGATCAGAGCAAGTGTCAAGACAGGATTCAGCTTTAAAGTAGTGACGAGAGAGTCCTTTAATAACAAAAAAATCTAGCAGATCTGGGATTTTTTGATGGTCTGCTGGCCAGTAGGTAGGTTCCGCAGTTGTCAGTATTTTTAGGCTGTTTTCATCAATGCATTTTTTCAACTGTCTTCCACGCGTCGTGATTAGCCTGGATCCCCAGTGAAGGTGTTTAGAGTTCCAATCGCCACCCGCGATGAAACGTCCCCCGAGTTGTTTGAAGAAGTGAGAAAATTTAGTGGAGTCTATTGTATGTCGTGGTGGGCAGTAGACTGCTGCCACATTAAAATGCCCACATTCATCTTCTACTGCAATGACAGTGGCCTGCAAGTGATTCGTTTGATAACTGGGCAGTACATGGTGTTTTATATTGCTTCGTACAATGATGGCAGTGCCTGCATGCCCTGTACCATCTGGATGTGTAGTGATGTAGGTGGAGCATCCAGGTATTTTAATGGAGCTGTTTTTAGTGCAGTGTGCTTCAGATTTCAAGACTATGTCAACTTTGTGTTCTGCCATTAATGGTATAATTTAATTTTGGTTAGGAGTTAATCCATTTATGTTCCAAGCCGTAACGGCCAATGAGAAAAGAAATGTTTAAAAATGTAATCTATTAAGTAAGTGAAACAAATAAAGAGAATATATTATAAGGTGTAAAATAAGGTATTGTAATTTGTACAGGTATATTAACTGCTCGTTTCTTGTAAATTCAACAGTATTTACTGTTTAGTGCTTATTACAAATAAAACGATAATGTTATTTATTCAGTCTTTATTATTTCACTTTGTAAATTTATTAAACCACATGCAATTAACACTACAGCATCTAGGTATCCAACATGTTTGTGTCTGACTACTGAATGAGTAGGTACAGGTCTTTCTTTCATTAATTTGTAATATTGGTAGTTTTCAAGATCTTCTTCCAACTGCAAAAAGATTGAATGTTAAACATGGCTTGAAGTAAATTGAAAGCTGCAATTGTTCTAATATAAAAGTAGTTCACGAGATTTAATTTTCATTTCGAGAGCCCTGACCACCCGACATGTTCTCTGAATTTTTTGTAGGATTCTATCTCAGGATTCTATTAGGTACCTACTTTTCGCCTTCGTTTTTACATAGGTACTTTTTTTGTAATACTTACGTTCAAATGATCTTCGCAACAAAAAAGACGACGCCCAGGCTTGTATTCCATATTTACCTCCTCGCACCACTTCTTTTTTAGCGTTTCTTTCACATTTACAAACAATTTGTGTCGGCTATTTGTTGTAGTGTTTCTACATGACGGTACGAAGCATTTAGCAGTAATTATCGATGACCGATTCATTGCACGGATACGCAGCACGGCTAATGGATGGAAATTAAAGCTAAAAATCGTAGGAAATCACAGCCACGATCACAGCAATAACATTTCACAACAAAATAAAAAATCAGTAAGGTATTTGATCTGTCAAGTGTTAACTGTTGGCAATGTCAAGTTTGAAGTTATATGTGTTTTTTGTATGTACTGAAAACGTGGCAAAGACTTAAAGCTATTCAGGATACGAAATGACGTCATCACGAATATTACTTTAAAAAATAATAAAAAAATAACTGTTAATGGGAAAACAAAATGCTTCAAATTAGTGGCTTAAAATTAAATGTTTTACGAAATAAAAATAAAAAAAAAATACCTAAAAAATACTTTACATACCGAATTACTGCCGAATCGAATCTAATCATAAGTGCATGCACAGACGGGGCGTAGCGCGGCGCGTGCTGCGTTTTTAATTCAAACACATGGCGATGTATGAAAAAGTTAACGATTTCAAACGTCGATTTTACGAGAAGCGATTCGATCGCTCGTTAGTTTAAAATGCAGCGTTTGTTGCGGTGGACCCGTCTCTCAGTAAATTAATAAAAAAGCACGAGACGAGCCTTCTGCACGCGCCGCGCGACGCCCCGCGTCTCCGTAAACGAGCCCCAAGTCAGCACCAGTCCTTACAAACCTTACAAAAAATCATGAATGTGTCTAAAGCTAGATTATAATAGTACCTATCTTATTAGAAGAACATCTGTAAATACGAGAGCAAAACGTCAAACATCATTTAACATAGACAAACAGCTTACCAAGTGACGTGGAAGAAGGTCTTGCAGAGTCCAGCGTCGCAGCCCACACACACCCCGGTGCGGGCCAACGTGCCGTCCTCGCACAACGCGCACGAGCGCGCCCCCCAGCGGGAGTACGCCATCTCGAATAGCGTTACGCCCGACAACCGCTCCACCTGAGAATATTATATTTTTTTAAGTCGAAACTTGCGACTAGCCGCTTATCCGCACGGATTTTGTTAAGACATGATAAAATAATTTGATTTCTTTGTTAAGTTAGTTTAATATAGATACACACAATAGTAAATAAACTGGTTTATTTTTACATTAAATGGGCCTTCTCTTGACCTCAATCTTGTCTTGAAATAAGATCGACGATGGAACGAGCTAACCCAAAAGCAGCCTATTAACTTGCGACTTAAATTGATTGGGGTCATATGAGCTTGGGAACACTGAACCATGCAGGGAATATAAACTCTGCAAACTATGCTTAGCACCGTATCAAAACTTATTGTAGTTAGGAAGAACTACGCAGCCACAGACAAACATGAAAAACCCTAACACTTGCTCAAAGAAAGCCTGATCTATTATCCGGTAAGTCAAGTAGTAGACATGTAAACACTAACGATATGAAAACGTACCAACTACCGAACTAAAGTTAAGAAAAATTGCAAGCCCGAAATTTGCATTGATAGTAAACATAAGCCACTGACACAAGGTCATGGCGTGCAAGGTGACATTTGCGCGCGCAGCTCTTTCTCTACGAATTGGTCACCAAATGCAACATACGTAAATATAGTGGTAGTAAGACCAGTAAGTAGTGGTTCGAACCCAGGCAGGCGCATTACTTTTTGTAATTTATTCCATCACCGCTGCTCTCAAAACAATGCGAGGAAACCGGCATGTCTCAGAACCAAAAAAATCGAAGACATGTTACATCTACCAACCCGCACTGGGCCCGCGTGGTTGGTTAGCCCATCCCTCTTCTAGAGAACATTATAGGCTGATGATGTTCAGTAATTTATAGACATTACTTGGACCAAAAGAGTGATGAATATAAATGTTGATAGATGGAGACATCCATCAACATCACTCAAACCAAACAAACCAGACCAAAGAAAAGATGAATGGAGTGTGTGAGGTATGATATGAAGGAAAAAAGGAGTATAGATAGCCTGACGATTGACAGGGGAAAATGAAAGAAAAAACGTGTTTATCCGACCTGATTCATATCTGTGTTTGTTAAATATTTATGTTCTGCTGCAAGTTGAACTTGTTCATCATCAACAATGTTGTCTTCAAGACGACAAAAGGAGACAGGTAGAATACCTACCTGGGTCTCCAAGTGTTTGATTTTAATATAACATACCTCTGAAAATGCCACACCAGGCACGTAAAGCGCACATACTAAATGCACCCATGCACCAACTTCAGTCTCCTTGAAAATGCCACCTGAAATCAAAAAACGTAATTAATTCTACTCTTCATCTTCAATCGATGTCTCAGATTCTGTCCGACGAGTATGAAGTACGTAGCAACCTGGACAGCTGTTGTTTGCCTCATTCAAGTCCTGGGAGGTGCAATTAGTTATCCACGATGAGTAGGTGAGGTGTGGCCATATTTATTTATTTATTTTTTTTATTATAAGTGGGCTTGCTCTTGACTTCAATCTTGCCCTAAGGGCAGAGATGATGTCGACGATGGAACGAGCTTACCCAGTAGAAGCCTGTTTACTCGCGACTTAAACAGATTAGGGTTATATGAACTCGGAAAAACCGACGCAGGCAGGGAATTCCACTCCTTGTTGAAAACATCACTCAATATTCTGCGTTACAAATCATACTTGTTAAAGTGAAGCTGTAACTTACGTGGATGACTATAAGAGTAGAGGAAGACTAAAATGATGATTGGATTGTGTAAAAGATGATAGAGAAAGGAAAATATTGCAATATTGAAATTATTGCAGGCTAATGTATTTAAAAAAAAATTGACAGAGTGGCTACATAATTATTGTTTCTATAGCATTAAGGAATTTAAGGAACTTAAAAAATAATGTTAATGTTAATTGAATATGAATGATTGATGTTATAATAATTTAATAATGATTCTAATTGCATGATAATTTGATAACTTGACACAAATAATTGTAAGGAAATAATTTGCACGCTTGCATGCAGGCAGTATACATTGAGTTTTGGGACATAAGATCTTTCCTTGTTATTTTTATGTATTTTCTTGCAAATAAATAATTTTGATTTTGATTTTGAAAAAAAAAAAGGAGAAAAAAAAAAGAAAGGAGGTTACTACTAAGACAAAGTCTAATAGGAAAGTATGGAATAAGTACTGCTGCAACATGACTAACATCAAATAAAAAATTGACCTATTTTCGATTATTAAAATTACGGCGAAAGAAAAGATAGATGGATTATGTGAGAAAAGATATGAAAGAGAAAGGATGGATGATACCGTGACGTCTGACAGGGCAGAATGGAAGCTGCCAACCCTAAAAAGAATGGGCCAAGGGCAGGAAGATGATCCCGTCGGGGCTGTTTGTTGTTTGAAAGAGATACCGCGGCCTCGACACAAAGGGCTAAGAAGGAACATGGATGGTTTTTAGTCAGTAGAAGTCTGACAGTCCCTACCGCTCTGCGCAGAGCGGGAGGAGTCATTTGATGATTTCCCACCCTCCAAAAAAAAGGGGCAGGAAGATGATGATAATAATAATAATAATAAGAAGTAAATCTTACCTCTATTAGGACAAAGCTCACAGCTAGGGTCAGTCACACCTGCCTTGCAAGCTTCACAAAACCAAGGTTCCGTAGATGCTGAGCTGACTGTGCTAGACTCACTAGTTGTGTCTGACACGCCATAGCAACCTGAAATAAAAAAATCCTTTAGCATACTCAAAATAAACACTGAAATTGTCCATATGTACACTATTTGAACTAGTTTTCCTGTAAGTATTCCTGATTTTAGTATACTATGATAATAGCTATTGGGTTTTTCTAGTTTATAGTAGTAACCTAACTAGGTACCATTAGCTAAATAAAGAAAAATGATGTAATAGCCATAAAATTTTGTACTTTGCAATATTTGAGCCTACACATACAGAGGTATTTACAGTACACTTCCTATGATAAATGAGAAACATCCATAATGTAACATCACACTTGTAACCTCCAAAGGGGTGTGCCTGCCTATTCATACACCCAAATTACACTAGTTGTGTCTAAGTACCATGTAATAGGGGGTGAGCCTATAGCCTATTACCATCTACTGAGCACAAATCCAGACTCCCTTGCTTAGCAGACTCGATTGTGGCCACTAGACCAAGAATATTATAAATGCAGCAAAGCTTTGATGAACAGATTTCATAATATTCTGGGTCCCTGAATCTTACATAGGCTAATTTTGATATCACTTACTGCAGGATAATTTGCCAGAGGTAAAAGCTCTTAAATAGTTATTTGCTCAATTACCTTCATGAACAGTCACACCACAGCCATCACACTCAACTATTTCGTTAAAGTCATCACTCCTGGAACCTAGGCACCCAGCACAGATCAGCAAATTCGCCAATTCAACAGGAAACTGAAAAAAAAAACGAATTATTGTGTGATCAACCAAAGAAATAAGGAATATCAATTTAATTACTACTACATACACAAACATACATCTTTTACCAATGGGGTTAGGCAGAACCTACAGAATGCCAAAGGTTTGGTGGTCATACAACTCACAACTAGTGAATGACCAAATGTAAATGTGGACAAAGCAAAAGGTAGTTTCTTACTTAACTTTATTTGAAAATTAAATAAATAATATTAATATAGAATCTATAAAGAAACCATCTCAATCAATCAATAATGAATCATCAATAATGAATCATCAATAACACACAAACATAACACAACAACTTAGAACATCATAGTATAAAATATAATAGTGGTCTAATAAATAATTAATTCAAAAGTACCTTGAATTCTTTATGCTTAGATTTATCCAGGAAATTATTAACAGGTTGATCTTCTCCAATCTTGTTAGACTGCTTGAAGTCATCATCATCCGACCCTGATCCTTCTGAAGACTCACTTCGTAACGCTGCTTCTGTAAAGGCCAAAATATTAATGTTTCAGGTCAATAAAATAATAAGATAATATTTAATATTAACATTGAATAAGACAATGTGTAAAAATACAGCTGTAATAACATAACATAACACCTGTTTACTGAAGGGTTAGGCAGAGGTGTACCATGGCACACCCACACCCACACTATCTATTATCTATAATTATAATCCTACATAAAGCTGTGAGGTTTGTTGCTTTCAGCATTTTGCACATTTGTGCATTCTACTAACTCCCACATATCCTGGGCATTTCCACATAATTTTTTCAAGAATACACTGCATTCAAAAGAGCTAGAGCACACAAATAAAAGAGCCAGTACTTGATGGATTACCAGCATACGGGCAAAGACATAATATACAGTGCAATCAAATTATCTTGGCAGCTCCGAACTTCGTGCAGGTCATTTTGTTACAACGAATGTATAAAAGTGTTATGATTTTTATTTTATTTGTATTTCTCACTGTTTAAATTAGATATTTTCTGATCGTTTAAGTATTGGTTTATCTGGCATTAACAGTTTTATTCCCAAGTTTACATGTGTAAAATTTCGCAAAGCCTATGTTCAGAGCTGCCAAGATAATTTGATCGCACTGTAATTTCAGCTTATAACTGTAAGTAAGAAATTACTGGGATAAACATACACATAATAGGAATATAGTGAAAAATTAGCGTACTCGTAGAAGCGATAACTAGGGCAAAAAATACGTACTTTTTTCATCGTCGGTGTTTATCGAATAATCGTCGCTTTCGTCGGGGTGGTCCTCTATCCGAAAGTCCGAGTCGTCTGAACTCTCGCCTTCAAGATCAAAATCTAATAGCGACTGGGGCTCTACCGGCTTCACTCTGCGCTTAGCCGGGCCTCGAGTCACTGGAAAAGTAACATTTTTGTTCTATTATAAATGAAAATGCTATGTGATTGTTATGGGTATAGTTGTGTCATGAAACCACAATATGCTGAATATACTTACAATTGTTCATTTTAAATAAATTTATTATCAATGAAACACATTTAGTTCGATAAAATCATTATTTTTCGATTATGAGACACAAAACCGATTCCTCCATGAAATAAATTAATAATGTTGCCAACCTCGTATAAAGCTAAGCAAAGTGCGCATAGATTATACAGAATGAAAGGTTATTCTCGTTACTTGTGAAACTGATTAGAGGTGAGCCTTTTGGAGATCCGAGTAGTGAGTGACCGATATTTAATTGTCTATGGTAAATCATTCAAACATCTTCTCTCAATTTTAAGCATCAAGTTATTGCATTATTGCCTTCTCTTTTTTATTAGGCAAAATTTTTATTTCTATCCTGTTGTCAATGTCATTGATGACTTTTCTTTTAGCATGTCACTGTCATTTCAAACAAAAGCAGCCGCATAGCAAAATATTGTTTTTGTAGTTTACTGTGTGAGTAATCGAAATAAATTTCATTAATAAAAACTAATAGTAACAAGTTTTATAGTCGTGAAAGTTTCTTTGAATATAATTTTGAAGCGAGTTCATTGTTTTAGCACAACAGGGTATTTCAAAAATGGTTGGGCTCGATACCGACATGAACCGGGACGATGAATGCGACAATATCGGCCTGGGGTGCGCTTTGGAGCACTTTTCAGAAATAGAAGATGTGCTGAATATGATCGACAACGTTAAAAATATCTATAACACACCAGCTTTTGAAGTAGAATATGATAAACTGTATGCTATCTTGAAGCAATACTATGAGCAACCACACTTGCTTGATCCTCATTTGGACAAGATGTTATCAAAGTTTCTGAGCCTGATCAAAGATAAGGACTCGCCGAAGGATTTAAAGTATGCTATGTTTGACTACATGTATCAAATTATAAGAGTAAGAGGGTACAAAATTGTTATAAGGCATCTTCCACATGAGGTAAGAACCATTCAAAAAAGTTAAAACATCTTTTTTCTTTCATAAAAACACTTTTTTTAAGATAGATTTGTCTAAATCTATTTTTGTAACACATAATAATATTAGTTTCCCATACAATTTTACTGATCAACTTAAATCTCTTCGCATTTCAGGTTTCAGATCTTCTAACAGTATTAACATTCCTGGAGGCTCAGGACCCAAATGACAAGGAGACATGGAGGAGCAGATTTGTTCTGCTGCTGTGGCTCTCTATTGTGGTCATCATTCCGTTCCACATGAGCCGACTTGATGGCTTTGCACCGGGACAACCAGGTAATTTATTTCAAGTCTTTTACTCTGTCAAGAAATTGGAATAGAAATAGAAACCAATGGGACATTGATAAACATGTCCCATTGGTTTCTATTTCTATTCCAATTAGATAGATAGTTAGATCAGCTTAAGGGGAGGGGGAAAGGAAGACGAAAGAAAAGATTGATGGAGTGTGGGAGGAGTGATATGAGGGAAAAAGGAATAAATGGTAGTGTGACGGCTGACAGGGTAGAATGGAAGGAAAAAATGTGTTGCCCCAAACCCAAATGACATGGGATAAGGGCAGCCAGATGATGATAGATCAGCTTAATCTAATAATTAATCAAGATCATCTTCATCATCGTTAACTGTGAGTAGGTTTATCATGCTTTAATGGCTGAATGGACTTCAATAAAATATGGCAACACAGACCATGATTTTTGTGCATTGAGATACTTTAAATCATTAGAATGTCTCTGATGGATTATTTTCAACCACCATTCAATTAAAGTAGGCAAAAGGCAGTAATTTAGAGTGACAAGTCAAATGCTCGGCACAGAAAAAGACCTTGTGGAAGGATTTAGGGGAGGCTTTTGCCCAGCAGTGGGACAGTAACAGGCTAAATAAAAACAAAGTCAAATGCATATTGGTTGGAGCCTAACTAATTAAAATATATTAATGTAGATGTTGCTGAGGGAGCAAAGAAACTGACAGTGATGGAGAGGATTTTCAATATTTGCAAGACATATGCAATGAGCAAAGATTCATGTGCTGAGGCTAGTGCTTATTTAGCTTCGAAATTTCTTATAAGGTAAGGTATTCACTTTTAAGACTACATGTAGTACAACACATGTTAAAAAACTGTACCACATCATTTGAATGTGTCCTGAACTCATCATCATCATCTTCGATGTGTCGCTGATTCCCACTGTTATTAAATTAAATTCATTTCCATCAGAAATCAGCCACATTGACGTCATTGATAGTGGCTTTGGACAGTCATAGGTACAGACAAGACCTCATCATATATTGCTACTTAAAACAAAACGTAACATATCACGCCGGTAATCCCCAAAGGGTTATGCAGAGTCAGAGGTGTACCTAAAAGTATGCCAGTTATGTTTTAAGTCCCATGTAAAAGGGGGTGAGCCTATTGCCATCAACCGGGCGCAAATCCAGACTCTGTGGCTGTTACTGATAAATTCCTGATGGAAAAAGCCAATAACACTTGGTCCGACCCGGGAATCGAACCCAGGACCTCATGCTCAGCAGTCGCGCTTGCGACCACTAGACCAACGAGGCAGTCAACTATACTCGTTATATTTATTTTGTCCTAATTTACATTTCATTCCAGGTCCGATGTAAAAGAGCTTTACATGGGCGCTTTCTTCGACTGGGCTTGCGATTTACATTCCAATCTACAAGAAGAAGAGACAATTCACTATGGAGTACTGGCCGCAGTTGCAGCTGTGTTAAAACATGGGAAGAGAGATGATCTCCTTCCATTAGCCCCGAAGTTATTAGCTTGGGTAACTAAGCAGAACTATCAGCTACATAAGGCTATGTTGGTTAGGAAGTATGGTGTGAAGATTGTGCAAAGAATAGGTAAGTCTTTTGTGTTCTTCCGCCTTATTACAAAAAGTAGTTAAACCTGGTTTAACTTAGACTCGGTTTATCTCGCATGACGTCTCACTTCAATAATATTCAAAAGAAAGTGACGGCATGCGAGATAAACCAAGTCTAAGTTAAACCAGGTTTATCTACCTTTTGTAATAAGGCGGCTTATGTTTTGCTGGGTATTTTGGTCTGCCACTTCTTCAAAGCCGAACAACTAGAAAGTCGCGAAGGGTGTGTGTTTCAATGGACTGTCTGATATCATCTGCCAAGCCTTTTCCCAATCATGTTGGAGTTGGCTTCCAGTCTAACCGGATGCAGCTGAATACCAGTATTTTACACAGAGCGGCTGCCTATCTGACCTCCACAACGCAGTAGGTAATTTTATATGGATGATTTATAACCAATGTGTGATTGGCCTCCTAGAGAAGCTTAGAATCCCTATCTGACCAGAATCCTGTTACTGGGTAATATGATACCCCTTTTTTTTTTTTTGGTGGGTGGAAAATCATCGAATAACCCCCCCCCCCCGCTCTTGGGCAGAGCGAAGGGGAGTGTCAGACTTCTACTGACTAAAAACCAAACCCATGTTCCTTCTTCGCCCTTGTGTCGGAGCCGCATTAACCTTTCGACAAACCACAGCCCCGACGGGAACCACAGCCCCTACGGGAATATGATACCCCTTGTTAAGACCGGATGTCAGACCTGTTACGACTGCCAAAGATAAACAAATGCGAGCCGGGACCAACAGCTTCACGTATTTTCCGAGGCACAGAGGAATCTCGGTATGTAAAGGGTGGTCACCCATCCACCAACCAACCTAGGCAAGCGTGGCTTAAACTGAAGATTGATGCGCCAATAATTTATACAATTTTTTTCCAGGAGCTCATCTCCTGGAAAAAAATTGTATAAATTATTTGATTTTGAACAAACCTGGAATTTTGTGGGCAGACAGAACAGGAGTGCGATTCACTAAGGCACAACATCTTTACAACCAAGAAATCATCGTTGAAACACGCTGTTTTCGGCTGTGTTTCAACGATGATTTCTTGGTTGTAAAGATTTTGTGCCTTAGTGAATCGCACTCCAGTTCAAATTCGAAATAATTTCAGTACCAAATTGTCCTAGGTTTAACATTCCTCCGTCCGCGGGTGGTAGCCTGGCGCTACACACGTGGGTCCCGCTCTCTCGCCGTGACGCTGGGCGGAGTGGCGGCCGCTGGCGACACTGAACCCATCACCTCTCCGCCTGATGATGATGATCAGGATATTCCACAGGAGGTATTACTAGTTTTGTGATTGCTTGAGAATATTTGCTTATTTTATTGTAACTTAATTGTATAACGGGCTTGTGTATCGGCCGTATAAGGTGGACCGATGATCTGGTGAAAGTTGCGGGGATCCGCTGGATGCAATATGCACGGAACCGGTCAATGTGGTGACACTTAGGGTAGGTTTTTATTTTTTTATCCAGCATTGGCTGTCTTTCGGCTGAAATATTGATGATATCGTCAACTCCTCGTCCAACACACGTACTTTGTGTATACGTTTCTTGCAAAATTATAGTCGAAAATATTGCTTCAGTGCCTTCAAACTTCGTCGAGCATAGTCGTTCGCACAACGTTTTGTTTTTGATAGAATCAAAACACGAAAGTAGTGGAGCGAGTGCATTTACGTAACTCCGCGGACGCCAATGCTAGACATAACAAAACTTGTACCAAAAGTTACTTTAATTTCCAATTTTTAGGTAGAAGACGTAGTAGAACTCCTACTCTGTACCCTCCGTGATGACGACACCGTGGTGCGATGGTCGGCCGCGAAAGGCGTGGGCCGCATCGGCGCGCGGTTGCCAGCTCTCGCGGCCGCCGATGTGTGTGACAGCGTGTTGTCGCTGTTCGCCGAGTACGAACGGGAGACCGCGTGGCATGGAGGGTGTATGGCGTTGGCTGAATTAGGTAATTAAATTGTCATCATCTACCTAGCCTTATCCCAACTACGATGGGGGCGGCTTCAAGTCTAACCGGATGCAGCTGAATACCAGTATCTTACATAGAGCGGCTGACTATCTGAGCTCCACAACGCAGTAGGTAATTTTATATGGACGATTTATAACCAATGTGTGATGCCAGGGATATTTATGGCACAGAGACATGGCACCTAACTTCTGGCCTCCTAGAGAAGCTTAGAATCACGCAACGTTCTATGCCAGCAGTGGACACGTCTTCTGGCTGATGATGACGATATGCAAGGCTCTTGTCTTTCTGTGGAGGTAGTCTAATGATAATGATGTATTTATGCAGTAGTGGCCTTGAAGGTTACAGCCATGATGATGAAACTATGAAAGTACTGAGTTGACTATAGCATGCATAATTTTACGTAAACAGTCCGAAAGATTAAGACCTGGTTAATCGGAGTATCTCTACTCCGGTAACCAATGTTCGATTACCTCTTGTCTCCTCTGAGAGAGGAATCTTGGAATCCGCATCACGTTTCTCATTCCTCCTCTGTTTGGTCGAACAGTGCTCTCCATTGCCACCCCAGCAGATTATGAATTGATGACTACTCCGCTTCGTTTGTCTTCTCTTTGGTGGCTACAAGGCATCAAGGATTAAAGCTGTTGCAAGGTAGTGCATCCTTACCTTACCCATTTGTTCCACTGCTGAACATCTTCCACCTGGACAAGAGTTGCCGTGGCTGAACTGGAAGTCTTTAAACAGACTCCGGACCCAGGTTGGTCGCAGCAAAGAAAACCTGCTGAGGTGGAGGTACATAGACGACTCTGCACTGGAGTGTAAATGTGGTGCTGTTCCTCAAACAATGGGGCATTTAATATCGTGCCCTGCGTGTCCTGCTGACTGTTCACTACAGGAACTGATGGACGCTACCGAAAGCGCCAAACTAGTAGCCCAATAGGGGATCGGACAGGGTCAAAATAATATGATTCTGTTTAGTCCGTAAGTTAGATTATCGAAAAATATTGAATACGTGTTTTTTGTTTTATCAAATCAATAAAAAATGACGAACATAAAACGTGTCAAAGATCTTGGAGTGGGGCTTGAAACGTCACTTGTGTCGTCAAAATGTACTATCATATGACGTCACACGAGTTTTCGAAGCACTGTATCGTCTTCATTTTAAGTTTACGTGAAAAAAGAAAAAATACGTGTCCAATAATTTTTGGAAATCTATCTGACGGACTAATTAGTTTTTTTTTGTCCGATCCCCTATTCTGGGCCGACACAATTTAGATTGCCATCGACACGCTAAGAAGAAGATCAAGGAAGAAAAATCAACCTAACCAGTTATGTTTGCTATCCCTAGCTCGTCGCGGCCTCCTATCCCCCATCCAAGTGGGTAACGGTGTATCGAGCGTAGTGCTCGCCCTGCGGCGTGACGAGGCACGCGCGGCGGCGGGCGGGGGGGGCGGGGGCCGGGCCGCGCGCGACTCCGCGTGTCACGCCGCGTGGGCCTTCGCACGGGCGTACGACGCCGAGGCACTCGCGCCTTACGCTACGGCGCTTGCTAATGCCTTGATTAGTACGGCGTGTTTTGATAGAGAGGTAAGATTTTTTTTCTTTTTGTTATTATTTTTTATTTAGCCTATATTTGTCCCACTGGCGGGCAAAAGGTGCGATTTTCTTCGACCAATCTCGCACAAAAGCCTCTAAGTTGTCATGTAATTTTAATAAATTAGTTAGAATAATAATGAGCTCAGAAGGACTAAGCAAGCTTTATGCTTGCCCCTATGTGAAAAATGCTTGAGTATAGAGTATGTTTTTTGTACGAATACATAGTGGCAATTTTATATTTATTAGATAGTTTGTTGAATTGGAGCTGGAGTGAACACTTAGAAGAAGGCAACAAAAAAAAGTAAACATGGACGTGTTTACAAATCTGACGAAAATAAGCAGTTTTTCGGTACTTTACGTGGACAAATGAAACTAAACCAAATGAAACCAATAATTAACACATATTATTTCTTCATCTTCAATAATTACTCTCCGCACAAAATTAGCGATATCATGTTGACTTTAGGTAATTACTCTCTCTTTTATGACATGAATTTATTTATTTAAAAATATTTTATGGAAGTAGACATGTTCAACTCCCAAGAATTTCTATAAATGGTATCAAAATATTACAAGCAGAGCCAGAAAAAAAATAACAATCAAAGCAAATTTTTCGGCAAATTTATCGTTATTGCGTGAACTTTAAGCGCTTGACTTAAGGTTCATTTTAGCGGTCACTGTCATGATAAATTACGCAAAAATTTGAAATGTAAAACTTAATCTGCGCTCTGCCGCCGTTGTGGGTGGACCCTGTGTCGTTTTTTAGCTGGATCTCGTGTTGAAAAACAGCTCTACGAACACAAAATATTTGTAGTAGTAAAACTAAAAAAAAACAAAAGCAGCGAGAATCCCTAAACGCGTCCTTAAGAATGCACAATATGTCATCTGCATTCACTGTTTCTCTAACATACTGAGTCTCGACATTTTTTGACCCTAAAACATTTTTTTTTTTTTCTTAGCGTGTCGATGGCAAATCTTCACTGAATAAATTAAATAAATTTGGCCCAATATTCAGCTATGCGAAATCCGCTCGCTGATGCAGTCATAAGGTCGTCAAGTGTACAGGTGTCAGGGCATGCAGCGCAAGATGTAAGGTGGGCCGTTGTCTGTGGAGATCAGGGTTGGAAAAAAAACAGTTTTTTTTACATTTTATAAAACAAACAGTTTAAAATGTTTTAAACAGGTGTTTTTTTTGTTTTTTTTCCTAAGTTAGTTATCATCCATTTTTAATTGATTAAGCCTGATATATTTCACTTATATACTATTTTAAAAACTGCATGACAAAAATTTATCATAATTCAAAACATTCTGTATGTTCCTACGTTCATTTTTAGTAGGGAAATCTCCAAAATTTCTCTTAAAATAAGGGGAATACATAAAACATGTTTTAAATAATCACGTTCACGAATTACGGAAGTTCTGGGAATTCCCCGGGGGACTTTAGCAATGGAGAATAGAGCGGACTTTCTTTCTGATTTTTCATTTCACAATAACACAAAAACCTTTGGATTTATTCAAACGGATGTACGAAACAAACTTGTTAACGAGAAAGCTGCAAAACTTGTCAGTTTTTAAATACCTAAATAAAAAATAATAAATGTTGTCTAATCTGCTAACAAACAAATATAATTGTACGTGGTCGTTTTATAATAAAAATTGTTAAATATTTCTTGATTAAGGATTTTAAATATTAAAAACTGTTTAAAGGTCAAGTTAAAAAGCCACTTTAATTATTTTATAAAAATTGTTTAAAGTTGATTAAATAAGGAAAAAAATAACTACTTAGTATTCATTTATTTTTGCAATTAAACTATGTTTTCAAACACCTAATAAAAAACTATGTTTTATTTGAAACTGTTTTAAACACTGTTTAAAACACATGTTTTAAACAACTTGTTTTAAACATGCCAACCCTGGTGGAGATACGTCGCATACACACTTGAGATAAAAACCGTCCATCATGAACCCCTATCTGAAGAGATTGTCTTTGCGGCCGACCTGGGTTCGGAGTCTTTTTAGAGATTTCCAAGTCGGCCATGTCCGGGTGGATTTTTTATTAGCACAGCAGCTTATAAGCAAGTACTGTTCTAATGAATAAACAACACCTACCTTCCTCACCACAGATCAACTGTCGTCGCGCAGCGTCAGCAGCATACCAAGAGAACGTAGGCCGTCACGGCATGTTCCCGCACGGTATAGACGTACTCACCACCGCCGACTTCCAGTCAGTAGGACCTAGGAACAACGCCTACCTAGTCATAGCCCCGCAAGTGGCTTCCTACCCGGAGTACACGCAGCCGCTCATAGACCATCTGGTAGACCTGAAGGTGGAACATTGGGACTGCGCTATAAGGGAGATAGCTGCTAAAGCGCTGTATAAGCTGACTGATAAGGTTTGTGTTTTTTTTTTGTTTCTAAAGCAGTTCCTTCACATTTATTTTACCTCTAATTGAAACAACATAATAGTAACCTTATTGAAACGATATAAAGTTCGATATGGAATGTGTAGTCAGAGTTTTAAAGTATCCTTGAAAGGACTGTACTTATACCAATGAAGTCGCATTTGATTGTCCTGCAAAATGCATTGGCCCTACCAAAAATATGTCAGCCAGGCTATATTTAAAATATTGTAGTATCTTTCTTAGCCTGGATGTAATTACTATCAATGTTGCCCAGCACCCTGAAGTGCAGCCGAACAGTTAAAAAAATATTACCTGTTTAGAATTACCCCATGGGCCTAGTGGGGGTTAGTAGATATCACATGTCTTCGAATTTTCGTTTTTGCTATAAGTCTCTATCATAAAGCTAGTTAAATTTATCTTATTTAAGATTTTATACTATTTGCCAATAACATCACCTTTCTAAAAAATATTCTACAAAATGCTGATAATCTCTTTGCATCCTCTTTGTGTGCCTTGTTGAATTGGCCGTTTACGAAATGCTGAAATAAAAATGAAGTACAAATTCAAAAATGTCAAAATGATTGCTTGACATATTTATTATGACATAGTTTTATGTGCTGCTTTTATTAGGTTAAGTAGGATTAGTTTATTTTATAATTAGTTTTAGCTTTTTTTTATTACACTAGCTTTTGCCAGCGGCTTCGCCCGCGTGAAAATGACGATTTTCCATACAAACTTTCATCCCCTATTTAACTCCCTTAGGGGTTGAATTTCAAAAAATCCTTCCTTATTCCTTGTCTACATTATAAAGGGAACCTCTGTGCAAAATTTCAGCTTTCTAGGTCCAAGGGTTTGGGCTGGGCGTTGATGAGTCAGTCAGTCAGTCAGTCAGTCAGTCAGTCAGGACTTCTCTCTTTATTTATATAGATTTTAAAGATTAGTAAATCCAAGGATGCGTGGTGTAAGTTTGTTTTTAATACTCATCCAACCTGATCATCAAAGAAGGCAGAGGCCCTCTGACCACTCGTATCGTAGTTTAGGGGCTATTGTGGCCCAATTGTGGCCTCAGATTGTGGCCATACAAATATAGAGTCCTCTGAAATTAAAATTTTCTTGCATTTTTTTGCAAATCAAATCAAATCATTTACATTTTACTGGTCTGTGTTTTGCTGTATGTTTAACAAAATAGGATTCATAAGGAGAATTTTACGACTTATAACGTAAATTAACTTGACGCTCGGCGTTGATGACGTCATTTTGCCAAAACGTAAAAATAATGTCTTATAACAATATAACAACAACAGAAAACTAGCCAAATTGTCGACGCGCGTATCGGTAACAACGTAACTTAAACGTTGTGTCAGCATCCTATCAGCTAAGAGAATGCGGAGGGAAGCGGGCCCTCTCGCATTCCAGAGATGAGTCATTCATTATATTATCACATAGCTGACCCACGCAACTTCGTCTGCGTCACATAAATATAGCTTATAACCTTTCTCGATATATCGACTATCCGACATAAATTAAGCTAAATCGTAACAAACAAAAAATCATATCTTTCTTCTTTATTATAATAGTTTAGATGGTTTAGATTAGCTTAGATTATATTAAAGTGTGAATTACTATAGGTATCTCTTACTGTTAAATACATATACGATAACACTCTGTACTTGTAAACATTATGATGCAGTAAATATTTTGAATTTGAATTTCCCGGAAAGAATCTCCCTACATTGCGACGCGCGAATTATTTTGCCGTGCGGATATTTTTACATTGCGATATCTTCTAAGATATTTGTTTAAACTGTTTAGAGTAAAGGGCACAAATATTCTATATTAAATTGTCCTTCTAACAAACACATTAATTTAAATATAGATTAATACCATATGGGTTAAATAAGCTTCGCAAAAAATAATTATTTTTAACCTAACAGTTTAATAGTAAAAAAAGGTTACAGTGAGTCAATCTTAAAAGATAGATAGATGCTGTCGCGGACTTTTTTTTAGAAATTTTAAAGAGGAACAATTCCTTCATACATGATATTTGCGTAACTTAAACCGTTTTCGCAGCGCACGCAGCGGAAGCTCTCAAAAAGGAAATACCTTTTCCCGTTTTTGTAACATTTTTCATTTATGCTCCGCTCCTATTAGCCGTAGCGTGATGTTATATAGCCTATAGCCTTCCTCGATAAATGGACTATCCAACACAAAAAGAATTTTAAAATTCTAACCAGCAGTTCCTGAGTTTACCGCGTTCAAACAAACAAACAAACAAACTCTTCAGCTTTATAATATTAGTATAGATTTTGATTCTGTTAATGCGACCATTTTAGACCCCAGGTGAAGCCAATTCTCACAATTGATATTATGTTTCTAATCCCTTAACCGCCTTTCTGCCATGGTGGTTTAGATCCCAGACTACGTAGCGACGGAGGTACTTCCGAAGCTAGTGAAGAAGACAGAGTCCATTGACCTGAACGTGCGGCATGGAGCTATACTTGCTATTGGCGAAGCTATTTATGCGCTCTCACGGGCGAAATTGGCTAATGGTATGTTTTTGTGATTGTATTTTCATGTCAAACCTTTCAAAAATGTTAAATGCGACTATTAATATAAACGGGATATTTACCGTGTTTGCTTATTGTTTCGATTTTCCGATATTTCGGCGCTGTTACAAGCACCATGATCACAGACAAACTGAAGTCATTGCGGGTGGATGTTTATGAGCAGACAAATCGGTCTACCCTCTTTCTTGTTCGTTTTTTGCGAACAAGAAAGCGGGTAAAGGGGTAAGAAAACAGACATTTGACCCTTACATTGTTCCAGGCAAGACAGCAGACTCTCTAATCTCAGAAGATGTGTCAGTATCTGTCCGCGGTCTGGTCGAGTCGCTCCGCTCCCGCCAACAGTTCCGCGGTCTTGGTGGCGAGCTCATGCGACAAGCTTGCTGCCACTGCATCTCATCACTGTCCAGAGCCAACGCGCCTTATCATGGACATATCATTATTGGTGAGTTACTAGTGATCTTCTTCTTTCTCGTGTGGTTAATGTAGGCACCTCGTTAGGACCTGGTGTCTAGAGATTTTATGCCACTGATTTGTCTCTGACTTGGCTGGGTTTCAAAATGATCCCATTAAAATAGCGATTTATCCAAATACCAAGCCACTGCAATGATCCTTTAAAAAAAAACTAGAGGGTATGGGAATATTTGCCCTGACTGGAAGCCAGGATTTCTACACACCTCTTCAAGTTAGCACATTCGATTCAACGACAATTAATTACTTAGACATTATGTGTAGTCTTGCCTCAAGGCGTTCGTTGTTGCCCGTCGGGGCCGCGGATTTTTGTACTAGATGACGTGGCCTCGGCGCAAGGGCAAAGAAGGAACATGGGTTCGGTTTTTAGTCAGTAGAAGTCTGACACTCCCCTTCGCTCTGCCCAAGAGCGGGGGGGTCATTTGATGATTTTCCACCCACCAAAAAAAAAAAAAGGCGTTCGTTGTTCTTGATAAAAAAAATGGTATTTTTTTTCTTTATTTCCAATCTTTACGGGGTTATCTAATGTGATGGAGTACATAATAACAATAATAAATTAAATTTTATAAAGTAATCACAGCCATTGTATTTCTGTGGACTGACTCAGTAAATGAAACTACCAACTCTGCTCTAAATCTAGAGTCAGAAAAAAGAAATTCTTTCAAACCAATGTTGTTTCTAATCAAATTCTCTGTTCCCAGACGAATGGCTCAGTCTAATCGAAGAATGTCTATCCCACGAGGTCCAAGTCATTCGCGAGAAGGCCATCTACGCTCTCCCTCTAGTATTCGAGCACTACTTGTGTGACGATAGCTTGCAGTACGGGGAGCTGACTGCTAAGGAGAAACGCAAGCAACTGATGGATAAGTACTGTAGACAGCTGAGCAATACTGGGGTCAATGGACTGGTGCTAAGGATGGGGTATGCTAGGGCTGTTGGTGAGTGTAAATATGTAATATTAATGTTTTTTTTAGGAGCAGTTATCCGTGTTTATCTAAATGGGGGTAATTTGAAATTCCCGACCTCACAGGAACACTTGAATTTATATTATGTGCGCTAGATAAAATAAGTGCAAGGGCTGCTATAATGTACAGCTACACAACACAACGTCGTCATGGTTTTCAGTGCATGTTCGCGTCAAAGACGGAATAAGAATTCCCTGCAAATATTTTGTATAAAGTTGTGCAAAAAGTTGAACAGGACAAACAGTACCATCCTTTTTTCAGAAAAAAAGTAATCATTCTTTATAAACATAATACATGTACTTTTGAAAAAAATACCTTGACTAGGTTACCTTGAACCCAGAATATTGTTGTCCCCAACTGTCAATAGAACTGCAATTAACTTTCATTCATATTTTCAGGTTCCCTCCCAAAATTCGTCCTAACAGAACACCTTCCTACAGTGATCCAATCACTAATAAACTGCACAAAACTGACGGAAGGCACTCAGAAATGGGCCGAAGCTCGTCGGGATGCCGTCGTCGGTCTTACTGAAGTGTGTCAGACGCAAGGCATAGTGGGAGGAGTGGAAGATTATGTGGGAGAGATCGTGGCCGCCCTGTTGGACTGTCTGTCGGAGTATACCATTGATATGAGAGGCGATATCGGGGCGTGGGTCCGGGAGGCTAGTATGACGGGTGAGTGTGATGAATATTAACTTAACCTGTGATGACTGAATGCCAGATAGCAACACAGGCTGCCGGGGCTACACAGATACCGCGGCCCCGGGCACAAATTGCTAAGAAGGAACATGGGTGGATTTTAGTCAGTACAAGTCTGACAGTCCTTCCGTTCCACCCAGAGCGGGAAGGGGTCATTTGATGATTTTTCACCTGATGCTTATTTTCAGCTGCAAGCCACGAACACCACACGCAAACATAAACACACAAAAGTCTAAAATATTTTTATTTTATACTCGATAATAGGTAGACCTACACTTGAAAAGGCTGATGGCACAAAATCGGGTGGTTTTCTCAACTTTGAAAAAGTCTGCATTCAGCAGTACAAGACAGTCAAACTGAGTGGAATTCCTTCGCTATCTAAGCTTAACCATACAAATCGATGACACTCGACTGTCATTCAAGAAGTTGCGAACTAACTTCCTAAATTATATTGTGAATGTGAGGTTCTTTCTTTAGTTTTAACGATTGTCTGGCAGTTTGAGTACATACCCACCCAAATGTCCTTTCTTTGGTATTGTTCGTCGTGACGTTGAGCTCCTTGAGTTATAAGTTGAGCTCCACGATAACTGACAAATGCTTGCACTGACTGAACGGATCCACTCAAATCTGTGTGGTGCTTTCTTCAAAATACCATCTTAGACACTAATCTGCATAGTCTTCATATGTGAATAACAAGATTATGTCTGTACCTTAAAAGAGACTATGACCTCTGAATTTCCTTCGGATATTTCTTCTCGGAGTAGTCAGGTACGAAACACCGGCCCCATCTAGTTTAAAAAAAAGTGACTTGTAAAAGTTAAAAACCTTAACAATTATTTTTTGTAATCTCTAGGTCTCCTGTCAATCTGCCGCCAGTGTGCGATAGAGGCCCCTCAGCTGAACTCCCCGCAAGTGATGAAGGAGATCATGTGTGGCGTCGCGCAGCAAGCTGTGGAGAAGATCGACCGCACGCGCGCTCACGCCGGCAGGATATTCACGTCGTTGATTTACAAGTAAGACAAGTAGTTGTATGGAGGAGCGTAGATCTTATGGACAAAGGGAGTACTTCGCTTTTACAATTTTCCGAGATCATTTCACAAAATAATGGTTACCAACAGTACCCTCTTAACAATTAATATCATTCACTAGCTCACGCCCGCGTCAAATTATTATATACTCGAGAACTGCTCTATCCATCGGTGAAAACAGCATGTTGAGTTTATCGCGAACAGACAGACAGACGGGGCGGAGGACTTTGTTGTATAATATGTAGTGAAGTGGCATAAGCTCCATGTAGCATATCTAGTAAGTATACTGAACTACTTTTCCACCTTATTTTATGAGAAATAATGCGAAAATACTTTCTTTTTAATTACCCCTTGTGCCTAAGCGTTGATAAAGTATGCTATTGCGTGGGCATGCTCAAAATGACCCAAATATGTACAAACGTTTAAAAGTACTTAATAAAAAATCATTTTGTGTTTTTTCTTGTGTCCTCTTTCAAAAAGACACACTGCTACAAACTAAAACACTCAAATGTCCTCTTGGAAAAGTAGACATTCTAACGAAGATACCATAGGGTTGTCGCTCTTTATTGTTCCTTTAATTAATCAATTTTGTCATCCACAGCGACCCAATAATCACCAACATCCCACACCACGACGCCCTAAAACGCATCTTTCCCTGCGAAGAAGTGGAACTGAAAGCTCCAGCGAAAGAGATAGAAGATATTGATCAGCCAATCACGAGCGAGAACTCCAACGTAGTACTGTGGCTGTTTCCCGGACATACCATGCCGAGATTTGTGCAGTTGTTGAATTATCCGGATTATAGATATAACGTTATTAAGGGATTGGTCGTCAGTGGTGGCGAGTTGACTGAGAGTTTGGTATGTTTATTTTTTTTTAATATTATGATGGACTTCCATAAGGGCTGTTGAAAACGTTAGGCTGCCTGTCCATTGATGCGGAGTGAGGCTGCGGAGCGGAGAAACGGAGAAATGTTAACCAATATAACTTTACATAAAATCTCCGCTTCACTTCAGTATGCAATCTTATTGGTAAATATTTCTCCATTTCTCCGCTCTGCAGTCTCCCTCCGCTTCAACGGACAGGCAGCCTTAACGTGGCGTTTCTAAGTTAAATAAATAAGTTTCTTGAGAAGAATACGATCGTTTTTAAAAATGTATTGGCATAAGTTTGTTATTTAAATTACTACTAAGAGGGTTGTGGAGATCAGCTCAAAAATGCTGATATTTACCTGCATCCAGTTAAACTGTAGGCCGGCCCAAACATAGTTGGTAAAAGGCTACGCAGAAGATGAAGTTTGTTATTTAAATAATGCTATTATTTTATCAACAGGTAAAACACACAACTCAATCCCTCTACGCATATCTGAACACGCTACACAGCGACAAAGAAATGCTGAAGTCCATCTGTGATACTATCATCAAAGTATTCGCAGACAACTTGCATGTGAAGAGGATAACTGGACCTATCTTCAATTTCTTGGATAGGCTGTTGAGTTCAGGTAAGTTTGTTAAACCTGCCAAATCTCGGAAGGTTAAAGATATGATAAACTAGGTAAAAATGGGTAATGCTGAAAGACGAAGAAGTGTGCATATAACCTACTGAGTTGACAACTGAAGAAGCTATTCAATTCAAACCACCACGTAGACCCAATGCAGATGAGAATGCCACGGTGTCTTTGAATCATTGGTACTTGGCAATGCCAGTTTCCTTGTGTTTTCTTTAGTCTTCAGAGTACTCGTAATGATGTAGATGCCACAAAGAAGCCAGCCTTGGTACAAACTCACGATTACGTCGGCCCCAACTTATGTAATCTTCGACTTATGTACTCTGAAGAACTAAGCGTTTGTGGCGACTAGCGATATCTAGCGCAACACCTGCGAACTAGCGACAGAAATTCCTACATCGCGCTATCAACATTACCCAGCCCACCGGACCCCCCCCCCCCCCCACTCTTGGGCAGAGCAAAGGGGAGTGTCAGACTTCTACTGACTAAAATCCAACTCATGTTCCTTCTTCGCCCTTGTGCCGAGGCCACGTCATCTCTTTCGATAATCCGCAGCCCCGACGGGCGTCGGCCCTTGCCGGCCCCTCCTTGCTGACATAACCACCTTGCCTGCGGCTCGGTTGTGATTTTTCCTCGAATGCAGTAATCTAGTTCATATACCATTTCTGTCCTGTCGTCGTTTTATATTTATAAAGATGGCCAGTACTATCGAATCAACACCCTAATCACCAACTTTGTCATAATCTTTTACTCTCGAACATTCGGCCCTTAACTGGTATTAAAATCCTGGGTACAAAAGACTGTATCGACATTTCCTTTTACAATTAAAACATTTTTAGGTTCCATTTCGCCAATACTGGACGACCCAGAGTCGACCTTCGCCTTGGACATCTTGAAACATCTACAATTAGAACTGCGAGGAGGGAAGAACATTTACAAACTTTTGGATTCCATCAACGTTCTGTGTCAATTAATTCAGGTAATGTATTTAGGAGAAATATACAATCTGCATTCACAAAGTGTCCTTATTGCCTACGTATAGGTACAATTAAGTATCCGATGTAAATTAAATAGACTTTTTCATTAGTAATAATAGTTCTGACCTCAATTTAATTTGGTTGTTGTGTCTAGTTTCTTCTGCCGGACAGTTCCTATCGGGTTTCTATAAAATTTTAATTATGCGGATAACGGGATCCGCATAATTAAAATTTTATAGAAACCCGATCACAATATCCATCTGTAATAACTGTTAGACACAAACACAATACTGCGCTCCAAAACAGAAATAGCTGACATGGCTCAATAGACTGCCCAATTCAAATGAGGCTGGGCGGCACATAGTCCATTGAAAAGTTAAATTTAGCGTGCATTTGTTATAGAGGATACAATTTTATTTTTTAGATATCAAGGGCCCCCTTGATATCTAAAAAATAAAATTGCATCATCTAACAGTTTAAAAGTTAAATCCAAGTTTGTGGGGTTGCAACCCTTGTCCCACGGCCGCCATCTTGGAAAAAAGGACGGAAGAAGGTCAAATGGTTTTAATGGTTTATCTGACCAACTATAAGTCTCACAAAAAAATTTGTTAACATTTAGTAGAGTAGGCTAGAAAAAAAAATGTTATTGGTTCTCTTGTTAATAATTTAATTAAATATTTTACGTAGGTTGGAGGCTCAGTATGCAGCAAGTCCCTAGGCCAGCTCGTGATCTACCTGTGCTACGCCGACCGCTACGTGCGTCGCTGTGCCGCCGCGCGACTGTACGAGGCGCTCACCTTGTACGGAGACGTCTGCTCGGTGCCGCAGGATAACATCGACCAGGTGATACTTATAGCATCGTATCTAGGCCAGCTCGTGATCTACCTGTGCTAGGCCAGCACACCACACTCCCCACATCGACTTGAGGAGGCCTGAAGACGCGGGCCGGAACTACTCGGATATCGTGGAAGGCGCACTTGTCCCCATGATTGCCGGTGTAAGTGTAGGAAGGTAATACCAGGGTAGCTTTCAGTCGGACAGGCCTCTACTCGCCGCAAGGCGGAGGACATCAATGAAGATTTTCCACCGAGGACCACAAAATGGCCGACCGATACGCCTGCTAAGATGAAACCTCATCTGCCTAGCCTTTTACCATTTATATTTGGGTCAAAATACAGTCTAAAAGATTGCAGCTGAATAACATAGACCAACTGCCTATCTGACCTCTAACACCCCGGATTCTGGATAAGACTTGATAGAACTGGTTCCGAAACATAAATCATCATCATTCTCTTCCCACCCAATTCATTTGGGGTCGGCGCAGCATGTCTTCTTCTTCCATACTTCTCTGTTTCTCGTCATCTCATGAGTGTACCTCCTTTTTTGCCATATCATTCTTAAAACAGTCCATCCATCGTTTCTTTGCGAAACAAGTAAAGATGTATAAATCTCAGCGGGGACCTACGGCTTAACGTGCTTTTCTAGTCAGGAAGAGGTATGGTATTTGAGACTGGCTTATGTATGGCTGGAGGATTGACCTGATAACTTAAACTTTTTGTTACTAATATTACGGTAAGGAATAGTCGTTGACTCCGCATATACTCTACGTTTATGCATGTATGCTGCGCTAAGCTTAAATGATAAATTTCTGTGCATCAACTCAAATAACGTTTGTTGTACATCTCAGCAACGCTCCGTTTTGTTAAAAACCGGGTTTATATTACAATTTATTACAAACTTTGAGAATCAAAACATTTCAACGACACGTGCCATTCGCCTGTCCAAAAGTAATTAGAAAGAACGTGCCCAAAGATTGTAGTATATTATATAATATTATAACAATAAACAATAATATTTGGACTCGCCAAAATTTCTATAGTCACTGGTCAAAAGGTTACACGCAAAAAATGGCGCATTGTTTTTTTTATTTATTTACGTAATCAACGTATAAATTGCGCATAAAACTTACATTTATTATATAATGTGTCAATGGCTGGCGATAATACTATCATTAATTAATCTCTATTTATGCAACAGCTAAAAAAAACGAGGCCCTATAATGCCCGTCACAGTAATGCACATACCAGCAATGCACGACACTGGAATGTACAACACAGGAGTGTACGACACAGTAATTGGCGACATCGCGATGTCGCCAATTACTGGGGTGTACCTTGCTGGTCCGGCCCAAGAATGTACAACACAGGAGTGTACGACACAGTAATCGGCGACATCGCGCGATTGGTTGGCCGACTAGTTGGGCAACTCGAAATTTTGGGACTTGGATACTAGGTAATTGAGCTAGGTAGTGCTGCCGAATTAAATTGTACTCCATGACGTGCGCTCGCTACGCTCGCATCCATACTAATATTATAAATCCGAAAGTAACTCTGTCTGTCTGTTACTCTTTCACGTCTAAACGGCTGAACGGATTTTGATGAAATTTGGTACAGACATAGTTTGGAACTTGAGAAAGGACATAGGATAGTTTTTTGTTTTTTTTTTTTTCGCGAGATAAACCAAAAATCTGCCGGAAGTCACTATTCCACGCGAACGAAGTCGCGGGCAAAAGCTAGTATTTAATAACACTAATATCTTCTGTCCTCGAAGTGCCGGGCCTCCGCCGGCCTCCTTCGTCGGCCTACGGCCCGGTGCCCATGCCGCCCATAAAGGATACTGTCGCGAGACGGTCGTATTATAGGAACACGAAGAAAAAAAGAAGGAACCACGGAATTTTCCAGTATTTTATTGTATCACCCGTCCCTATTGTCACATTGCTTTTTACTTTTTTAATGTGACGTCACTGTTTGTTTTGATTCCAATTCTCGTGCTGTACATTCTTGCCCGGACAATCGAGGTTCGGGCCGAGAATGCACGACATGAAAATGTACAACATTGGAATTCAAAACACTTACATTCCTATGTCGCGCGTTCTCGTGTCGTGCATTCCTGTGTTGGGCATTGCTGGTTGCCAAAAAACATGTCCTAACCCTATTATGTCTTTCTTCGTCAACACCTACTGTCTATGACAAATGAAGCGCAATTGTATATAATGGTGGCCCAGTGGTTGCGGCCCCTACTTACAAACAGTAAGTCATGGGTTCGAACCCAGGCAGCCGCATTGCGTTGTGTATTTTTTTTTCAATTCCACTTCTCTCAAAATGGCGAAGGAAAACATCGTGAGGAAACGCGATGTCTTAGAACCAAAAAAAAACGAAGACGTGACATCTACCAACCCGCACTGGGCACGCGTGGTGGATTTTTAATAGCCCATCCCTCTCCTAGAGAAGAGGCCTGAGTCCCAGCAGTGGGAATATTATAGGCTGATGATGATGTATACCCCGTGCCGGCCTACAAACTTTCTCAGTGACAGCCTCATTCATACAACACTGACGACCCCACATTTTCACAGCAATAAAGTGCGTGTTTCAAGATTTCAGCAGCTTTATTGTTAGGAAGAAAAGAGTTTCGTGTGCTTTTCTACCTCTTTAATAATTTCTTCTTTTGATATTGACTGTATTCCTTTTGACATGTTTTTCCTTTTATATTTTCTCTTGTCTTTTTGCTTTTCCCGAGGTGTGTCAACAATATAACTTTGAACTTAACATACGAGTTATTTTATTACTAGCGTGATAAAATATTAACAGGTTATGGGCTCAACATGTAAGTGATCATAAAAATCGCAGAAATGTCGGACAGCGGAAATGGTAACGGGAGTTCCCAGAAAAATGAAACTGGAATTTCAAGCAGTAGTGGCATGCCATCAATCGAAAAACTCGATGGTAATAGTAATTATGCAACTTGGAAATTCTTGATGGAGCTATATCTAATACACGACGATCTTTGGGAGTACACGAGTGTTACACCTGAAGCCACGGATGTACAAGGTATGAGAAGGGATCAGCGAGCTCGAGCAAAGATTTGCTTAATGCTCAGGCCCCATTGCTTAGTTCATGTGCGCAAAGCGAAAACAGCTAGGGAAGCATGGGACGCTCTGAGGAATGCGTTTGAAGACAAGGGCCTTAACAACCGCTGCCGCTTATTAACAAAGTTGGTAAGCATGAGACTGGAGCAATTTTCAACGGATTGAGAATATGTGACGTCAGTTATGGCCACGTCACAGGAGTTGCATGACCTTGGAAAGGAAGTCGACGATGAACTGTTGGCTGCACTTTTGTTACAAGGACTAACCCTGGATTTTCATCCAATGAGATTAGCCATAGAGAATAGTAATATTGAACTTACTACCGACTATGTGAAGACGAAGCTGTTTCAGATGGAAGACACCTTCTCGGCTAGCTCAAGTGTAAGACAGCCATCAGCATTGCTGACTAAGAATCACAAGAGCAAGGCTACACACAAAAAGAAACCGAAAGTGAAGGTCAAGTGCTTCATTTGTGAAGGACCACACAAAGCACACGAATGTCCAGATAATCCGAAACAACAAAGGAAGGAAGCACTGCAAGCCTATGCGTTTGGCGCACGACCAGAACCAGATGGTTCATCGACGTGCTGGATCATAGACTCTGGAGCTTCAACACATATGACGAATTGTAAATCGTGGTTTAAGGACTTGAAGGACACTTCAAAGCCTTTGAAGGTGACATGTGCTGACGGTAATGAGGTATTGGGTAAAAGTAAAGGAACGGTAGTATGTGAGTCAATAGGTTTGACTATCAACAATGTTACTTATGTACCTAAGTTATCATCTAATTTATTAAGTGTGAATGCGATCGTGAAAAAGGGCCACGTGGTGGTATTTACAGAAAAAGGGTGCGACATCTTTAAGAGTGATGGTTGTGAGATTCGAGGTAAGGCTGTAGTGAAAGGTGTGGAAGAACGAGGCATATACAAAATTAAATGCTGTTCACAGGGTTCTGCTCTAGCTACTACAGAAGGGGACCCAATTATGCTATGGCATCGGAGGATGGGGCATTTGGGTATCAACAATCTCAAACTACTGAGAGATAAGATGGCGACAGGGGTAAGTTTTCCCAACACTTCAGCTCAACTTGAGTGTATACCATGTATTATGGGGAAGCAAAACAAGAAACCATTTAAAAAGTTGAATGCTACCCGAGCTAAGGAAGTGCTAGAGCTTGTGCACTCGGATGTGTGCGGACCTATGGAGGTGCCTTCCGTTAGCAAATTCAGGTATTTTTTGACGTTCATTGACGATTTTACGAGAAAAACTTTTATTTATTTTTTGAAACAAAAGAGTGAGGTTTTCGAAAAATTTGTAGAGTTTAAGGAGTATGCCGAAAAACAAAGTGGTAAGAAGCTGAAGATCTTACGCACCGATAACGGCACCGAGTTCGTCAACAAACAGATGGATAACTATTTGAAACAATTCGGAATTCAGCGTCAACTAACGGTGGAATATACGCCAGAGCAGAACGGCATAGCTGAACGCGCAAATAGAACTATCTGTGAGAAAGCAAGAAGCATGCTTCAAGATGCTAATTTGGCGAAACGCTTTTGGGCAGAGGCTGTCCATCATGCAGTGTTCTTGAAAAACAGATCACCAACGATTGCGGTGAAAAATGTTACGCCAGAAGAAAAATGGTCTGGTAAGAAGTGCGATCTGAGTACGGTGAAGACTTTCGGATGCAAAGCTTTTATGCACATTCCTCAACAGAAGAGAGGTAAGTGGGATCCGAAAAGCAGAGAACTGATTCACACAGGTTTTTGTGATAACGCAAAAGCATATCGTCTTTTAGACTTCACTACCGGCCAAGTATTTAAGGCAAGAGACGTGGTGTTTTTTGAAAACCGAAAGCATCTTTTTCAATCATCAAAGCATTTTTTTTTTTTTTTCCTGTGGCAACACTACAGCTAACAGCTGATTTGAATTTGTCCATATAATTTTAATTTTAAATATTGTATTTCCTTATTAATAAGGCCTATTTCCTATCAAATAAGTAGTTTAAAACATGTATATTGTGAGTTATAGTGTTTAAGTGTTGAATTATAGCAAATAAAGTGTAAAATAATCAATTGTGAAACTGACAGTTACCGGTTCGAAGGAATCTTGCATTGTCATCATAACAGGTACAATACAACTTATTTTACTTGGTAGTATATTGTTTACGTTAGCCTATTTTACTTTCAATTAGCTGAATCATTTATTTTTTTACGGCAACTTGATGCCGATGACTTTTGAAAAGTAAACATAACCTGTTTGGCTGAGTGACAGGACCTCTTTGTTGACCTTTTAATTTTCTTTTCAATTTACCGTTTCTCACACAATTCTATTGCACCTATTCTTTTCCGATCTTAGTTACTATTCTCCTTAATCATGATTATGACACGCAGTATGCGCGCACGCCTTGAAGAGTCCAAACTCACTCAGGCTTTGAGCGAACTAAAGACGTGTAAGGAGTCCTGTACTCAATTAAACAGGGAAATAGATGACAATGAAAGGGTGCTTTCTGAAGCCCATGAGAGGAACAATAAGTTGAAAAATGAAATGGCTCAGCTTTATGTTCAGCTTACTGATGCCTTAGAAGACCGGGATAGGCTCCAACTCATTGTGGACGGGTTTAGCCAGTGTAGCGTAGAGTATGAACAAGCTCTGAGTCACAGACATCTTTTACAACAACAGCTACATGAGGCTAGAAGTCAAATTTCTGAACTCGAGACAACAAACCTTAACATCACAGCCTCGCTGAACCAAAGTCTGTTCAGTGAATTGGTGCCTATTGTACCGTCAATGTTTTCTAATAAATGCCAACCTGACACTATAGATTTGACAGGTGATGATGACCTAAAGGCTAATAAATCAGTGCGGGTATTCTCAAGTAAGAATAAACTAAAAAAATATATTAAAATAAACAAATACATTGTCAAGACTAAAAAAATGGTAAAAAAGCAAAAGTTTTTCATTAAAAATGTAAAATTAAACAGGGAAAGGTTAAACCTTTTAAGTCAATTAGATATGTATTCTTTAAATTTAAATAAAAGTAATAGGAGATACCAAATAGACACAGAGAACTTGCAATGTGAAATTGACAGTCTTCAGGATAAACTAAATTCTCTTAATATTAAATATACAGCCTCCGAGAACCAATTAAGGGAATATGTATTGGCTATGAATGAGCTAGTAAGTACACAAAGTAGCAACTGTGATCATTGCACAAGTCCATCTGTTGAACCCACACTGGCCCATTCATTGTCTGTTTGTAATACAACAATACCGCAGTCCTGTGATGGTCTAATGTTTGACAATATTAATTGTTTACCTGAACAGATTGTCAATAAAGAAATCATAATTTTTTCTGATGAAATTGGAAAGGATTTAGGCCGCTTGTTGACAAGTAAGAATCCGGGATCTTCAATTATTAACTTTTGTATGCCTGGCTGTTCCTTAAATTTCATTATGAGAAAAATTATTAATTACAACTTCAACCAAGATTCCATATTATTGATATTTGTTGGTAATAGAGGTAATGTGAACAAAGGGGAATTGTTCCAATATTTTAATTCATTGAGTAAACTTAGGCTAGGAAAAATTCTAATGTTCACATTCCCATACAGTCAAAGTTTGCCACAGGAAGAAAACCTCTTAAGATTTGAAATTAACATGACATTACATAATTTGACATTTAATAATAATATGTTTCATTTAATTGATATTAATAATTATGTTGGTAATAATTTATATTTGACAAAAGATAGATTCCTAATAGATAGGTACTATCTTTCTAGGTATTGTAAACGACAGATAGCGGTGTCACTGTCATATTATTTTAGTATAACAGCCAAGAACTTAGCGAAAGAGATTGCTTCTATTGAGCACCATGACATGTTGAATAATCCAGTGAGAAATTCAGTGCATAATATTGACATTGTAAATCATTTAAATTAGAGAATAGGACAATAGAGGCAAACTCTAGCAATCATGTACAATCTCACAAAACTATGTCTAATAAAAAGAGCTTAAAAACAAATACCATCAACCTGGTGCATCAGAACATTCAAGGACTGAGGAACAAAGACTTAGAATTAGAACTATTTTTGAATTTTAATAATATTGATATTCTTTGTATTACAGAACACTGGCTTCAAAGCCACCAGTTCATGATTAGTTTTAGTAATCACCAGGTTGGTAGCACATTCAACAGAGTTAATGCCATTCATGGTGGATCACTGATTTTAGTAAATAATCAGATTAAATTTAAAGACCGAAAGGACATAGTGAGCCTATCTGTTGAACGCATTATTGAAATAGCTTGTATAGAATTGGAGCAGTTTATTATATTAAGTGTGTACAGGCCCCCCTCGGGATTGTATGACTGCTTTGAGAAGGTAATGGATGAAGTGTTACACAAGATTTGTAACACAAACAAGTCCATTATCACTTGCGGTGATTTTAATGTAAATTTATTAGAAAACTCAAGTTCTTGTAGTAAAATTATGAGTCTGTTTCAGTCCTACAATCTCGTAAACCTATTTTTGGAGCCTACAAGAATAACGCCTACTTGTGCCACATGTTTAGACAATATTTATACTGATGTTATTCCTATCCATAAAGAAATTATAAATGCTCTAGACTCTGATCATTGCGGTCAAATGATTACCATTGATAACCAAAAAATCAAAGTGGCTAAAAAGGATATCACTGTTAACCCAAAAACTGTAAGATACTTGGAAACATTTAAAAATAAACTAATAAACAATTTACCATTATTGTCTACTGACAATCCTCATCATCAATATGATGAATTTTTTGATATGTATTGTAAGCAATTTAATTCCACTTTCATTCCCAAGACTATCTCAGTAAATTGTAACGCATCTTTTAGTGACTGGGCTACCATGGGTATTCACAAGAGTAGAACAAGGCTTTATGAGCTGTATAGTGAAAGAGTTTTTGTAAATACTGCCGAATTTAATTTATATGTTAAAAATTATTCAAAACTGTTTAAAAAAGTGTGTCATATTGCTAAGTCACATTATTTGAGCTCCAAAATTAGAAACAGCAATAATATTGTTAAAACTACTTGGAATATTATTAATAATGAAACGGGAAAGTCTAGTAAACGTAATAGTGACTACAGCTTAACAATTAATGACAAAGTAATTAAATCAGATTCGGATGTCGCCGCGGCTTTCGAAAGTTTCTTTTCTGACATTCCCGTTTCAACGACGAAATCCTTAAACTCGTCACCTACTGTTGCCGAATCTTTGCTAAAGGAAAATGTTAAGGCTTGCGACTCAGAATTTCATTTTGAACATGTCACATGTAGAGATATATTAAAAACATTTCACACCTTAAATGTTAAGAAAACTGCGGATCTGTGGGGTAACTCTGTAGAAGTTGCCAAGTCTATTATTGATATTGTAGCACCTACCTTAGCTTCTATTTTTAATAATTGTATTGATTGTGGCGAGTTTCCTGACCTTATGAAAAATAGTAAAATTATTCCTTTATTTAAGACAGGCAGTACATCAGACCCCACAAATTATAGACCTATTTCAGTGCTGCCTACTTTCAGTAAAGTTTTTGAGAAATTAATTTTAGACCAATTACAAACATTTTTTAATAAACACAAATTATTGCACAATAAACAGTTCGGTTTTACGAAGGGTCGCTCAACTACTGATGCCGGTGTCGAACTTTTAGGACATATTTATAATGCATGGGAAGATAAATGTGATGCTTTGGGCATTTTTTGCGATTTATCCAAGGCATTTGATTGCGTCCTTCATGAAACCTTAATCAGGAAGCTCCGCCACTACGGAATACGAAACAGCGCTCTGGATCTTCTTATCTCATACCTAAGTAATAGGATCCAAAGCGTTGACGTGAACGGAAAAAGATCACCCGGATCTATTATAATAATGGGAGTCCCACAGGGCTCGATTCTTGGCCCTTTCTTGTTTCTTATTTATATTAATGATTTGCCTCACCTCATAAAGGATAACCACGATGTAGTGCTATTTGCGGATGACACTTCGCTTTTATTTAAACTTAAACGACAACAGCTAGTTGTTGACGATGTAAATAGCGCTATTTCGAAAGTGGTGCATTGGTTTAACGCTAATAATTTGCTTCTTAATGAAAAAAAAACCAAATGCATTAAGTTTACACTACCTCACGTTAGGCAGGTGAAGACTTGTGTGTTGGTAAAGGGCGAAGAGTTGAACCCTGAAGATAGCACGGTGTTCTTGGGCTTAACTTTAGACGCTAAGCTTCAGTGGGGGCCTCATATAGATAAATTGTCAAAAAAGCTGAGCTCTGCAGCATACGCAGTTAGAAAAATTCGTAATTTAACCAATGTAGAGACAGCCCGATTAGTTTACTTCAGTTATTTTCATAGCATAATGTCGTACGGCATTTTATTGTGGGGGAATGCCGCTGATATTCAGACCATTTTTGTTTTGCAAAAACGGGCGGTTAGATCAATTTATAAATTGAGTCCAAGACACTCTCTCAGAGAAAAATTTAAGGAAATTAATGTAATGACTGTTCCTTCTCAGTTTATTTATGAAAATCTTTTGTATGCTCACAAAAATATAAAGCTGTTTAAGAAATATAGTGATATTCACAATATAAATACAAGAAATAGACATAAATATATTGTACCCACAACAAGGCTCAAGAAAATAGGTGGATCTTTCAGATGCCAATGTATTCGCTTTTATAATAAACTACCAAGCCACATTCAAAATTTAAGCCTTAATAAATTCAAATCCTTTATAAAACGTAAACTTTGCCAGAAAGGATTTTATACTGTTAAAGATTATTTAGAGGACAAAAAAGCTTGGGATTGAACTGCTCCAATTTGAATCGAAATTGAATTGACTTTATACCTATTTTATATTATTTTTTTACAATTTGACATTTTATGAATTTTCTTTATACACATGACATTGTTTACTTTTTCAAGTATGATATTATTTTTTTGACCAATATTTACATGTTAAATATTTAATTTAATTTTTTATTTAGTTTTGTGTATATTGACATTTAATAACTTGATATGATTATTTAATATGACAAATATTTTATTATTTTTTTATTGTGAATGTGAGGACCATGTGGGTCTTTCTCTAATTTTAACTATTGTCTGGCAGTTTGAGTACTATAAGCGACCCACCCAAATGTCCTTTCTTTGGTATTGTTCGTCGTGACGTTGAGCTCCTTGAGTTATAAGTCGAGCTCCACGATAACTGACAAATGCTTGCACTGACTGGACGGGTCCACTCAAATCTGTGTGGTGCTTTATTCAAAAGACCATCTCAGACACTAATCTGCATGATCTTCATGTATTTTATTATTTTCATATTGTGAACGTGAGGACCGTGTGAGTTTTTATTTATTTTTAACGATTGTTTGGCAGTTTGAGTACTTTAAGCGACCCACCCAAATGTCCTTTCTTTGGTATTGTTCGTCGTGACGTTGATCTCCTTGAGTTATAAGTCGAGCTCCACGATAACTGACAAATGCTTGCACTGACTGGACGGGTCCACTCAAATCTGTGTGGTGCTTTCTTCAAAAGACCATCTCAAACACTAATCTGCATAGTCTTCATGTGTGTATTATACCAAGATTATGTTTGTACCTTGAACATATTGTAAACCCAAACGATTTTAAAAGAGTGTCCATGAAGTTTCTTGCCATTCTTCTCATGAGACCAACGCTTTGGAATTGGCAACTACAGTACACTCACGAGTTATTATGCCTTGTGACTGGGACTGTAGCTTAGTTTATTTAGCTTCAGTAGTTCAGTAGTTTGCTGCCGCACTCGGAGAGCTTCAGTGGTTGTTTGGGCCGTCGCTTGGTAAGGGTTTTTGGCAGTTTTGTCATACAAAACTATGTCAGGCCTTTGCTGGGTGGCGGCTTGAGTAATCGTTGGATATCTCTGAGTGCCGCAGTTAGTTTAATTCGACTATTCAAAAGTGCCTGTTACTGGCCTACTTGAAATAAATATTTTTGACTTTTGACTTTTGACTTTTGACATCATGAGCAATCGAATTTAGAAGAACATCCAGAAGAAATACTCCAACTTTCTGAAGCTGAAAATGAAACCGTGATAGGACACAACGGAGAATCTGATATTCTGCAAGCACCAGAGGGTGAAGCCGAAGCAGACATTGACCCTAGGGTAGATCAAGGTGAAGATGGCGATAGTCCGAGAGAGGATCAACCAACCGAACCTGAGGATCATGGAGATCCGGAGCCCATTGTGGACGATGTGGATGTATTCGAAGATTGCGAATCGATTACAAATGTCGACGAGGAATCTCACCAAAGTGGACGGAGGTACCCACTCAGAGATAGAAGACCCAAGCAGTTCCCGGATTACATCCTGTATCAAGCTGCTGAATTAGATCAGAATCCAACTACGGTTCAAGAAGCACTGTCAAGAACTGACAGTAAAGCATGGAAGTCAGCGATTCAGGAGGAGCTGGATGCGATTAAGAAAAATAAGACTTGGACCCTAATCAAACCACCAGCCAAATGCAACGTCGTTGATTCGAAATGGCTTTTTAGAATCAAAGAAGAGGCGGGAAATAAGAAGAGATATAAAGCTCGACTGGTTGCAAGAGGCTTTAGCCAGAGATATGGGGTAGATTATGACGAGACCTTTTCTCCAGTTGTTAGACATAGTTCACTTAGAGTCCTTTTAGCGATGGCTGCTCATGAAGGCTTTAATGTTGATCAGATGGACGTGAAAACAGCGTTTTTGAACGGAGACTTATCTGAGACTGTCTATATGAAGCAACCGGAAGGATTTGAGGAGAAAGGAAAAGAAGATTATGTGTGTCTTCTTAATCGATCGCTTTATGGATTAAAGCAAGCCCCTAGAGCTTGGAACAGCAAATTAAATAATGAGTTGTTACATCTTGGCTTCAAACGATCCAAGAATGAACCATGCGTGTATACAAGATCCAAAGACAAGAAGGTCATCATTCTAGCGGTGTATGTGGATGATATGCTTATTTTCTGGAATGACGCACAGGAGTTGCGCAAAGTGAAAAAAGACCTCATGTCTAAATTTGAGATGAAGGATCTTGGTAAGGCAGAACTAGTCTTGGGGATGCAAATAACGCAGAATGAGACAGAAATCAAAGTTGACCAAGAGAAGTATGTCAATAAAGTTTTGAAGATGTTCGGGATGGATGACTGCAAGATCGCTACAACGCCATCAGTTACCGGTCAAAGACTGGAGAAGCCAGGACCAGAACATAAATCGGATCCGAGCATTCCGTATCAAAATTTAATTGGTTCTCTGATGTACTTGTCTGTTTGCACGAGGCCAGACATAGCACATGCAGTAAATTATCTGAGTCAATTTAATAGTTGCTACAGTGACGAGCACTGGACAGCCGCAAAACGGGTACTCAGATATTTAAAGGGTACTAAAAGCCTTGGACTAAAGTACAAGAAGAAGAATAAAAGCAATGATTTACAGTGCTATGCAGATGCAAGCCATGCCACATGCTATGATAGGAAGTCATACACCGGAGTAGTTTTCCTATGGAAAGGAGGAGCAGTGTGCTGGGAGAGCAAGAAACAGAGAACAGTAGCTCTTTCAACTGCAGAGGCAGAATATGTGGCAATATCTGAAGCTGCGAGAGAAGCAATATTTCTTAAAAGATTTATTGCGGAGATCAGTGGTCTACCAGAAGTGACTGTCAAGATCTGCAGCGACATTTAATCTGCAATTGCTATTGCACAGAATCCTGTGCACCATCAACGTACAAAGCATATTGACGTACGCCACCACTTTATTAGAGAGGCCATTGAGAATGGCCATGTTAGGTTAGAGTATGTGGAGACGACTCGAATGGTGGCTGACAGTCTGACTAAAGCTTTGTTGAGAGGAAAGTATGAATGGTGTGCGAAAGGAATGGGTCTGGAAGAATGAAATTCAGGAGGAGTGTTAGGAAGAAAAGAGTTTCGTGTGCTTTTCTACCTCTTTAATAATTTCTTCTTTTGATATTGACTGTATTCCTTTTGACATGTTTTTCCTTTTATATTTTCTCTTGTCTTTTTGCTTTTCCCGAGGTGTGTCAACAATATAACTTTGAACTTAACATACGAGTTATTTTATTACTAGCGTGATAAAATATTAACATTTATTCACAAAGGATTATAATTATAAGGCTTACTTAAATTCCTTTGTTGATTTTAAGCCTTTAGCTAATTTTAATTTTTAATGACAGGCATTTTTAAACGTTCGATTATACGTTTTTATTAAATAATAAAAAGTTTATTGCAAAACGTTTACGTTCGTTGACTTCTTCATAAACCATCTTCAAAAGAGTTTTTTGTTTTTTTTATGTATTTCTTGTGGCATCACATCATTTATTAATGTACTATTATGTACTTATCTACTTAATAAGTCTTGAATTCATTAATTCTCTGACGTACAACGCAGTCTTAACCGCTACCACATGAATGCCTTATGACGTAGGTGAGTTAAAAAATCATTCACGAAATTGTGATTGGATTCATGACAAATATGCTGGTACTGACTGGACAGGTTACTCAAATCTGTGTGGTTCTTACGACCATCTCAGACACTAATCTGCAAAGTCCTCATATGACTTGACCAATGTCTGAATTTAAAAGAGACAGTGACCTCTAATGTTACGGCAGTTTCTGCTCAGAGTACTCATCAGGCATAAAACATCGGCCCCATTTAGATTTAAAACATAACATGATGAGACGTGTAAAAGTGTTTTGTGAAACCTATTTACAGATTTATTTCGGACACACACAGCGCTTTATTCGAGGAGCTCGTGGCTAGATAATGACAGCTACTCAAATCAATCTGCAGGTTAAACCACGCTTGCCTAGGTTGGTCTGTGGATGGGTGACCACCCATTACATAGGTATCGAGTTTTCTCCGTACCTTGGAATGCACGTTATTATTCCGTTGGTCCCGGTTGTCATTTGTAAATGTTTCACAGGTTTTACAGGTTGTCAGTGGCCCGAAAGTCTGGCAATCAGTCTTACCAAGGGATATTTTATTACCCAGCACCATGGGGTCACAACTCGAACAAATTATAATTAATCTTGAAAAAAACACAATAGATGGCAGCATAGGTAGCAGTAATGAAATTAACAATCGCTTAAATGCGTTATACGGTAGATTTCGGCCGAAATAAGATTTGCAAAAATCAAAAGTTCCATATTTAACGCTTATTTATCTATTTACACTCATTTATCACGTTATTTCAACAAAAAAGGTTAAAGGAGGACTTTTACTTCAATTCGTACCCATAGATTGATAAAGTTGTCAAAAGTAAGCCATCTGTAAATCATTTTCTCTAGAGCTGTTTGCAATAGATGGCGTTTTACTCAATTTACCACATACAATAATCGTAACTGTTGTATAATTTTAATTAAATTTAACCATTAAAAAGCATATGTATTACTGTTTATAGAAATATAACACATCTTTTAACATTTCTAAGCGAAATAATTACATATTTTTCTCATTTTACTGAACCCGAAAGTTCCGGAACTACATAACACGAAACGTGAACTCCTAGATGGCGTTGTAAAACTCCAGTCTGTGGCAATTAGTGCGACGCTGGTGCTGCCATCTGTTGAAATAATGGAGGAAAGAATATAAAACGAGCAATAAGATGACTTAGGGAGGTGTCATTTCTTTGTATGGGATTGGGTATCTGTACGAAGTATTATAATATCTGTGCCCAGCACTAACTGGGTTGTGAAGGTCAGATAGGCAGTCGCTCCACGTAAAATACTGGTATTCAACTGCATCAGGTTTGACTGAAAGCCCACCAACATATTTAGGAAAAGGTTAGGCCAATGATGATGTCGAGCAAACACAGGGCTTTATTTAATCAAGATCAATATTTATAACATCACGCATCGTGAGGAAACCAGCATGTCTTAGAACCAAAAAATTCGAAGACATGTGACATCTACCAACCCGCACTGGGCCCGCGTGGTAGATTATAGCCCATCCCTCTCCTAGAGAGGAGGCCTGAGTCCCTGCAATGGAAACATTATAGGCTGATGATGATGATGAAGATTTCTAACATTTCAATTCTCCATTCACAGATAATGTCGGTCCTCGCAGAAACAGACTGGGAGAAGGAAGTATCAGAACTGAGGCCCATCAGGAACGAGCTATGCAACCTCATGGATATCAAGCAACCAGTCATGAAACAAAAGACGGGCGCGTAAGGTTATAACAAAACATTTGTACGGGTACAAAACTACTAACGCTTGATATAGTATAGCTTTATTGTAGGAGTCTTCGTTAGATGACGGATTATTTTTTTACTAATATTAGGTCTTTTAGCGACCTATTTTAAGGATTTTTGGCTCTCAATACTGATTTTAAAACACAACCTAAAATGTATCAAATTTAAGGTTGTGTTTTAAAATCAGTATTTAAAGCATCTAGTTTTTGTTTAAATTCAACTTTACTTTATGATCTTAAATAAGTCTGATTTTCTCTGATTTTCTCTGGGTCATAAGATAAATTGCTAATAGTGGCAGTACTGTCATACAAGCCTAAGGCTTTATTTGCTCATGAGGATAACTTCTTCTCTTCATGATAGGATAGATACACAACACTTTACGATCTTATTTATTTAAATGCTGAAACTTTTATGGGACACTTTAAACACTGACTATGTTTGAATATTGCACGAGGGTACAAACTGAGACAGGGTTTCTGGAAAAGTCTACTTGCCTTATCATTTCAATTGAAAGACGTCCACTGCTGGACATAATAGGCCTCCCCCAAGACATTGACCGCTCCCGTACGTCTCGCATCCACGGATCCCCGCAACCTTCACCAGGTGCACGCTCCACCTAGTGAAAGGTCTTCCAACGCAACGTCTTCCGGTTCGCGGTCACCACTCCAGAACTTTTCAGCCCCATCGGCCATCCGTTCTGCGAGCAATGTGCCCTGCCCATTGCCACTTAAGTCTTCTTCGGGCTACGTCGGTAACCTTGGTTCTCATGCGAATATCTTCATTTCTGATTCGATCACGCAAGGAAACTCCGAGCAAAGCCCTCTCCATTGCATTTTGTGTGAATTATGTAATCACTGGCAACACACAGGTCATAGACTTTCGTCTTGAGACACTGAGGCAAGTTGGACGAAAAGATACTACTCAACTTCCCAAACGCTGTCTAGCCGAGTCGGATTCGACGATTGACCTCTTTCTCGAAGTTAGACCTACCTAACTGAACCGTTTGACCGTCAGCTATACAGTCGTCTACAACTTCGGGTGTAGAGTCTCCGATCTTGATAGGAGTGGGTGTTACATGGGCATTCAACATGACCTAGGTTTTGTCCATGTTAATTTTACGACCCACTCTTTCGGAAGCTCTACTGAGGTCATCAAGCATTGGTCCTCCATAGTCTCAGCCATGACCTCTTTTTCGTCGGCAAACCGAAGGTGAGTGATGTACTCGCCATTTACGCTGATGCCTAGTCGTCTCCAGTCCAGAACCTTGAAGACATCCTCCAGTACAGCGGTGAACAGCTTCGGAGATGTGACGTCTCCCTGTCTCACACCTCGCTGCAGAAGGATAGGTTCCGAGGTCTGATCCTGAAGTCGGACTGACATGGTGGCGTTTTTTAGAAACACTTCAACCCCTCGATGCACCGGTAGTCGATTAGGCACTTTTGGAGAGACTGCAGTACAGCCCGATTCTCGATCGAATCGAAGGCTTTCTCGTAGTCCACAAACGCTAAACAGATACTACAGATATGCAGATTATACCTTTGGTCTTCTGTATAACCTTATGGGCTTTGTATATAGCCGTATGGGCTTGCCGTATTTTGGCCAGTAGGCACGCCTATAATTGCTAATGATAATGCTTAGAAGAATGCAATGAAGTCATGTTTCAGATTGTGTAAATCGATGCAATAACTTTGAAATAGCAGCTTTATAGCGTTGAAAAACGTTCGTTTTGGTCATTACATTTTGTTCATCTGAATGACGCAAATGTTTCTCAATTTTCATGAATATTTCAGCAAGTTTTTGGTTAGCAAATAATCCGGTATCTAATGATAACGAATGATTGCAAGCAGCTACTTTGTGGCTGCGTATTATTCACTTTTTTACTGCTAAAGATGATTAACTTGCTAATGTGATACTAATATAATGTGCTATTAACTTCTGAGTTAAGGTACGTTTTGACTGAGCGAGCTTAGATTTGTTTAGAATCGGGGATGTATGTTTCGAATGTTTGTTAATGAGTGTTTGCTCTATCCGTTGATAATAATTAAGCGTTAGGCGTGCTCTGTCAAAATCCATTTTTTTGTTCAGAGACACATTTGATCTGCAAAAGACTAAATCAAGATTTTCATTGTAAACTATCGCAGAGTCTACTAACATATCTACAGAACCAGATAATTCTGATATACCCGGTGAAAACGTACCTTTACAGAAATATGAGACTCATATTTTTATACAGCTTATCAGACGACATTTGACACTATAATGATATTTTAACACGTTGTCAGATAATGATTTAAACACGTTTTGCTAATTTGTGATAACTACGAGATTCTCACTCAAATGTATTAGTTGATCTTGATATGAAATGATGCATTTATGTTACAATATAATGTTCTAATAAACTTATCTATTTATTTATATTTAGTTTTATTTACAAAATTATATTTAGACTAAGAGTATTACACAAGTTTAAAAAAGTAAAAGTGCTTCATCGGATGTTTCCAACACTTGATTTTCTTTATCATCCAAGTACTTGTAGTTGCGATGGGTCCTGAGGTGCATCAGCGATGAGGTTCGCCCAAAAAGTCCCGTAGTTCTTCAACACGGTGCCTCTGTAAACAGAAACATTTATCTGAGAAAAACAAGAGAAAAAAATCTAGCCTATTGTGCAGACAAAACACATATTAAAATATACAACACACGTTTTAAATAAGAAATGATAAAAATCTACACTAATATTATAAAGAGGAAAGATTTATATTTATGTACCTATGTTTGTATCGAATAATTTCGAAAACTACAGGACCGATTTCAAAAATTCTTTCAGCATTAAAATGCTACATTATCCTTGTGTCATACGCTATATTTTTACATTTTTAAAATTAAATGTCTTTCTTTTAAATAATATATTTAAAAATAACAAGAAAATAACAATTTATCATTTTCGATTTAACTCGAAACATCCACTCATATCGAGGCAAATAAATCACACTGGTGTGGATGCCAAAAGAGCATGCAGCATTACCAGGGCACGTATCAATGAAGAGTTAAAAAAATGAGAAACTACACTGAAACTTGTTATTGTAAATTTTACTCTTGCAAGTCATACAATTACAAGGAAAATAGAGTAAAATAGTGAATGTTGACAGAATCGTTGGAGATTACACGAGACAGATTGTTGTTTTAGGCCGACATGACTGGCTACTAGAACCCTGCTTTGTTTACTTGTCCACGCGTGCATATCGTGTCGAATGACTGGAATTAAATTAGTCTATTGCATTATCTGCCTTAGACATATCGATTTTATAGAGGAAGATTTTAACTATGGCTTCACCTAACGTCATACAGATTAAGGTATGATATTGGTGATTAAGGTATGTTTTTTAAGGGTGGGAAATCATCAAATGACTCCTCCCGCTCTGGCCAATTCTGCAACCCTGGCAGATGTTGACCATACCTACATGCGTCAAATTGTATAGAAATTGTGCAACCACATACAGTCTGTATCTGCCTACGCCTACCAAGTAGGCGAAAACAGCTTGTGGTATACCAGCAAACGTCACTGTTAGCCACACTGTTATTTAAGTGTAATGTATAAGACGTATTCCCAATCTTAGATTGCTACGCAAACAAAAACAGCATTGATTGTGGGTAATCAACATCGAAGGATTGCCTGAGGCAGTCTCAGGATAAAGCAGAAATCCTTTCTGAATTATCTCTCAAAACGCATCGTAACATTTTATGCGTTCAAGAGATAGACTCATCGGCCATTCCACTCAAGGTAAACTCCACATTCCTGAACTGGCACTTGTCACCCGAAGCACAGTAACGTAGTGTTTGTTGCTCACGTACCTAATTAATCAGCTGATAATTACGTGGAGCTCCATAAAGTGCAGTTACGATGACAAAATCGAAACTGGGCCTACCTACTGGCTAATTATGACTGCATTAGCGAGCGCAGTTCGCATAGCTGAATTTTGATCACAAATTCAAAGGAGTGTTTCAAATTACACTTACACGTGTGTAAACCACGGTTTAATACACTTTAATTATATTTTCACTTCTCTCGCTCTAAAATGCGTCTTTATGTCGTGCGTAGGCGACATAAAGTCGCGTTCTAAGCTCTAGAGCATAAAGTAAAATCTTCGTCGAAGACCAAGGTAATCGGCACAGGTAATCGGCCCAACAGCCACACGAACAACTTCAACTTCATAGAATAACCTCTATAATTTAATTCTTTTCGTTAGTATTCTAAAAACAAGGGATTACTGCTTTTCATTACGAATACAAGGAAAGTTGATGGGAATAGGCTTCCCTCAATTACTTAAATCGCTTGATGGCAATAGGCTTGCTCTTAATTAGGTTGGTTGATGGCAATAGGCTTGCTCCTAATTACATCATTTGATGGGAATAGGCTTACTCTTAATTACATTGATTGATGGCAATAGGCTTGCTCTCAATTACCTAAATCAGTGGATGGCAATAGGCTTGCTCCTAATTACATCGGTTGATGGCAATAGGCTTGCTCCTAATAAGATTGGTTGATGGCAATAGGCTTTTCCTAATTACATCGGTTGATTGCAATAGGCTTGTCCCTAATTACATCATTTGATGGCAATAGGCTTGCTCCTAATTACATTGGTTGATGGCAATAGGCTTGGTCCCAATTACATCAGTTGATGGCAATAGGCTTGCTCCTAATTACATTGGTTGATGGCAATAGGCTTGCTCCTAATTACATTGGTTGATTGCAATAGGTTTGCTCAAAATGTTTTTATAACTGAGCAGTATGAGTAAGTCAGGTGTTATGTCAAGTTTCCTACTGAAAACAAAAAAGTTAATTGGCGGTCGAAGTGAAAAGTAGAGTGTAAAACTCGTCCATAAAACCCATTTTGCTCTCTACTTTATATCCATCCTCGCTCGCAAGCTCGCATCGGATGGATAAACGTCTCGCGCAAAATGATGCGTTTTATGCACTTGGTGTACAATCTACTATTTTCAAACGTATACACAGCAGTTGACCTATTACGCCACTGACACACTCGTTTAATCTAGTTTTTACGACAGTCATCCTCGGGTTATCACTTGTGGTCTTATGCTAAAGCTTGTGAAACACCCAAGGTACGTTTCAATATAAAAAAAAAACTTGCTGATTAATGTCCAATAATCGAGACATTGCAAAACTGTGTATCAATTATAAACATGGTGATTATTCAAAACGCGCAAGTCACCGGATGACCGACATCGCAATTACTTCAGAATAATAAATTCAAGGCTAATTATGTCTACGCTTTAAAATGATCTGGTGTAGTATGATCATTCTCGATTGATACTCTACGTAGCCAGGGTTTATCTTAAGGTCAGTTTACGTTTAACTAATGATCATGACAGCTCATTGATGTTACGCAACTGCACATATGTATCTGCAGTGAAAGGAGTAGCGATATTAGGGCATGGGTCGACAACCTCATTATCACGGTTTGCCTCAAAATCCAAGTATGGGTCGAGTTAAGTTGGTAGGTACTTCAATTAACTTGTTGAATTAGATCGACGGGTATAATTAAATCATGCGATTTCAAAACATCCTAGGATAACCGGTTTTGATGTATAGGTGCGTCCAGATGCACAATTAGTACCAAAATAAAAATGTAAAGTAAAATAGGTATAGTATTTTACTATCAGCGCGCAGCGCAGTGAGCTTTAGAATTCAATACTTTTTCCAAAATGGTGAATAGTGAAAGGTGGCTAGTTCTACTCCATAGTAATGAAACATTACCTTTACAAATAAAACCCATTAAAAATAAAAAATATCTCAGCTTTTTGGTAGTAAAAGTTCCGTCAAAATCGGTCCAGCCGTTTCGGAGATTAGCCGTAACAAACAGAGAAGACACATGTTTTTGGTTATGAGTACTGTATTAGGTACCCGTTATACATTCAGTAAAAAGTTATTTTGAAAAAACGATATCTCTTCGGAAAGCTCGACTCAATTCGCTACAATACTTACGTGAAATAAACCCGTCCTTGGCCATCAGGCGGTGCTCTCCACAGCAACGTAGCCCTTGTCTTGAACTCAGGGTCTCCATGTGTGATGGACGAACATTCTGGATGTATGGTCGTGTTGGGGGCCGGCTCCCAAGCCCCAATCCAGTTGTCGTGCTCGACTGACCGCGCTTGTATGAAAAACCCTTTGAATGGCTCCGATCCTTCTATTGTGACTGGAAGTTAAGAATTGTGGGTGTTAGCTTTGTTTCATGTTTTTTGAACATTTGTGATGTTTGTAAACATGGTATCCTAGGTAGGTAACTAGGTATAAATACCGGCACAATTCTTGAGCGCTCGGCGGAAGAGTGGGGATTGCTGTGCGCATCGTACACTATATGACAAAATTAAATAAAACGCACACCCGTTTTTTTTTTTATTATTTAATATGGGCTTACTCTTGACCTCAATCTTGCCCTAAGGGCAGAGATGAGGTCGACGATGGAACGAGCTTACCCAGAAGAAGCCTATTTACTCGCGACTTAAATAGATTGGGGTTATATGAACTCGGGAAAACCGACGCAGGCAGGATGTTCCAAAGACTTAGCAAAACGCTTCGTACATGTGTGGAACATCGACGAGGTATGGGTGATAACCTGCAGTACGCCTAGTCTCTCGATGGAAGAAGGGAGATGGTGGAATAAGCTCGTGGAGCTCTTGCGCACACTCTCCGAAGTACAGTCTGTAGAAGACCGACAGACATGCAACTTTGCGGCGGTGGACCAGGCTATGTAGCTTGGCAACCAGCTTGGCGTCACCAATCAGCCTCAGCCGTTTATTATTTATTGGTCGTGAGGTAAGTGCAGCAGGAGTAAAGAACAAATCCCGAGTGACGGCTATGACGCGATGCGCTACGGGCCAATCACTGCACTTTCCCCGCCCCGCGTCTCACTTCATACCACCAAAGGGACCCAATAACTCACTTTTACGTCAGCGCTCAAGAATCGTGCCGATGATAATACAGACGCCTAACGCTTACGCGATAAAGTTAATAATTAAAGAAAGACAAATTGTACTTCGTAGCTTGATGTGCTGGCGTCTGCATCTGTCATCATGTTCTTGATTTTTCGCAAAGTTATCGCATCGCTCTTTTTCCTTTAATTGTCTTTAAAAACTACTACAAAGTTAACCATTTATATGTTTTAAGCTGCAAGCTGCTGCTACTTTTAGTTGTGTCTATGACTCTATATGAGTCACATCTTGTGACCGCACGTTAGTGCAATAATTTAAAACTACATTCCACTGTTGAAAAACGCTGATGCTGTAGATAGTGTTATCCTCTCTTGTATATGTGGCATTCATAATTTTGAATCCGTTGCCAAGTTTCTTATTATCGACGACAATGCAAAAAAACTTCCATAAGAAACATATAATAATAGAGTTCTTTCATCCTTTAATACTTACCCAACCCTCAAAATTTGCTGCAATTCCTACGGCCAGTTTTCAAGGCATTTCGTCCCTGTTACCCCATTTCGTTTGGGAACAAACCGGTCGAACCACCATAGTCCATAAGCCGTCTGACCTACAATACCATACGCATACGTTTGCGTAATCGAACTTGTGTGTATTACGCACTCGCGGCCAGTCGCGGCCCACCGGTAGATTTTATCAATGAACACTACTTTATAGTAACTTTATCCTCTGATCTTGTTATATCCGTTTTGGTATTTTGTAATAAGTACTTGAATAAATTGCTTGCTTGCAAAAATTTAGAGATACGAGAATGGTTTTAAGTTGATCATGCGATTGTGAAACGATGTCTGCACGTTGTGAGTTCGTATTAATTAAATGATGAATGAGATATCGAGGCAATGAGTGTGTACTGACTTTCAACTATTGACTGTTGTTCTTATCTAGATTATTCTATCGGAAGGCTTTTGATGCAATACTTTGGGCAAAAGCTTTGGAAGCTTTCTTGAGAATTAATATCCTTAGAAAAATGAAATCACTACATGGCACATATACCAATTGAATTAACTGGCGAATCTTTACATAACGGGTAAGCATAAGTAGTATGACGAATAAGATATTACGGTTATCGTGTTTGAGGTCCTACTTCCCCTTGTCCTAATCGATCGATATCATCGTAATAATTCATAACCCATTTCTGCCCACTCCTGGCCAAAAACCATTCTATATGCATTTACTTATCTACGTTCTTCAGATAGCTTCAACCGGCAGGTTGGTCCTTTCTACCTTCTTCAGATGGTAAGATCAGCACCAAAATATGACGATTAACAGGATTTTACTCAAAGAAATGAAAATAAACAAACACTAAATCATAGTCACATCGGTCACATTCGTTCCCTTAATTAAATAGAGCTTAAATTATGATTTTATACTCTGTACCTAGTGTTAATCTGCAAGCAGACCCCAACATAACTGGGAAAAGTGTACCTAGACAGAAAATGCAGCATTTCAAAACTCGATGTCTTAATCACACCATAATTCCATTTCTACTTATCACCTTAATTATTAATCCTTACAAAAACAACAACAACATCGTATCGGACAATAACGCTAAAAGTGTATTCACCTGTGACGGGAGTATTTGGCCCGTAAACCAGCGCCGATGCGGCGACCCTGTACGGTAGGGTAGACAAGGGTTGCGTCCTGTGTTGCCCATGATTAGGCTGATTAGCACGGCTCTTCACACACGTGTCGATCGGAGCCCCGTCCGGGAAACTTTGCACACCCCAGCACAAAATTAACCCTAACATCAACTTCGTAAACATTTTGATTCTGTATTCGTCAAATTTGAAAGGTAACACTGCACACCTCGCGGCCGACTGTGCGTGAGTATGTTGCCGCACTCAGTTTTGTAAGCCGAGTTCGAAAGGATCTAGATCTTTATACAAGTTGATAGATCAATTAATGTTGTAGGATGTGAGGTGTGCCGAAATAGACATATCGTTACTGTGATTGCGCATATGACGGCCAATGGCCTGCTGGGAATTAAAATTGAAATTAAACTACCATTCAATTATTAATTTTTATTAAATAAATATATTTGTTGTTACATTACTTTATTAACTTGATCTTACACGAAGTTTGGCTTGCATATAATTCAGTATTGTAATATTTAATGATAGAGAAGCGGTGAATAAAATTAGCATCAGTATCTAAGCTATTGCATAAACAAATACGGAGTCGTTTTGCTGAAGGTATTTGTTAGCATATTTATTAGTAAGATTAGAAGTCGTGAAATAAATTACTAGAGAAACCGAAATTTTAATGTGGTAATAAATTTAGGCGATGTAATTACAAAAATAATTGTGTAGTTCTCTGCTGATTTCGATTAGGAAATGATGATAAAAATGTTATCATGAACATGTTCAGACATCTAACTTTACAGATATAAAAACAAAGGTGATTTCATGATAAAGTTAATAAGGTGTAAGTAATTATTCATTTAGAAATACAATTTTGTCTTCATCGGGCCTATTCGGTGTAAGAACGTTTGGGTCTAATTTGGCTTTGGCTGCATTATCCGTTTCAATGTAATGCATTATCTCATCGAGCATATTTTCAGAGTTATCGTATTCAGCTTCAGGGTTCTTCTCCTTAGTGTTGGGGTATATGTCAGAGACACTCTCTTTCTTAATACCTTCATTGGGTGAATCACGTCTGTCGTCCGAACAATTCCAATTCGCAACTATCTGATCAGAATTCCTTTCGCGATCTTCAGAAATGTCGCGTAGCTTTGTGTTCGGATATTTCTTGTCTAAATATTTTGTTTCGTAATCATTCAAAGAATTGTTGTAAACGCTACTTGAAGGTGACGAAACACACTGGATCCAGTCATTGCAATTGATCGAAATGCTCGAAGCGTTTGTAAAGCCGTAGTAGTCATCTACTTTGAAATCTCTATCTCTGTTAGCTATGAAGCCAGAATCGTTGTCCAAGTCTGACCTGTCTAGTGAGTCATATCCTTCGTTAGTTATTCCATTTTGAATAGTCTCGTAGACAGGTTCTAACATCTCAGCCAGACGTTCGCTGGCTTGTATCGATATAATTTCAGCGACATGTAACTTTGGTCTAATAGTAGCGTATTGGTCTTTGGCGTCGTCTGAAGGGCTAGGTAGAACAGTGCTGCAGGTAATTCTTCTTTCAGAGTTATTGCCCATAATCGTTCTAGGGTAGTTGGAATCTCTTCTGATTCGGGATACTACTGCAGTTTCTGTTTTTCTGTATGTTGCTTTGATTAATCCGTGGACCTAGAAAACATAGAATTTGAAGTGTTAAAATATTCCAAATCTCAATGTAATTCTCTAAATCGAATTAGACATTAAAATCCTACCTCTCTATTAACATAGCAGTAGAGAAGAGCCACAATGAGTCCCTGCAGCCCCTCCACGGTGTATGACGCGTAGTAATAGAACTGTTCTTGATTGCAGTTTGATGTGGATGGTCTGAACGCAGTCAGCAAAAATTGTGTCCCAAATAGCGGCATGAGGAACAATGTTGCTTTCGCTGTGCTTCTGCAAAATAAAGAGCATACGGAAAGTTATGATTAGTATTGTATTTCTAGATGTCGTTGCGTTGACGGTCAGTACATTTTGTATAGGAAATCGTACTATCCTAACACGACGTCAGTACCTACTAAATGTATCGAATTTTCGCCAAGTCCACTATCGAGTGGTAATCTAAAATGTATGGAGTTTCTTAAAGAGCTCCAGTCAATTCTACTACTATGGGATTTTGTGCATCTCATGCACTTCCTGAACTACCAAACACGAATTAGTCCTATAGTGTACTTAGCATTTATAAAAAAAACACCTTGTAGACAGGTCTATACAAGGTGTTTTTTTTATAAGTGCTAAAACTACTAAAAATCAATAGGTAAAACGAAATAAAACAGAAGAATAATTTGAATAAAACTGAAGAATAATAAGTACCTACTAATGAATCAAATGGCAAACGAATTAATTTTCATTGATATTTTTTTTTCATCTTTCTTACTTACAAAATAATTCGACATTAAGTTTTACATTAAGTCACGATTATTAATGTTTTACATCAATAATCCTAACTTTGTCAAATTATTTTATAGCCTACCCTACGTAAAAATATGACAGCGTCGCATTATGATTGGTTTGAATGAAAACTTATTAACGACTCATATTAATTATCAATTAAACTTAGCTAACAACACACACACCGTCAGTCTAGTATTCTAGTATTATCTTCGCACTTATCTTCTTACTTATGCATTTTTAACCACATTTATTCTCGACTTATTGTTGTATTTTTATTTATAACCCTAGAGCGTTATGCGATACCAAAACAGACTTGAATGTCGCAAAATACTGATTCTGAAAAACACAGATTTTGTAGATTACTTATTTACCGAGTTGAAATACTTTTCGCAATATATTTTCGGTAGCGAGATACAAAATTACGCTCTAATTCACTCACCACACGTCTACCACTACTTTATTACTTAAACTGGTCTAAAGACTACCAAAACTGTAGATGTTTAAATCATTTATTAGTTACCTATCTAACTTATGCATATTTTGATATCTAGACACAGAAACCTCATTTCTGTGATTATCATAATCTGGCTTAGGATAATCTCTGCATAAGACAGGTAATAAAATATAAGAAAATGTATCAAATAACATCAAAAGGATTGTGTAACATTTTAGCCAAAAAAAAAATTAAGTTCAAAAATCTGAAACCCGACTACTAACAAAATCGCGGTATTAAAAGTAGAAAACAAGAAAGTAATTCTTGTCTGATATTCTTCGTAGTCGCATGCCACTGATACCTGGGCCTGCAGTCTCTACACTAAATAACGATAAAAATCTGTCGCTAAGTCGAGAAATCGTAAACTTTCTGTAATAGATTTTCAGCTTTATTTCAACAGCATAAGGTTGAAAATCTATTACAGAAAGTTTACGATTTTACGAGTTAGCGACATTCGTAGCGTCGTTATTAGTGTAGAGACTGCAGGGCCTGATGCTCCTTCATGGCGTTCTCATTGATACAGAAGTCAGCTGCTAATTGCCATTAGCAAGGTGGCATGCGACTACGAAGAATATCAGACAAGAATTACTTTCTTGTTTTCTACTTTTAAGACCGCGATTTTGTTAGTAGTCGGATTTTAGATTTTTGAACTTAATTTTATTATTTGAATTTTATTTCTGTGTGTACTTAAACTATAATATTATACATATTTGTAATGTGCTCGCCAAGACCTTTCATTTGATACCAAACTTGCTATGATTATCTCAATTTAATATTTTTTGAGGTAAGTTTTTGACATTTAAATTCCGTCATAAAAATAATTTATATAGCTTACGTCACCCGGGCTATTCTTGCGAATCTATTGACTGACACCTAATTTATTAAAATCCGTTCAGTAGTTTAGGCGCTACGGTGGAACATACATACATACATAGACTGCTGCTGTAGTAGGCTATCGACTATGGACTATAGACTATCTAATAAAAACCACAATTGACGGTGTCTGTCCACTACTAGTACGGTCATGAACCCAAAGTAGCATAGGACAAGGACAGGAAGATGATGATGGTCTATAAATCGATACCCATCCCGTTTGCATATATTTCCTCGCTGATAATAGTAGATTATTGCATCGAGCACAAAGTAATTTATTATTGCACCGAGTGCCTGATTTAGAGCCCGAGCGTGAGCGAGGGCTCTAATCCAACAGGCACGAGGGCAATATAAATTACTTAAGGCGAGGTGCATAATCTGCTTTTCTTTCAACTATTACATAAAGGAATAGTGGATAAAAGAAACTCATATCAATACTTTTTTTTTACGTACGTATTATTCGTTTCTATCCTACTTGTTCCAAATTTAAAAAATGATTGCTGCTAACTCTGATTTAAAAATGAAAGAAATTTAAAAAAGTGATTTGGCGGGAACTTTGTTAATTTTGCTTTACAATATTTTTGATAAAGTGTGATACTATCTGATTTTGAGTGCTTCGGCTTCGAATTAAAATGGAATCATCTAGCGACACATTAACTCCGGAAAACATTCTAAATGAAGCCGACAGTGTTATAGAAAATCTTTTAACTGTTTGATATGAGTTTCTTTTATCCACTATTCCTTTATGTAATAGTTGAAAGAAAAGCAGATTATGCACCTCGCCTTAAGTAATTTATATTGCCCTCGTGCCTATTGGATTAGAGCCCTCGCTCACGCTCGGGCTCTAAATCAGGCACTCGGTGCAATAATAAATTACTTTGTGCTCGATGCAATAATCTACTATTTTTTGGAACAAGTAGGATTATAGAAACGAATAATACGTACGTAAAAAAAAAGTATTGATATCGGCTGGCTGAATAGAGCTAATCCATTGAGATTGGCACCTTTTGGTGCGACTAAAAAATAAACTGTGCATTAATGAAATTTCATACATTTTTATTGCTCTAGACTAGAGCATTAAAGACTCGCTTTGTACTGAGTTTTTAGTGTGATTGTGATGAAATTAAAGCATAGTTGGAAGAAAAATTATTTAGATGTCGAAGTTAAGAACTTAAGAACAGTAAGCTAAAACTACTTACAACTGATTAGCATTCTCCGAGTTCCGGATCTTCGTCAGCAAGACTCTCAGTATATCGATGAAGAGACCAGTGTTGACCAGCAAGATGGCGATGCGTGGCACGTCGAGTATCCACTGAATGTACTGCACCGTGTATATCAGCCAGCAAGAATGGTCGTTGTGCACTGCCATTACAGCAGCCCAGGCTATGGCAGGCACCAGGGCTATCACTGGAGATAAACATTCATAATGTAATTGCCTTCGGTAAGTTTGATGAAATACATAGTTCGACATGCGAAAATGGTAAAAGCATTATGAAACTCGTTCGGTCTACTATTTCTCAGTTTAATAAGCAGGCAAGATATTTTTAGAGGAGATTAAAAACACACGCATATAAGCATCATCTCATTATGAGGATCTTTTAATAAGGAGATCAAAAGTTTCTACAGCTCCACTGCTAGGCTAGGTCATGGGTCTTTTTTCTGTTAAACAACATGGTGGGTGTGATCCACCACGTAGGCCCAGTGCGGGATTGTAGATATCACAACATTCGATTTTTTATCCTAGAACGTGCCTATTTCTTCATGATCGAGCTAAAAGTTAAGAAACGAATAAATAAACATACCAGCTCCAATACTATACAGCCATTTCATGTTCATCTTCTGCTTGAAGATAGTAACGATGGATCGATGCAAGTACAGCCCTTCCAACAACATGCACACAAACACGGCGTTGCCTGCAACCCGTTCAGCAAACGCGAGTATTCGACATGCAACGCTGTGGGATGACATGGCCGTCTCACCCGCACTCGTCAGCTCATCTATGTAGATCTGTTGTTAAGGAGGTATTTTAAGACTTGTAATTTACCTACATAAATGCTTAGATTATCTTAAATAGTACAGTGCCAAGACAGGTCACTTGAAAGAATGCAGCTCCAAGATCCTCCGAAGTTCAATAAAGCTAGAATCAAAATCAAAGTAATTAATTCAAGTAAGCCAATTACAGGCACTTTTGACGGCACGGTTGGCGCAGTGGCTCAAGCAATGGACTGCTGCGCTGCGTGTCGTGGGTTCGATCCCCGCACGGAACAAATATTTGTACGGCCTACGGATAGTTGTTTCGGGTCTGGGTATTTGTGTATGTGAGTTTAAATGTTTGTGAACGCACCCACGATACAGGAGAAATTCCTAGTGTGGGGCAAAGTTTAAAAAAAAAAAAGAAAGAAAAGAAATGCCGAAACAAATAAAAGAGTGGTAGCTACAGACCCAGTCACAAGGCATAAAAACTGCGGTACTACGTTAGTTGCCCATTTCAAAGCGTAGATCTCAATGGAGAAGAACGGCCAAGAAACACCATGGACACTCTTATAAAGAATTTTCCTCGAAATTGTCTGTCTTGGCACATGTATTGCTACTTTGTAAAACATGGTTTCGGAGTTCGGCAAGGCGAGGTTTCATTGAGAATTTTAGACCTAAGGAGACTTATTGTTTGAAAATATAATATTAAGTACAAACGTTTATGAGGACTAAATAGATGGAGCCCATAGTTTTAATAACTGGACTTCGGCCGATACCAAATTCATATAAACAAAAGCAATGCAGCGAATATTATTTACCAAACACTAACTAATTATTTTGGTTGCCCAATACACACATCGTACACATGATGTCAATCTTATTGTCTTCCACTTACCTCACTTCTGCTGACGATCACAAGCGCATTCCTGATTACGATAGCAATGAGAAGATTCCTGTGTAGGGCCACGCGGGTTATTCTCAGTCTTTTATAGAAGCAGAAGATGAAGACCGCGGGCAAACAGGCGATGATGGAGATGGATAGGACGGCGATGTAGAACTGGTAGCGACGGAGAAGACGTGGGGTGATACTGCATGTGCTGTAATCTGTTTGAAGCTCCCAGGTGGCGTTTGTGAAGCAATTTTTGCTACTATAATCTGTAAAATTGGGAATATGAAGTTTGGCAAATATGCAACAAGACAGTATTTATTGATTATGAAGTAAATCGTTGTAGATGTACCTACCTAACGATAGCTGTCGAGAATTTTAAAGTAGGTAGGTGCCATATTTTACCTAAACAGGTAATTGACCTATTGATAACTCTACCTTTGATACGTAAGTAAACAAAAACAAAGCTTTAGCATGTGAGAGATAGCATGCCTCATAAAGAAAGTAAAGGTCGAATACCAGCCAATGTTAATCGATCGATTATGTTTACAGGTCGCCTGCATAAAAAATATAACATTATTTACGTAAGATATACTGGTAATCGATATACTGGTAATCTGAGCTGGTAATGATGATAAGCAAGAACGTGATATCTAAACGCCGCCGGTAAAATCAACGGCTAATTTTTTTTAACGGTAAAATTAACGGCAATAAAGTAATTAATTAATATTAAAAAAAACATACGATTGCACGAAGGTCCGGTGCTGGAATAGGCGAATTCTGAACAAACTTCGGTTACCGTGTTTCCCGTGAATGCTTCCTGCCAGCAAGTCCAGCCGTCGAACGTAGGTTCACATTGATTTGCTAAAATTTTAATAATGTATATTTTCATTTCCCGGAGTAAATAATAATATAGAATCACGAAAGTCAGTTTAATCCTAGGTTTAATCCTTCTCCTCTTTAAACTCAAAATCAAAGCATTTATTCCAATTAGACCATTACAGGTTTACAGGCACTTTTGAATGTCAAAAAATCAAAGAAATCGATGCTACAGTCACTAGGCATAATAACTTGTAGAAAGTATTGTAGTTGCCCATTACAAAGCGTAGATCTCTATGGCGAGGAATGCATCTTCGATCCCTCTTTGCTGACGGTCACGACGACTATAAAGAATTTGCCTTCATCTGAATCTGAATCTACTGAATATCGACCTATCGCATTCAGTCCGAGCTGGCCTGAATACGTAAGTTTGTTAAGTTCATATCACATCTTTCAGCAGCCGTGCCTGCTAGCTAGTATAAAATCATAAGTTTTACCCGAAGTATTATAAGTATCTGGCATATTATGGCTGCAGCAATCAGTTGCCGCGTAGAAGCATCGCTCCCACCTCCCTTGAGCGGCAGGAATCAAAGCCTCATGTACCGCTGCGGCTACCTCCTCCAGACCAGGGTCGAAGGGATAGCAGCCACATGTACCGTCCTCTTTGGCCTGTGACAAGATGAAAGCTAGAAAAGTTATGGACGCACGCAGACCGCAAGGCCTGGCTTCCCCCAAAGCGGTGACAAGCGGCGCGGGAGAGGTGACTTTTGAGAATGAACAAAGCGTTTCTCATCTCTCCTGTGATTGTTCGAATCTTGCACTCCTCCGCTTTGGTGACTACCTCAGTGTAACCCCCGTTAGTTTTCACTACATAGTTTAAAACAAAGTCGCTTTCTCTGTCCCTATGTCCCTTTGTACGCTTAAATCTTTAAAACTACGCAACGGATTTTGATGCGGTTTATTTTTAATAGATAGAGTGATTCAAGAGGAAGGTTTTAATACCTTTTTTGCACCCGTGCGAAGCTGGGGCGGGTCACTAGTTAAAAAAAAATATAATGGAACTTAAGGCACTAATTTAACAAAATCCTTCAGCATCATTGTGCGTACATTTATGATCTACTTGACTTCAGCAACATCTACAGCTGATTTATGTTTTCGGTACAAGGTTACTTTACAAATCAAGATACTCACCTAAGGTTGAAAATTATCACAAGTTCACATCTTTGGCAGTGATCCCTATCGGTGCGATATTCATCGCTACAATCACTTGTACGCTGATGGCTCGTAAAGAATCGAAGACTTTATAATAGCTAATCGAATACAACACATACGTAGATAAGTATCACATATTTTGGAAAATTTCAGGGACAAACAGCAGAGTTTTTCACTTAGAATTTTGTCGCAGGTCAGGTAAAGCATACTAAGGAATCAGTTCTACTAAGTAGCGCATGGTGTGAAGAAGGTCCTTGGACAATAAATTCAGGAATCACAATGATAGCAAAGACTTTAAGCAGTAAAGTTCGTCCCTCCATAATAATCGAAGCGTACTGGACCCTAGAGATGCACCGACAACTTGACGGATGGAAATCTTCACTGTGATGGTGGACTGTGGTGTTTTTGGCTTGTTCAGGCGAGTATCAGTTTGGATTGTAATAAAAAAAAACGCGTTGAATTGATTGCGATCTGTCCATGCAATAAGCACAAGATTAGCATCCATGAGGTGTCGTTCTCCGCCTAGGTTGGCTACTTTGATAGGTAGGATTTTTATTTTTTAGTTTTCGCAGCAACTTGTAGAGAGAGACTCTCAGACTCTCTACAAGTTGCTGCTAAAACCCCAATACTGGTTTTAAACAACATAAAGATTATATGGACTTACAATTTCCAGACACGGCGCGAACCAGTTCCCATAGAAGCATCCAGCGTTCAGGTTGATGGTGTTGGAGCCAGCGACGTAGAGGAAATCAGGGGTATACAGCAGGCATCCTCGACCTGCCACCCATCGGAACACCTGCTCGTGGTACCGTACATTGCGATAGTTGCATGTCTTCCTCGCGTCTGGAGGTACAGTGTCTGGTGGCTCCTAAATAAGTAAGGAAGGGTGTTATGAATTATGAAAACATTTTGCAATCGACAGTGTCAGGAATTCAGGATACTTTGACAGAATTAGACGAAAAGCACACAGCATGGAAACAGAAATTCGCAAACTTATTACGATGAAAACACGCAAACTTGATTCGTAAAGTCGATTCTAAACCAATGTCTATCCTATCAGCGGATCTAATATCTGCCGATCAATCTACGCCTGTCTGGTGAACGGGAGATATCTTTCCATTTGAAAAGCTCCCAGCTCATTACAATGGAACGTTGCTAGCTGCAGCTTGTGTAATAAGTTCCCATTCACTATATGATTTACCTTTTATACACACATCAAAAGTGTCTAGGGATCAACATATATTTTTGCAATAACTTTTCTCCTGATTGATATTAATTAAAATTTTCTTTAAGGATTCATCAAATAAAGTGTTTTCGTTTGTCACAGTAACGATAAACCAAGTCACCTTTGCATTAATAAAGAAATTTGCCATTTTCCTAATAAAGGGATTTTTGACATTTGAACCACTAACATTAAAGTTCGAAAAAAAGACTGAAATAACAGTTTTGTTTAAAATTTTATTGTGTAACTTAAACAATTAATAATCCGTGTTTCTACCGCGAACACTAGCAACACAAGAACATCGGTTTGGCATACTCAAAATGAGTTCATCCAAATCACGCTGTGGAATGGCCGCCCATGTTCGTTGCAACAACAAAAAAAGGTCTTCTTGCGACTGGATACCCTCCATATTCGGCAGAGCTCTTCTCTGTAGCATATCCCATGCATGCTCAATCGGGTTCAAGTCTGGCGACTGAGCAGGCCAGGGCAGGACATTGATGTTAGCTGCGGCGAGAGTCTGTCTTACAACTCTTGCGGTGTGCGGTCGTGCATTATCATGCATTAACTGAAATAAGGGACCGATTTGCACTTGTAGAGGAACGATGACGTCTGATACAATCGTCTCAGCATAAATTTGAGCGTTGAGGTTGCCTCTGATCCAAATCAACTCAGTTCTTGCGCCGATCCAAATACCCGCCCATACCATGATGGTTCCACCACTATAAGGATGGACTTCCTGGCAGGATTTTAATCGCTGTTGGCGTCCAGGGGTTCTCCAGTGTCGTATACGTCTTGTATCCGGTCTCATACCAAAACGAGACTCATCAGAAAAGCACACGAAACGCCATTGTTCTTCTGCCCAATTTCTGTGTTCAAGAGCCCATTGATATCGAATCCTACGATTGTGCATTGCTATAGGTGGTACCCGTAGCGGTCTTCGGGAATGAAGGTTCACTTCATGCAAGCGGTTTCTGACTGTTTGGTCGCTAATTAAGTTCCCTGAAGAGTGATGAAGCCTCACAGCTAGCATCATGGCGGTTATTGTTGGAGCTAACAAGCTAACATCAATGTCCTGCCCTGGCCTGCTCAGTCGCCAGACTTGAACCCGATTGAGCATGCATGGCATATGCTACAGAGAAGAGCTCTGCCGAATATGGAGGGTATCCAGTCGCAAGAAGACCTTTTTTTGTTGTTGCAACGAACATGGGCGGCCATTCCACAGCGTGATTTGGATGAACTCATTTTGAGTATGCCAAACCGATGTTCTTGTGTTGTTAGTGTTCGCGGTAGAAACACGGATTATTAATTGTTTAAGTTACCCAATAAAATTTTAAAGAAAATTGTTATTTCAGTCTTTTTTTCGAACTTTAATGTTAGTGGTTCAAATGTCAAAAATCCTTTTATTAGGAAAATGGCAAATTTCTTTATTAATGCAAAGGTGACTTGGTTTATCGTTACTGTGACAAACGAAAACACTTTATTTGATGAATCCTTAAAGAAAATTTTAATTAATATCAATCAGGAGAAAAGTTATTGCAAAAATATATGTTGATCCCTAGACACTTTTGATGTGTAATATAATAATTTGGTATAGGTACAAGTGGTGCAATAAGACAGAAGGACTTATACGATATCTATGATGATAACGAATGGGTTTAGAGACGGTAGACTAGTGTCTACTATGAGATGGGCTGACGATATAGTTGCCAATGGGGACAAACCTGGATGAGGGTCACACAGGACCGTGGTGGTGGTGGTGGTGGACCGTGGCGTGCCATTGGGTATGTCCAGCAGTGGGTAAATTCAGGCTTTGGATGATGATGAGACTTAGTGTCTAATATGTAGTGATTAGCGGCTTCTTCGGTGCCAAAGTCCAAATGAAATTTTAAATGTGTTCGATTTAGTCACCGATGCAGATTGCTGATTCAACACAGCCTATTGTAATCTACATTATCTACATACATAATCTACTGTTGGACGAGGGTCTCCCAATCTGCACCACAACACAATGTCCTTCACCCTGACGCATCCAATCTTACTGAACCACCTTTTAAGGCGTTCATCTAGGTCTAGAACCACTCTACGTTGCTTAGACGGGAAAACAATAATCTGGCTTTCGCTTTCGGGGCTATTGTCTTTAGTTGTAAGTCTTCCAAAGTCTTTAAATAAATAAATAAAATTCCTGTACAGCTTTTAAAACCGTTTCCAATGGTTTACCTCACAAGTGTAGATGTTCGGCCTCTCGCAAGCAAGCCGTTCATTAGCCCGGATAGCGACCCTTGTGTCGCGCTGGTGCCAAACGTCGAAGTCCCCGTTCACTGGATTTAGGGCATCCGTGAGGTAGGCTCCCACCTACAACCACGTCGAAGAAGAAATACGTTATTCTTAAATAGTTTAGGCCAGTGCTTGTAGCATTACATTTTTTTATAGACTTGATGATATCTTCTGTAGAGTGTAGAACTGTACTTAGATTAATACCCGGAGCGGGTTGCTAGTGTAGGTATGTTGTTTGCTTCACTTCTGTCGGGTCATGATCGCGAAAAATATCCTAACTTTCAAGCTGGAACCAACGATACACATTCACATTATAATAATCCTTCCAAGCCGGTTTCGGCTACGGCGACCGCTTCATCGTCAACCTACTACCTACAATCATATCCTTGTGCTGTACATTCTGTAAGACGTTGCGTGTTGCGTTCCCTTCCTTTCTTGCCAAATTCATGGGACTCTAGGTCAACGAGCATAAGTACCCCATAGCTTTTGAATTAGCTGGCGCGTGTTAAAATATTCGGATGGACATGATTTTTTTAGGCCAGGATTTTAGATTTAAGGTTTTTTTCGTTTTGAAGTACGGATCACTAAAAAAATGCCAGTGAGATGACTTTTTTCCTCACCTTGACTTTCCATTTGACCGCGGCAGTTTTTCGTGAAGCGACTCATAAATAGTTGCATGGAAGTACGGAACACGATACTTCTAATGACCGTACTTTCGAGATTCTGACAACTCGTAACAAAAACATCGTCGGTCTGGGTATTTGTGTATGTGAGTTTAAATGTTTGTGAATGCACCCACGATACAGGAGAAATTCCTAGTGTGGGGCAACGTTAAAAAAAAAAAAAAAAAAAAAAACAAAACAAAACTTGAAGAAAAAAAATGTTTAAAACTATATAAGATCTACGAACGCCTCTGCGGGGACTGGGGAGCAGCAGCTAAATGTGTTTTGCGAGGCTTGGAAGGGTCTAATGTGAATGACGGTCACCTTTTTCAGTTTTGCTCATTAGTTCATCCCCGGATTCGCAAACGGAAGTCACTTGATTTCATTTGAAACAACACAACAACAATGAACTGATAACAAAGAATGTAATCTAGGTATTTTATCTGTTTATTTTTATTAGAATTAAAAATGAATAGTGTGAACAGGACACATATTTTTATCAATAGGATATCAATCAATGCAAAGAACTCATGATAACGATTGCCTGCATTGTAATTTTTGCATTTTTCAAACCAAGTTTACTCTTTTGGACCTAGACCAAGCATAATCAGACTAAAACTGAAGGCATTTATTACAAATAGCAAAATGTAGATGTACTCAGAAGAATGTTTTCAAGGGCGAGATTATTTTAATTTTCCGATGGTCGTTCGGCTACCTGATTACACCTCGTATCATGTAAGTATTTACAGAAGTTTTTAATTAGGGTGGGTACAGCTACTAAGTATTTATCTACAAAAAATACAATGACCTTTTGGAATCATCCTAGCCAAAGATTAAAAATCAATCATGTTTATTTGTGTTACCTACTTCAGTATGCAGGTGATTTACGTTTCAAATTATCTACTTACTATCCAAAAGTAAGCTACCGTACCTATTTTCAATGTTGTATCCTGCTCTAAGCTGTCTACACAGCATGCAGGAAATTCATTACAAGAAATCTACTGCAGCCTGAAAACTATCATAACTTGTGCTTTTTGGTCTGCTATCGTTTTCTCCGTTTTCTCTTCAACGATATTATTTTCTTCAAACTATCTCATGTTCGGATCCAAAATTTCAGAGGGTACTTAGTACCTAGTTAGATTATGTTGCCACAGTCCTTGCAACCTAGACATAATAAGCAACCTTCAAAATAAAGAAAATACAGACCTGTGTCCCATGTACAATTAAAATCCATATGAAAAAAATAACTAAGTTCAATTTTAAATGTCGTTCTTGCATAATTTCAATAAGGTACTCTTTTTGCACACAAATAACATTATGAATTAATGAGAATATTTTGATTTGAAACACAATCACATAAGGAATCACTGAATTAAGGCACTGTAAAATTAAGAACGTCCACAAGAGACACTGTTACACGAAAGTGTTTGGAAACTGAATAGCATTATCAAACATTCCGGCACGGGGAAAATCCAAAACAGCTTTGTTAATTGTCTTCAGCTCTGTGTGTATTTTCATTCGTGGCTACAGCCGCACTAATTGTGCTAAACAACCACTGTTTACAAATTATCTGCAGCCACAATCAAATTGATAAGTTCTATAAATTAATCACGCATGGACCTATCTCTATATTCGGTTGTGATTGAAATTGGTGAAAACATATGTTATTTTGAAGCAAAGCGTATTAAGAGATCATCCGATTTTACATCGAAATTTATCGATTTGACAAAATTATCGATATAATCTGTTGATTTCATAGGACAATAATTAGGTAGTAGGAGTGTGCAAGAAGATGCACCTGTCTGTGTTTTACCTTACCTTATATTAATAAGAATGATTGTAGGTACCTATGGGGATATTTTATAGCGTTTTAATTGCTTTTGCCCAGACGCGTTCCGTGATTTGCGTCAATATCTTATCTTGGATTTAAAAATGTTATTCATCGTCAAGATAAACTACGTATTTCAATGGTCGACGGCACGTAACATACGAAGTAGGTACGTACAGGTAATAAGGACTCAAATATAAATAAAAGCTAACTTATGAGCAAAACCTTTAAATCCCTTTTTAGGGTTCCGTAGTCAACTAGGAACCCTTATAGTTTCGCCATGTCTGTCTGTCCGTCCGTCCGTCCGTCCTGGCTTAATCTCTGTGACCGTTAGCACTAGAAAGTTGAAATTTGGTACCAATATGTGTATCAATCACGCCGACAAAGTGGTAAAATAAAAATTGGAAAAAAATGTTTTATTAGGGTAGCCCCCTATATGTAAAGTGGGAAGTGATTTTTTTTTTTTCAACACAAACGTGTGATATATTGTTGGAAAGGTATTTAAAAATCAATAGGGGTTTACTAAAATCATTTTTTGATAATGTCAATAATTTCGGAAATAATCGCTCCAAAAGTAAAAAACAATGCGTCCCCCCCCCCTCTAACTTTTGAACCATAAGTTTAGAAAATATGAAAAAAATCTGAAAAGTAGAACTTTATAACCACTCGCTTGCTTCTGGCAACGATTGTTTCCAAAACCAAAACTCTCTCGCTTGCTTTCGGCAACGATCGTTGCCAAAATATATTTTTTGCTAAACAACTCTAAACTCTATTTTAAAGACTGTAAA